>VYXH01004676.1:99910-114002 GCA_013397275.1 Burhinus bistriatus | reverse complement strand
AAAAAAAAAAAGATAAAATGGTCACAAATAAATGAGCACAAAATGTTGTCATTGAAATGTGCCTTCCTTCGCATGATAAAAGAAATAGAATGAAGACCGACTGAAGTACTGATCACTTTTATGATCTCATGATGACTTTTTATCTGGATCATATAAAACCCCCTAAAAATCAAAACAAAAAAATACTACTTGTTTTAATGTAATTAAAAGAAAATATTTTTGTGGGATACAATCCTGTAAAGGGATCTCCCAACTTCTGCTTGGAATAGGAATGTGTCTAGGAACAGCAAGCTACATTAGTACTGCTAAAAGTATCCCCCCAGAGAGAGATCCCTGGTCTTTAAGACGCGGTGGTACAAGTAGCTCATGTCCTCACTCCTCAGCTAGACAGTCATAGCTGCCTGGGGCAGACAGCTATGATCTCACCGCATAACTTGTGGTCTGGACTTACATGTGGTGCACTTGCTTCTATAAGAGATTTTTTAAGGTTTGGGTTTTTTTTCCCAGTTCAAAATGTCTGAAATAATGTGTGGCTCTACCAAGGGTAACATTTTAATCCCATGAAGTTTAGGATCTCAGATGGTTTTCCTGACACGTGGCATGAAGGTGTGTGGCACAAAGGGTACGGCATCTGCTAGGATTTTGAAGGATGACTTGGTATGTAGGCTACAATGCCTTGTGGGATCGTGTTTAAAAAAACCTGTCAGGATTTCTTCATAAAGAAAACTCTTCCCAGAACTACTCCTACATCAAGTGGAACTCCAAAAAGAGAGCCTGTGCACAGACTCACCCACTTGAGGTACAAATGGCCTGGGGACCAGCACCTGGGAATGAAATAGGAAGCAAATTTATTTTTTAATTTTAAAAGTACACACGGACAAGAAGCTGGGATCCACTGTAGCTGTGTATCTGGGCTTTGTAAGACTTAATACGAATCTAGTAATCAGCAGTTCTCCAAGGTCTAGAGTCTGTTGAAATTATTCTGAAACTGATAAAGATAGAAGTTTCTTTAGAGTTTCCCAACTGCTAATTGATTGATATCTTGCTAAAACCAGACATGACTGAAATAAAGCATATTACATCAATGTGTGTTTCCTACACAGGTACTATAGAGAAAGGCTTAAATGGAAAGATAAGAAAAAATGGAGCTAGTCAATTATTTTTTAAATTCTAATTAGTATGGTCATTATTCTGTGCTGGGTAGGAGAAGAAAAGCTTTAAATAGAATTTCTACAGATAGACAAGAAAATGTATTGGAAATTAGATTAAAATATTAACACCTTCTAAAGTTAAAAATAAATTTAGGCATTGATCTATGTCAAGATAACAGAACTGAGAGCCCAAAGAACATAGGCTAGACCAAAGGTCCTGTTTCTCTTGATTCCAGATTTTCAGTACTTCAACCCTTGTTGAAAGCTCTCATACCCCTGACTCTTTTGGAAAACAAAGTTCATATTTTTACATAAAGATTTCTGAAGTAACAAAAATCCTGAATATTCAGAATTACCTCAGTCTTGAAAGTGATGAGCAACTCAATCTCTGAGTGCTTCCATGATCTAGTCCTTTTGCCTTATGCATTGCTTGATCTGTCAGTTATACACACACACAAAACACTGAGGAGACAATACAAACTAAGACATTTGATATTTTGATGGACTTCAAGAAATTTGTAGATGGCTGGAAAATTTCAAGCATTTGGACTCCAGAAACATGAATTCAGGGTTGACCCAATAACAACCACTGTGACCAGATGTACAGAAATGAATCCACACCAGCATTGGAGAACCAGTAGAGAATGTGACTTCTGATTCAAAACTGCAATTAAAAGAAAAAAAGGGGGGGAAAAAGTGTATAGGAGGGAAAACTGCAAAATTTTTGTTTCTTTTTATATAAGTTGCGTGGTAACTTTCCATAGGTCAGCACAGTAAGACTGTGGCAATGGCATTTGGGATGTTGCCGTTGAGCCTTTTTCCTGAGGATGTACCAACTTGCAGTCAAGTTGATTGATTGAAAGCAATTTCCATCACCACTCAGCAGGGATTTGGGCAGGATATCCTAGCTCCAGAGGGATAGCCACCCCCTTGGGCTTGACATGGTGTCTTTGAGGTAATGTTCTCATATTTCAGGATAAGAAAGTGTTTCCTTGACCAGATGTCAAATTAGACTCTCAGCAATTTGCAGTTCGGTGCTCTGCTTTTGTTCTAGATGTACAAGATGATATGCTCTTATTGATACCTGTCAGTAACTAGAATGGGATGAAGCCATGGCCTACTTTGCCATTAAGGAAGAAACACCCTTGTAATGTGCATTTCCCTTTAATACGCATACGCACGTATTCAGTGCGTGTATTCACATAAGAGGTCCTGAAACTCTTGGACAGTCAGTTTCTGCCTCTCTGTAGCCTATGGTGAAAAAGTCTAGAAGCTTTCACTCATTTTGTGGACAGGAGAATAGCTATGCAGTAAGTTGAAAGTGAAAGATTAAAAAGGAGCTTTAGTTAATTGCACTAGTATCGGCTATTGGAAGGAGACAGAAAATCAAGAGCAGCCGGTGCAAGATTCTGGTTACTATCTGTAAACAAGTGTGAAATATTTGTACCTGAGAATGCTCTCTACTAACAGTCATTGGAGTAGGAACTAAAACTGAGGTTGCTCTATTCAAGTGTAAATTTCTTAGCTATTACATTAGAGAGGTATTCTTTCACCTCTTCTTTCTTAAAATTGCCCCGTGAAACTTGAATTGGAGGGCTTGAGAGCCCCAGTCTTTACTGGTTAGGATACTGTCCTGAGAGGGGACAACTATAGATCCATATATGTTCAGACAAAGCAAAGAACTACAGTCAGTGTTTACAACTTTCTGGATGAGTGCTTTTATCCTCTGAAAAGAGGCGTATCACCATGATATTTTGAAAGAAAGCAGGACTCTCTACCTCTTGCCAAAGGAAGTGAAGATTCCAGATTCCAAATGAAGTCTGTAAATCCTTAATGACACATCATAGCCTCAGATACATCATGAAGTGAGGCACTTCTGTCATCGTGAAAAGAAAGACTTCATTTAAAAAAAATCCTTCTCCACAGAGATTGTGCACAGCAGGCTATGTTTTGCAATCTATTTTAATATCTGCAGTTGTTTCTAAGGCAAGTACAGCTACCACAGGTTTTAAAAGGATGTTGTAATTAATTAAAAATTAATTACAAACAAACAAGAAACCAAAACCACAATAAGAACAACAACAAACCTCTTTGTAAGAGGAGAAAAATCTTGCCAATATTGTTACGCAATATATAGGGAGTCAGGTGCTGACTTCAGGAATGTGGGTTTCACAACCGCAGCCAGTTAGGATTGGCAATATTTCGGTTGTCAAGGTGACTTAACTTGTGCTTGTTAAGGTGACTTAAACGTACTTTATAGATTAAACCATAAGTTTCACTTAGATTTGTGCTTCTGTGTGCTTACTATATTTTAAACGGCTTAATTGGTTTTGAGTTGCTTAGAGCTTGCAGCAAGTAACTAAGGTCTTTCAGAAACTTTGGATCCCAGTTTTGAGAAAGCATTCACAAATCTTCAGTGAATGGGGCAAATAAAGGAAGTCGGGGTGCTTTAATGTGTACCTAAAATTAAGATTCCAAATCTATACTATGCTGCCCTATACTAGGACAGTTAAATAGCTTGATTTTCAAAGTGCTGAAATCTCAAAATTATTTTGGCTGTCAATAGAAGTATCAGGTCTGATCATACATTTTCTTCTGGGCAAAAATAAAATTCAGCAAATAATTGCACAATCTCTTTGTTGTAAACAGTACTATACTGCCTGTTGAGAAACATATGCTCAACACAATGCAGAGTTTTATTAATGCAGCACCAATGTCAGAGATTTGGCTGCTTTCCAGAACCAGATGACAGCATTGTCTGGGCTCTGTATATTTAATATAGGCTCTCCACACTGTGAAGAATTTGTGATTTGAAGTGACTTGAGAAGAGCTACTACAAATCTCAATTCCTATCCTCCCAACAATACGGGAAAAACAAGCTACTGTGCACATCTGGTAAGACAGTATTCTTTTTTTTCTTTTTTTAATGAACTACCACAGAAAGGTATAAGATGTTGAAATTTTAGTTAACTTGCAAGTTCGGATTTTTTGGTGTCCACTTTCAGCTGAAATGTTCTTTCTACTGCTGCTGCTGCTGCCTGCAGCTAGCTATATTTTTCCATTTGTGGGTATTGTCTTTTCTATTTATTTTGTTTAAATGTATCTTGCTGAACTTGGCATTCACAGTATTGCCTATTGCAAATATTTTTAGAAAAGACATAAAAATTAGATAAACTTATAGAGGCTAGATTTTCTTTTTCTTTATGTGGATGCATTTCATGGTTTTTTTCCTGTATACACTGCAGCTTCAGAGTCTGAGCTCTTCTTTCCCAGACAAGCAGCTGATGTTTTTCACAAAGGCACATATCTTCAGCTTCCTAATGAGGGATTTTGGCTCATCTCATAGTTTAGAGACATTCACTGGTAGTAAAGTGTAGGCTAAAGGAAAGTATAAACCTTTTGCATTTCCTTGCAGTTAATCATTTGGAACTGTTACATTGTCAGACTTTTAATCTTACTGTTTTATTTACCCTGATGGTTTAAAAATCCAGCGCAAATGGGATCTACAGGCATTTTTGATGCCAGTTTTTCTACCAGGAAACAAATGGCTCCCCATCACTATCTCTAAAATAATGACCTAATGAAAACCTTTGACAAGACAGTTCTTTAAGAGCAAACGAGGATATTCTGTCATGATAGTGCTTACATTATAATCATTAAAGGAAGCTAGAGACAACTCCTTTGGTTAGGAAGAAACCCTTTCAGTTATAAAAATACTCTCTAAAGACTTCTTATGAGAAATTCAGTCTATCTATTATATCTGATATGATAGGGAGTTTCCCTGGGACAAATGGCATCTTTTTTCACCTTGGCTTTTTGTTGTGATGTGAATGGTTGAAACGCGTTATGGCCTTTCTCTCACTTGCAGTTATCCCAAACATTTTGGCAGATATGAAAATAATAACTAAGCATACCCACTATAGCCAGGACTATCTTGCCAACTAATATAGCTGCAGCAGCACATGTCATCCTAGGAACAGCCAGGAGGTACAGAACAATGATGTGAAAGAGTCAGCTCAACGCCTGTGGCTTAAGCAGAATCCTTTCCTCCTGTTATAGTATCTGGATGTCAACTAACATAGTTAGCCATCTATCTTATATGATGAAAGCCTGTGCTATAAACCTAAAAGCTTGCTGTTTGATCCTTATAGGATATGATGAAAATTTTTCTGCTTGTATTTTTCTTTTCTTAGAAGGTAGTAAATTGAATGCCGTTTATACCAGAGGATATTTTTTACATTACAATCAGCTCCCAGCTTCAGGAACAACCAAGCGTTTTGGAACTGCCATAACCCCTTTATATTCTGCCTTCCAGGAGGCAGAAGCAGCAGTGGGCTGCTCTGAGTGACTCAGAGGGATTTTGTTAGGGCAGAGATTCCTTCACCATTCCTTCCAGCATGGTGGAAGCAGTAGTAACCTCCCTTGCTGGGGAGGGTTATAAGCAAATGTAGGACAGGCCATTTGACTCCCTGCACAGTACTTCTTCCTTAATAGACACTTTCCTTTCTGTGGGGAAAAACCAGATGAGCAAGATTCCTATGGGTTTATGTCAGCTCATGATGCCCCACTTGGATCACCTTAACTCAGGCTGCGAGAGAAGCAGAAATATTGGATGGCATAGTTTTACACATACTGAATACACGTCTCTGGGTGCAAGCACATTATGCACTTCCTATTGACATCATTCTGCAGGATATTTTTTATTGGAACCCATGAATTACTAAGTACTTAAGATGGGATGCAAATATAGACTGA
This sequence comes from Burhinus bistriatus, assembly GCA_013397275.1. Lineage (NCBI taxonomy): Eukaryota > Metazoa > Chordata > Aves > Charadriiformes > Burhinidae > Burhinus > Burhinus bistriatus. The sequence goes on along the minus strand of VYXH01004676.1, from coordinate 108,096 downwards.
ATGGAGGCTGCGCACGCAAACATCAAACTGTATTTCCTGAATTTGTGTTTAACTGGAAATCTAAAGTAATGTTCTTCCAACCTGCTTTTTGGGTTGTTGTTTTTTTAATCTACTGTAGATGTAGGTTTCAAGAAAGCAAGACATAACACCTAAGAAACAAAGCAGTAGGATGACGAATGCCTAATTCCATTGTTTCTATTTCACACATTTATTTGGAAGGTTATCAGTGTTGATTGTTATTTCTGTTCATTGTAATTTTAAGGAGAGCTTGGGAAAAGAATTAAAGTATAATGGGAACAGTCAAGTAGCAAAGATATATTGAACTATATGCATACATTAAAATATCATAAGAAGACCCTAAATGTACTCCTTATCAAATCTGGAGTCAGCATACAGCTAGACATCATAAATACATAGACACAAGATAAAAACTAAACAGAAAACACTGAGCAATTAGAAGGAAATGGGTCTGTTTTAAAGCCTAGAAATTAAATATTTGTTGAATATACAATCTCTGACAAAAATATTGGAAAAACTTGGGCAAGTCTGAGCAAATTATTAACAGAGTAATATTTGACTTTTAGAAGACTCATCACTAGGTCCAATATGTAAAATAATGGAACAATTTTATGACCAAACAGTAAATACATACTACATTCTCATCTATTATGGAATAAAGAAAAAAACAAAACAAAGCAAAACAAACAGAGGAAAAAAAAAAGATGAGATACTGATTGTGTAGTTCCACTGGTATATGTACTGATCACTGGCAAAGGGCAGCAAGGAAATGATAATGATTTGTTTGTACAAAAAGCTTCTCTGTTTGGATCTGGATGACATCAAAGTAGAATATCTGACAGCTTCCCTTAGCTTGTCAGAGCATAATAGCAGCTTACAGAAACAAAGCCTTGCCTGCAAAGAGACTTGGAATCACAGCAGAGGAAGCTTGTGTGTAAAACACAGATGAAGAAAACTTCGCAAAAGTGGAAGACTTTCCACAATATTTTAAGGTAGTGTTTGAATTTCAAGCTCCATTACTAGTATCTCTCTGAAGCCAAAACTGTTCAGCCTCTGAAGGGACCTGAGCTCTGACAACTCATTTTTTTAAACGTTTTCAGATAGCTATGAAGGAAGCTGATTTCGTATTCTTGGAAAGCCTTTTGACAAACACAAAGGAAAACAAATAAAGAGAATAAGCACGCATTTGAGAACTGTCAAAGGCCCTGACACTGACTACAGTCAAGAGACATTGTTTTGTTGTGTTGTTATTCACATATTATTCTTTTTGCTGAGCTTGTCTGCTAGCTGATCAATTATTGGATATGCATAAATATAGGAAAAACATTGGTTAAACAAATATTAAGTATCTGGACATTTTTGACCCCACTGTTATCAGCAGAATCTACACATAAATCTAAATGACACTGAATCTTCTTACCTAGCAGGAATGGCTGTTGACAAGTCTGCATTAGGGAACAGCACATGGTGCAGATGTTCCCAGATTATGACCACCCTAGCTGGTACGTTCGTGCAGAATAGCACAGGGTCTGCGAAGACAGACAGCTCAGTTGTGAAAGTTCAGAAAGCCTTGTTTCATGGCCCTATGCCCGAGCAAATAAATACTGGCTTACAAATCAAATCATCTTGCTACTCCAAGCTTCCAGTTTTGCAGTTAGCACAGAAAGGCTGAGAAACCCCTGCTGTCATGGTGTAGCCGTAGACTCAAAAACATGGCAGGAGAAAAGACAGGTCCCAAGTCACATGTAACTACAGAGGAAACCAATTGCATAGATTTACATTCAGAAATGAATGGGAAGTTAGTACAGCCTCTGGAAAGGTAGAATATAAAGCTCCATGTAATAATTAGGACCACATAAGGTTAAAATAAAACCAACTAATTTTAAAAAAGGCAGCAAAATATTATGAAATGGTGCTGTTAAGAGTCCCTTTCATGTTAATTTCTATATCTGCAAATAAATGTAGTCTCTGTACATCAAAATGAAAAAAAAAAAAAAACAAAACAAAACCAAAAAACAATGTACTGTTGTTTCCATTTATCAAGGAAACATAAAGTCTCTTGATCCTACTCACTATCAAGTAGGACCCAAAACCTGTAAATATTTTTAGCAGAAGATTGTGATGATTATAGGAATTGAAATTTGGAAAAACATTCATGTTAGCTTTTTACTTAAGAAAGGAGGTGAAAATGCAAACTGGCAAGATCACCAGATGGAGGAAGTGGTGTCTTGGACATACGTTTATCAGATCAGTGATTTTTAGATGATATATGCTTCTTTGCCTTTCTCTCCATTTGATATAACTTCCTGATATTGGACTTTGTGACCCCAGCAGGACAGAGGTCTGAGTAAAAGCTGCAGCTGGATATTAATTAATTCAGTAAAGAAAACTCTCATTGACTTTCATATCGCAGGATGAGTTTGCAGGATAGGCAACTGGAAAAAAAATAATTGGGAGAGATCTGTTGGTGGATTTTGCTTGGTTGTTTTCACAGGTGATGTAATTTTATTAATCAGTCTATGAATTTTTAGCTTTTCAAATCATTACTACATATAAAAAAAGTCAAAATAGTTTATTGCAAAAAATGCAAGAGCAGATTTTGACCTTTTTTCCCCACTTTTTCTGAGTTAGCAGGAAGAAAGAAGTTGTGTAAACTTCCGTTTGTGACAATAAAAATGAATGTAAATTATATCTATATAATTGCTTTCTTATCATTTTAAATACTGGCTGCCACAAGAAGTAGTATGGCTTAAAGAGAGAGTATACGTTATGCTTTGGATAAATATAATAAATAATATAACAAATAATATAATTATAGAATAATAAAAGCATAACAAGGCAGGGTTTGTTATTACTACAATTTATTTTTATTCAAGTGACCTATCAGTAATGACCTTGACTCAGGAACATTTTCTCAGAAAATTAATAAATAGATGGAATAAATGACCTGTGGAAAAGCCTTGGGCCACCAACTCTCACAGCTGGTCATTATACCCCCAGAAGAGCTACAGACCTTGATCATTAAGGCTTAATTGATGTATTAATACAGTGTCTGAATGCTGAACTGCATTTTCTTTTTGTATAATTAACCTTTGGGGAATATTTTATTAAAGGAGAAAGGTAATACATGTTTGCCAGGGAGATGCCACATTATTTCTTTTATTCACAGTAAACAAATAAATTATGGAAAGCTCTTCATGTGTTTATGCATTTCACACTTCTGAGAGCTGTTGCCTATTGGAAATGAAGAGCAAGGGCATGATTAGAAAGACCCGTTATGTACTGGTTCAATATTTCGGTGCTAGTCTTCATGAATGTGTTTAGCACTCAGACAAAGCAGTCTATGAATTATCAGCAGGGCAGGCAAAATTGAATTTTGCTGCTTCTGCCACAGGGAAGCTAAAGGGCAGAGGATAAGAGCAGAGCTGAGATGATAGATCTGGGAAAAGATCCTTGGAGATCCAGGCTTATTTTTCCTGTAGCACCTAGGGATGCTGTCATGGATTGCCAATTATTGTCATGAGTGGTGAATGTTGCTACTGGTATGGTCGCCTGACTACAGCAGATGCTCCTTACATGCTAGGACACTAGATTCCTCAATGGCAACAGCAGGAGCAAGGATGGCTTTCCAGAGCTCTTAAGGAAACTGAAATATACAGTTAACCAAAACTGTCATAAACAATAATTTCCTTGCAGCATTGGCAACATCATGCAGTGCCAGTGGTCATAATTTAAACTTTTTCAGAACATAAACCTGATCTTACAACTTCTAAAGCTGATCAGGGTTGTAGACATTCACTTTCAATTAGGGAGTTCCTGATTGCCTTATTAGTTAGATTTTGAAAATTTTATTTTTACAGCTGACTCATAACCAATTAAGTTGTATAACTCAATAGATGGCTAAAGACACTTCATTTCTAGATGACTATTAAACCAATATTTGTCTTCTTAAAGGGGTAAGGTAAAAGTTTGTCAGTATTTAAAAAGTATTTTTTTCTATTTCTGTCTAGATATTCTCATAGCTTTCAGATGAATAACTAGACTGCATTTAAGCATCCATCTGCCTCTCAAAGTATAAATATACATCTTTAAATATAAATATGATGCACTGTTTTCATATAGACTATTCCAATTTTAGCCACTATTAAGTATTAAGTAAAAGCTTTCCCTTTCCCATTAAAAAAAAACAAAAGAAAGGAAAACATAAACAAAACCATAAATAAATCACAGCTTGAGAGATAAATTCTCAGCTATGAATTGTTTTCTTCATATCCAGAAAAGGACTTCTAAACAGTTCCTAAATCATTAGAAAAAAACCTTTTTGCCATAAAAAGCATTGATTGTCAGTTTAATTTATGGTTATTATCTTCCTTTCATCTAGGAATACAACTTTAAACAGAAATTCTGAAAATATTGCTTTGTCAGATATGTATTTCCCTCAGAACGAGGGACAAAATTTTCAGCAAGGTTAATGGAAGAGAAGGGAGAAGGCTAATTAAATGTTTACTTCTGCCTTGATCTGATTTATCTTGCAATTTTCTGCCTTATTCTGCCTGTTTACAAGTAATGTATTAAGTACATTACTGTTATTTGCACTCATAGGAGCAAAAATTAGGAACTTGATATTGCAAAACAAGTACACTAGAACATATGTTATTGTCACTAACACCTATACCCTGCACAACAGGCTGAAATAAATTACATTTATTCTTCCATTAGATGTTGTAATGTAGAAGGTAATCACGTTAAAATTAATAAAACTTGATCTATAACTGGTTGGAAACACTTTGGGTTTTGGGTTTTTTTGTCTCTTGAAAGAAAACGGGAGTTTCTTGCAATGACTTTCCTGTAAGTTTGTATTTTCCCTGTAGATGACCAACCACCATTTATTGCATCCACATTTTAAAAAGCAAACAAAAACAAACAAATAAAAAATCAAACAGGTCCTAGCTTTATCTTTACAGCTATTGAAGTTGGAAGGCCCTAAACTAACATGTAATTTAATCTGTGGAAAAAGAATAGTGGAGAAAAGTTGAAATTAATTCATTAAACTAATACAGTTACATCTCCATTGTATTTAATTGTTGAGTGGTCACAGTCTCTATAAATCTCTATCTGCACTTGTTTATAACTGCTGAACTTAAACCGCAGGACTGAAAGGTGTCTATGTCAGATGCCTGCCTCAAGCTGAGTATTTTGGGTTAATTTTAAGCTAAAATAGTATCTTTTCTTAACAAACAAACAAACAAAAGTTGATACTAAAAAAGTCCACTGCAAAACTCTAGCATTTCCTTTCTTTTGAGCAAAGAAAAGGAATTCATCAGGGCTGACACTCTGCTATCTGTCTAGTATCAAAAGTGTGTCATTTCACATGGGAATTATAAGGTTGGTCCAAGGCTGCAGGGCGGGGGGGGGGACAAAAGAGCAAAAGAAACACTGTCAGGAAAAGCATTTTTCACACATTGAGTTGTAATCGCATAGCACTTGGCTTCTATGGGAAGCTTGTTGTAACTTGCTGTTACTGGGGACAGGAGGGAAGGCTGAAGTTTGCCTGTAATACCAAGTAAAAATCAAGATTATGAACAGGGAGTTTCTGTCTTCTGCTTAACCTGCACTTCCCCCTGCTGAGGTCCTGGTGAGGAAGAGGAAGTGGAATGGAAGTAAGTGAATAGCCTGGAGGGAAGGATGGAAAGTGCAAGGTCAAGAAACAAAAAGCAGATGTTATGATGTTGGAAAATAGGACCCTTGAGAAATTGGAGACAAGAAGGTTAGGTAAGAGCTATGAAATTGGAATAAAAAACTACTTTATCTCTTAACCATGCCACAGTATTTTTTTCACTCTAGTGTCAGGGGAGAAGGGGGAGGGGGAAGGAGAAAAAAAACCCACCACAAAACTTTCCATGCTAGAGGAAATCTTAAAATACTTCATTTTTAAAATGGAACATTATAGTTGTCAGCATCTCGTACCATTTTACTTATGTTTGTTAATGCTGTGCTTTTGATCTTGTGCTTATTTTTGTTTCAATGCAGACCCTACCTGTTAGACTGGTAGCTCTGAGGTACCCTCTTTCAAGAGTACAGCGTTATGGAGAACATTTCAGACATCTATTACCAAATATATATACTGGACTGGGAAATTTCTAAGCGAGTGACTTACAGTAATCACTCTGACAGAGAAATCACATGACAAGAAAAAAGTATGAAAATCTACCTGTAGTAGTTTGTACTTTGGTGAGGTAAGCATTAGGAAAAAAACAAAAAAAATATTGTGACCTCCCTTTTACTGTTGATGTTCTTTTCCTGGAAGTGATTATTATAGTCTCTTCGTGTTGCTGTTTGACCATACCTTATCTGGGATACTTCAAATGTCAGTTTGGAACAGGAGAGCACATTTGAGTCTAAAAGTAAAATGTAGGGTAGGAAAATGAAATTTTGGTTTAAAAAAAAAAAATAGATACACATTAAAAAAATCCTAAATTTTATGTACTTATTTAGACATATCCTTCAATATTCTGATCAGAATGGCAGGAAACAACTGTACACAAAAATAATTACAAAATTGCTGCAAAATGCTTCAATATGCCTGTTGATGGTTTTGCTATGAAAGATAGAGAAAGGCTCTCTCAAGAGTGTCCATCTTCAGACAGAAGGGAACTTGGCTTTGTGCCCTGACTTACACACAGTACAAGCCCTCTGCAAATCCACTCATGGTTTCAATAAGACTGGATTTGATTAATTTCTGTGTTAAATTAGCAAGCTTCAAACTCCGCTATACAATTGCAGTATAGTTAGTAAATGCTTACTGAGACAAAGTTCCTGTGATACCAAGGCCTCCACATAAGCAGAAATCATAAGTGTAAACAGTTCCTCTTCAGGAAAACCATTACAATTTACCTTTGTAATATTATAGCAAATAGTGTCTGCTTTTGCTTTTTGGTTAGAATTTCAGAATAAGAAATGGAAAAGCGAGCTGCTCTTCAGAGAGCTGATTGGAAAAGTCGATGTAATTTATAACAGTATTTTGCTGAATATTTGAGGTTCAGCTGCTTCCCATTCCAAAAGAATATGCTACCTTACTTTTCCTTCACTCAGTGGCACTCAACATGAAAACCAATCCTAACAGAAAACTACATAAGAAGAAGGGTTTTTTTCTGTTTATGCTGATAGAACTAGGATTTACCCTTGTTCCTCAATTTGAGTTAAACAAAATCCACATCTAACACAGATTTGCCACCTACACAATCATGAACAAAATGGTGTCCTATATTTAAAGCAATCAACTGATAAATTTAACTGCATACAGCTTTGTTGTTGTATAAGTTGTTCCTGATTTTTAATGTATTCCCTCCTACAGTTCAGCATTTTTATTAATTAAAGAATCCTTTTCAACATTTTTCTCTTTCCTTCCTCCTCTTCCTGCCTCTGCCTCATATGTGTTTATAGATTTGTCAATGAAAGGTAGACAGCAAATTTCACAGTCCCAAATAAAACTGCATTTGAAAATAACAGTGATGATAGTCATACATTACCTCATCACAATATTTACTCTTTAAACTGCAGTCTCATGTTATTGCTGAGATGAAAATAAACCGCTTTTATAGCATGATATTTCTTTTAATGTTCGATTTGTAAAATAAATTTGGTGCAGCATCTCAAGAAAACCTTTAAAATATTGTACAATGTACAGCTGATGTACTGCATTATTTCACCAAATCTCTGAATCTATGTAAGCCTCACTGCTATGGGCTACCTTGTATCTTTTACACAGATTTTCTCAAAGGATATGTTGTGCATCTCAAACTGTAATATCACAAGATTGAAATAGACATTGATTTGCTTTACTGTTAATGACCAAGGGATTAGTTTAATGTCTAAGTAGACAATAGATCCTTCCTGACTTCAAACAGTGCTGGACTGGATACCAGACATTGGCTACGACTCCATCTACACTGACATATCTAAACCAGCCACATGTATTCGACTTGTTATCTAGACTTCTTCCATAGTGTGGAGGGAAAGATGTGCTTACTGTACACTGTTTAATATATTCTAAGATAGGTGACTTAGGACACATACACAACTTTGGATGTGAAGGCCAGATGAGTGGCCTCTGAGCATGCCTTGCAAATGCTTGGCTTTCCATTTGCTTTTCTTTCTGCTTTCCCTTT
>VYXH01004676.1:63347-89954 GCA_013397275.1 Burhinus bistriatus | reverse complement strand
GGGGGGGCGCCGCCGTCGGTCGGTCGGTCGGTCGGTCGGTCCTCTTTGCCTCTTCGGGCGTGTGTGTGGCCGGCAGAACCCCGCCTGTGGTTTATAGAGACGTCCATAGCATACGGTTATTTATTGGTTTATTTGAGCTCCGTTTAATTTTGGTGGCGTGTTTCAAATTTATTGTCCGGGGTGGCTCCTGACAGCGTAATGGGAAAATGCGCCCCGAGACCTCGTAGTCACGCAGGGAAAGGTGAAATCAAGCGAGCGTAAGTAGCCGATCTGAATTTCTGTTTTGCTGAAGATAAATTTCGTGGAACTTTGAAAATTCTCATTTTTATTTAGTTTCTGTAAAAGGAAATGTGTGTTATCTTTCCTAGGAAGTTAGCAATACCGTGTTATCTTAAATACTTTAAATATTTTCTGACACCTATACAGCTTCAGAGAACTTTTGTTTCTGTTTCCACAGAAAGAACCGACATGCAAAGTGCCCCGAAACCCGAAACTGCTCTTTTTACAGAAAAATATTGGCTTTCTGCCCCTTTCACATGTTTTCCTTTTGCTTCATAATGGAAGGAGCAGGATTATCTGAATCACTGAGGCAAAATTTGGGCATCATTGGCTGAAGATAAGATGAAAGAAGACTTGAAAATACATCGATACTCTATGACTATTAGTTCAGACGCACCTTGCACTAACAGAGGGGAATAGTGGTTAAAAGCGCTGCAGTTTCATCAAAAGGAGCTAATGGAGGACCTGTGTTGATATATTTTTTTTTATTATTAATTTTTTTTCCTTCCCACTCTCCCATGAGTCCCAAAAGAGAAAGATGGAAAGAGTGTGTATGGAAATTGAGAGAAGGGGAAGGCTGAAGACAATAACTTCAGTTTTGAAGTCTGTTTTCCCGGTGCTGTAAATTCCCTATTTCATGAAATACTACACATTGTTTTGAATAAATTATATCATTTTGTGATCAGTGGAGTTTTTGTCAGCACTAGAAGTGGAATTTGACCTGATTGAAAGCCTTTTAAAAACGTAAATGCATGACTCCGATTCCTCTTTTCAGGTCAAGTGTTTCAAGTTATCAAGAGACACTGTTTCAGTCTCTTACTGTGCATTGTCAACCTGTGGTTTATATGCATATCTCAAAGATTGTACTTTTTCCCTTACTTTAATATTTATGCCGTAGTGTTGTGTTTGAGAAAAGTGTGAACAGACAAGACACCTGAGATTTTCGACAGCCTTGTTGTTTCAGTGTTGTAGCTCAGATTACAAGTAATCTGAGCATCTGTTAGAATGCACAGTACACGCTCAGTCTTTTCTCCTGAAAATATGCCTTAAGATGTTCATTTTTTTACTAACTGGGTCAAAGTTTGATATCTGAACTCTCTGTATTGTTAGGAAATGCATGCCTGGGGAAGAGGAGCTCCCTAATGGATCATGGCTCTGATGTTCATGGGGCATACTTTATTTCTAGCATTAACGATGTTTGCTGCCTGCACTTTTGAAGAATCTGTAAGCAACTACTCTGATTGGGTGACTTTCACAGATAACGTAGATCGATATGAAAAACAACAACTTGAAGGTCTTAGTGCTGAGCAGAAGCTGAAAAAGCCAGTTCTTCATCCAAGCTTGTATTTTGATGCTGAAGATGTCCAGGCGCTGAGGCAGAAGGCTCATACAAGCCATTTGCATCTGTTTAGAGCCATCAGAAGTGCCGTCACAGTTATGCTATCCAACCCATCATACTACCTACCTCCACCCAAGCACGTTGATTTTGCTGCAAAGTGGAATGAGATTTATGGTAACAATCTGCCACCTCTAGCATTTTATTGTTTGCTGTGCCCTGAAGATAAAGCCGCTTTTGATTTTGCTCTAGAATATATGGATAGAATGACTGGCTACAAAAACTGGTTGGTTGAGAATGCACCTGGAGATGAAGTGCCACTCGGCCACTCCCTAACAGGATTTGCCACTGCTTTTGACTTCTTGTATCATTCACTGGAAAATGAAAGAAGGCAAAAATACCTGGAGAAGATACGGTCTGTAAGCGAGGAAATGTATGAGTACTCAAAGGTTCGTTCCTGGGGAAAGCAGCTTCTCCATAATCATCAAGCAACCAATATGCTTGCTTTGCTTATTGGAGCTTTAGTTGCAGGGGTGGACAAAGGATCTCAGGCAAGTATTTGGAAACACACTGTTGTTGATGTGATGGAGAAAACAATGTTTTTGCTCAATCATATTGTAGATGGGTCTCTGGATGAGGGAGTAGCTTATGGGAGTTACACAGCCAAGTCAGTAACCCAGTACGTTTTCCTGGCCCAGCGCCACTTTGGTATTAACAACTTGGAGAATAACTGGCTCAAAATGCACTTTTGGTTTTACTATGCCACCCTGTTACCAGGCTTTCAGAGGACTGTGGGTGTAGCGGATTCTAATTACAACTGGTTTTATGGTCCTGAGAGCCAGCTGGTGTTCTTGGATAAGTTTGTCATGAAGAATGGAGCTGGCAACTGGCTGGCACAGCAGATTAGAAAACACAGACCCAAGGACGGGCCAATGGTGCCATCCACTGCGCAGAGGTGGAGTACACTACACACTGAATTTATTTGGTATGCTGCCGAAATCGCTCCTCAGCCACCTCCTGACTATGGTACTGCTAAAATGCACGTGTTTCCTAACTGGGGAGTTGTTACTTATGGGGCTGGATTGCCAAACAGTCAGACAAACACCTTTGTGTCCTTTAAGTCTGGAAAACTTGGTGGACGTGCTGTCTACGATATTGTTCACTTTCAACCGTATGCCTGGATTGATGGGTGGAGAAGTTTCAATCCGGGACATGAACATCCTGATCAGAACTCTTTCACTTTTGCTCCCAATGGACAGGTATTTGTATCTGAGGCTCTTTATGGACCTAAACTCAGCCACCTGAACAATGTCTTGGTCTTTGCTCCATCTCCTACGAGCCAGTGCAACCAGCCTTGGGAGGGACAGCTTGGTGAGTGTGCCCAGTGGCTGAAGTGGATTGGTGATGAGGTTGAAGACTCAACCGGAGAAATTATAACAGCCTCCCAAGCTGGAGACATGATGTTTGTGAGTGGTGAGGCAGTATCTGCTTACACATCAGCAATGAAATTGAAAAGCGTGTATCGCGTTTTGCTGCTCTTAAATTCTCAGACATTGTTAGTAGTAGACCACATCGAGAAGGAGGAAGACTCTCCTGTTAATTCTGTCAGTGCCTTTTTTCATAATCTTGACATTGATTTTAAATATATACCCTATAAATTTAAGAACAAATACAATGGAGCTATGATGGATGTGTGGGATGCCCACTACAAGATGTTTTGGTTTGATCATCATGGGAGTAGTCCTGTTGCTAGGATACAGGAGGCAGAACAAGCTGCCGAATTCAAAAAGCGATGGACTCAGTTTGTAAATGTTACCTTTCCAATGAAAAACACGCTTACAAGGATTGTTTACCTTTTCTATGGCCCATATGTCAATGTTTCTAACTGCAGACTTATAGATAATGCAAAATCTGGCTTTCAGATTTCGCTCAGTGTCAACAACACTGAAAATACCATTTCTGTTGTGACTGAATATCAGAATTTAAAGGCAAGGTTCGATTACTTGGGATTTGGTGGTTTTGCCAAAGTAGTTCATGACAACAAAGTGACCAAGTTTGGTCTAGGTACTGAATCTGTGGAAAACCAGATAAAAAATAATAGGGTGGTTTTCCCATTTGGATTCAAAGTGAACATAATTGCAGGGTTAATTTTGGGTGTTAGTTTGGTCATACTGGCTTTTCAGTGGCGGTTTTACATATCCTTCAGTAAAATGTTGCGCTGGATCCTGATACTGGTTGTCACACTGTGGCTTATTGAATTGGTGGATGTGTGGAGCATGTGTACTCAGCCCATCTGTGCAAAATGGAGTAGTGACATGACAAGGCTAGAACATGATAAAGGCGATAAAGCCAAACAATTAGAAGGAAACCCTGTTGTTTTGCCAGATGTGATCATTACTTCACTTCCTGCTTCTGGAGCAGAAATTTTAAAACAGCTGTTTTTCAACAGCAGTGACTTCTTATACATCAGAATACCTACACCCTATCTCCAAATTCCAGAGACTGAATTTGAAATTGATTCCTTTGTAGATCCGTGTGAATGGAAGGTTTCTGATGTCCAGAATGGTCATTTTCGTCTTATCCAAGGGTGGCTCCAGTCTCTAGTTCGAGGCACAAAATTACATTTACAAAACATTCATTTATATGAAGCCAGCAGAAGTAAAATTGCTCAGCATTCTGCCATAAGCAAGGACAAAAGGAAAAGATCCAAAAAGAGAGAATCTCTGTCAGAGCAAAGAAGCAGGGCAAGAGGGAGTCAAGATAAAGATGCTGAATATATTAGGGAACTGAGAAGGCACCTCGTCTATTATCCTAATGCACGACCTCTACTTAGTTTAAGTAGTGGGAGCTGGACATTAAAGCTTCCCTTCTTTCAGGAAATCCTAGGACCGTCAATGAGGGCATTATATGTAGTAAGGGACCCACGGGCATGGATCTATTCAATGTTGTACAAAAATAAGCCAAGCCTTTACTCCTTGAAAAACGTTCCACAACGCTTGGCTGCAATGTTTAAAGGGGAAAATGGTAAAGGAAGATGTAGTTTAAATGAAGGCTATGCCTTTGAATATGAATCATTAAGAAAAGAACTTTCAAATTCCAATTCAAACGCTGTTTCTGTGTTGTCCTATTTATGGCTGGCAAACACAGCAGCAGCACTGAGGATAAATGGGGACTTGCAGTCAACAAATTATCAGCTGGTCAAGTTTGAAGATATTGTGAGCTTTCCTCAGAAGACGGCTGAAACAATTTTTGCCTTTCTTGGTATTCCTCTTCCTCCTGCTAGCTTAAACCAAATATTATTTGCCACCTCCACCAGTCTTTTCTATCTTCCTTATGAAGGGGAAATTTCACCAAGTAGCATTCATGCCTGGAGAAAAAACATGCCTAATGAAGAGATTAGACAGATTGAAGATATCTGTTGTTCTCTAATGGACCACTTAGGGTACCCAAAGTTTATAGAATAAATGCTGCCGGTCAGCAGAAATTTGCACTAATGATCTCTGGTTCCCAATTTGTGGATAAATATTACAGAAGTTTGTTTATTCTTGTAAAATGTGTACAGTCTGCTACTGTCAAAGAATTATTTTAAGAAAAAGATAGTTGTTCTTGCAAGTGTGGGGTTTTTTGTTTTCTTTTGTTTTATTTAAAAAAAAAATAAATTGTAACTACTTTTGCTGCCTTTCAAAAAAAGCTGTGTGAACCTTTGTAGAACTACCAGCTGGGGACTCAATAGCTCAGGGGATTAGTAATAGAATATGGAGCTTTTCACCTCCAGCTCACCGGTTTGACTCCAGCTCAAGTGGTTAGTTCCTGAAAGTACTCACCATCTGATGATTGTAGGACAGCTTATATGAAATTAAACTGGTTAAACTGGCCCAGTTCCCGATGGTGATAATTAGCCCCCTTGGACAGGTTTACTGATACGTTCTGTCTGTGTCTCACTAGTCACTATGGTGGTGCAAAATAAACATAAGCTGAGATTTAAAGGCTGTTCGGCATCCCTTCAGCAGGAGGAAACAGTCAGAACATTTGAGTGAATCTAGTTCCTTATTTACAGTCTCAGCAGACAGGCCCAGGACTGGAATGGACATGGATATTGAATATCATTATAGGATATGGTTCCTTCAGCTCAGAGATGTGGCACTTAAATTGGGTTTTGTGCTTTGATGAAAGGGAAGACTTCAATCTCCGTGCCTGACAATGTGGTACCCTTTGTGAGCCTAAAGTAAGCTATCCAGAGAAAAATAAAAAGGGACAAATTCTAAGAAACCAACAAGGTCTCCTAAATGAGCACTTAAATTTGGAGAAGATTTTGTGTAGTTTTGACCTGCCTCAACCTAACTTTATTTTGAAGGTTGTTAACATTAGCTCCTTGCACTGCTTTATCCTATACCTCTTGTCTAAGAGGTTGTGCAAGGATTTTCTCTTTTTTTAGTGAGATTCTTCCATCCTTCTTTATTGTAACGCATTTCTCTGCTGATTCTTGTGCATAATTTCACTGGAACGAGTACGATATTTGATGTCATTGTTGATGTCTGCATAAAATAGCAATCTGAGATTTAGAAGATCTTAAATAAATGTCCAGGTCTGTGTTGCTGAGGGATGTTTTGCCTTTTTGTATGAAGAATTTCTGAAGGACAGCCGTTGCTTACCTCAGGTCTTCTTTCAGAGAGGAAGAAATGTGAAAATCACCCATCCCTCAGCCATCTCACATTTGAGTGATATTTCTCTGCGGTAAACTATTTTGAAAGTTGTCTGATTTTTATCATGATTGGTGTTTCTTTAACATGGTGCTGTAATATGATATGGGTTTGGAAACAGATAGGCTTGATAGGATAGATGTGTCTTTGTCACAGCCTATTTTCTTCTTGAGTAACAATCTGTTTGCGCATGCCCATTAAGAAAAAAAAAAATCCCATTTCCCAATTTAACTTGCTCAGCATTCTTTAGAAATGCATGCATATTGTAAATGTCTGCAGATGTGTAAATCAGATCACAAAGAGACATCTGTTTCCTTTGCCATCTGTTTTTTATTATAAATGGAATTGTCTTGAAATATGCTTCAGTTGGTTTGTGGGAGCTGGGATCAGAGTTTTGGCTTATTGTATTGAAATATGCATGTAATTACTGTTTATTTGGGTGGTAAGCATTAGACAATGTCAGAAGTGCAGTGAGTTTCTTCATACAGATTACAGGTACCCTTGCTGATTTTCAATATAAAGGAGTTCTTGCCTTTCCTTCCAATCTTACTATTATGTCCCTGTCTTATCCTGCTGTCTTGTCCCTCCCATACGTACATTTCACATCCTTTGGAGCACGTAGTGATATCTCATTATGACCTAGATAAAAATAGCTCTTTCTTGGCTGGTCATTAGTATGTCAAAGTAGGCCTCTAGCACAATAAAGCTATTGATATTTTGCGGTCTCACTAACCATAACCTCGCTGTTATTTACTAGCAGCAGTTGTTTTTTCCCCCCATCAGTCCTAGGTCTCACCCCTGACTAGGTGGAATGCCACGTTAAACGAAATATTAAACAAGTTAATATTCACTGACATGTTAGTGAAACTTTGATTTCCAAGTATCATTCTCTCAAATTGGCTTCTCTCTGAAGCCATTTTTGATCATATGTTTGAAAAAACCCCAAGTATTGGTGTCTGCACGGTCTGTACTTGACAGAGTAAGTTTCAGCATTTTCCTTTTATTTCCAAGATTTACACTCTAGAATCAGAACAAATAAAAAGGCAGAATCAGAACAAATAAAAAGGCTTTTCTCTGTCAGATGTTTTAGGGCAGCGGAAGGTAAGAATTAAGACTGGCTGTGTATTTGTGGAAGTAGAAAGAGACCTTAAAATCCCTTTCGGAAAGTGCCATATAGAATGCCATGATGGCCTATAAACTAACTTTTTGTTTGTTTTTGAGGAGTTGGGGTGGGTAGAATGGTCTGTTGGGAACATCATCTGTGCTGCTTTTGGAATACAGGTTATCCCATGCACTTACCTTCATAACAGTGTCATTGCTGTCATTATTACATGCAAGATTTAGGAGCTATTTCTTTTCTGTACTGTACTTTCCCAGTTCAAAGAATGCATCATTCAGATTTTGTTGCATTGTGTGTCCTTATACAGATGTAAAAAGGTAGAGGAGAACTCTGTTCTTTATTTTTAGATCTTCTTGTGAGGGCAAATGCATTAAAATCGTTATGCTAAAAAAATGTAAAAGGAAGAGCAGTGTCTTTGAAAACAACAGGGTAGGAATGCCTAAGGTATGGCAAGTCTCCAATTTTCAATCAAATAATTGTTTTGTTGAGTTCTAGATGATAAGTTACATGACCACTTCACCAAAGTTAGTACCAGACAGGAGGTATCCCAGCTATGGAGTCCAATGACTATGTGTTGAGATTGTGGCCTTCTACCTGTATGAATAGCAACCCAAGACACAGCAGAAAGCTGAATAAACAGGCATATGGTTGATGAGAATGCCCACTAAAAGGTGAAGATCTGGGACTTTGTAAATTTCAGTGGCACCATCCATAAAATGATGGTTGTGGTATGGAGAAGCCTGGTGATAAAAAAATGAAAAATAAACTTGCCTTTGTCTATTAAAGGATAAATTCCAATTTTATGTCTGTGCTGACCTTAAGTCAAATGGGTCATTAAATAGATCTTTCTTTTTCTTATGCAAATTGTTCCCATTGAGACTAGTGTGGCTCCATGTATGAAGAATATGAGTGGAATTTTATAATATGAAATTATTTTTTAGATGTGCAGAGATCCTCAAAATTCCCTTCTGTCACTAGCATCCAGAGGGAGAATGGTCACTACATAGACACAGACATCAACCTCCCCTTTCTCCATATAGTAATGTTTAAGACTGTCAGTAATATTTGAGAATTGTTAGGCCTTTTTGAAAAGCATGTCTGTTTAGGTACATTGTATTGAAGATTGTTCTGGCACTTTCAGTTGCACTTTCATAAAGATGCTCATGAACACTAGTCTCAGTGCTTTACCTTAACTTTGTTTCCTTTTTCTCCCTGTGTTAAATGTTGATAATACCATATTGTAGTTGATTGTACCATGTTGTAGTTTGAACTGTCCAATTATGAGACAGCTAAGATTTTGACATAATTTAAAAAGGCAGGCTTTATTTAAATGCTTACATCTCTGAATCATATTTTGAAGCCTAAGACAAATAAACGCCGAGGAAAGCATTTCAGTTATTTGATTACTTCGTATCTAAATGACATTGGCCCTGGAGAGATGGACATGGGTCTTGGCTTTCAGATTTCTATCAAATCCTATGAATCTATAGGCTCTGAGCGTACCTAAATGCCTCTGTTGCTTCCAGTAGGCTTTTTCCAAGAGTGACATCTGTGGAGAGGAGCCTCAGTATCGTGGACAGCTTGGTTCCTTTCACCCTCTTAGCACGCAGTTGGCATGCAGCCCTTGTCAGATTTATGTTTGAACAGTGAATTTGCCAGATCTAGAGTTGAATTTTTGTACAAGATCCTCAATTATATGTAAAATATATGACACAATTCATTTGACTACTCTGATAGTGTTAGAATGCAAATCAAACAAAAAATGCACTTCTGGTTTTATAAAATTATTGGTAACTGATTGGTAAAGCTGCAGTCATGGATCAGATTTTTTTTTTTTTTTTAACCATAAAATTGGTTTCACTTGCTGTTGAAGCTTAATGATGTGACTGCTAGGGGAGTCCTGGCTCTGCCTCACAATTATTTCCATTGTCAGTCTTAGAGACACCATTTATTTGATGAACGTGAACATACATGATCTGGAATATAATACTGCACTTGCTGAAAACATTTGAAGTATACAGTCCAAGATTAAGAATAAAAATATGTTACCTCAATATTTCTGTAAGTTACAAAAATTAGCCCCTTTGTGAGTGGCCCGTATGTTAGTATATTTTATAATTAGAAACTGTCATATTTATTTAGGTGACTTAGACGTAATTTATCAAAATTATTTCTTTTTAATTACATATAAAATTATTTTCTTCAAGAGGATAAGTACTGGATCTTAACACTTCTATGATCAGGTTGTCATAAGCTTTCCTTCCTTTCTCTGGGAAGCTTTGGTTCAGATTAAAACCTTTGTTTAAATCTCATAACGAATGGACCATTTTCTGAGTAAGGAGTCTGTCTGGAGACCCTTACAGTCTCAAATTTCATTTCATTGCATTTCGGTGTGGAGTATCATGGACTACGAGTCCCGGATCAAATCCCTAAATTGTGAGCTGTTCAGAATTGGGCCATAAGTGGAATGATGCCTAGCTAACTGAAATGAATGTTGTACCTTTGACTTCAACAGGGCCAAAAATACTGTCATCTACTATCATCAAACTATTATCATCTACTTAGCCTGAATATTCCAAGACAGCAGAAATTACAGGAAGCAAATACCTCAAATGATCATGAAAGATTACCGTCCTTGTTATTCGATGAAAAAAGGAAATGCATTTTAATAATGTAAAAAATATAAATTGCTCTGTGACCCTAATCAAAGCTACCTGTAGGCTGTCTGATAAATTTATAAACTCATAAAAGGAAGTATAGAAACAAACAGATGTTCAAAATAATGTACAAATCACAATTTCAAATATCAGGACTTTGATTTTCTTTAGTGAGGAGGAATTTGCTGATATGTGATCTACACTGTTCTCATAAAGGATGTGAATGGGTAATCTTGTTCTGTCTCAGAAAATACTTAATAATGGGAAAGTGCTGTTTCGCATTACCAAGATGATACTGTTTTAAATTAAACTATACATCTTTTGAGCTGACAATATACTGAGAGTTATATGTGATGTAGGAGAACAAGGACAGTCTGATTTCATTCACACCTGTCTGACACAGAATAATTTCTGAAAGGTACTTCATTTATGCTGGTATAAACTCAACATTTAGTTTACCGTCTTTACGGAGAAAGATATTGTGGTGTCTAAGAACACGACCTGAATTAATCTATCTCATATTAGGTAATTTAATCTTCACACCTAAGTAAGGAGCATTGTCACTCTAGCATCAGTGGAAACTGAGTGTCGCCTTCAAAGGTAAATCAGACATTGCTTACCTCTTTGTAAATCCTCCAAACTCTTACTTTAGATGCCCACTGAAAGGCCTCAAAGGAAGTGGGGTGGTTTTGGCTTTAAATGTGTATGGCCTTGCATCTAAGTAGATTTCTGTGTCTGAGCAGTTCCAGTGCATACACTGTCCAAACAAAATTTTATGAAACATCCTGCATAAAATAAAACTATTGTTAGTAAAATAATACTTGTGTGTTATCCTTTTTTCTTTTTATTTTTTTCTTATATTATTTCACTACTTAGGATATCACAAAACTTTGTGGTGTGGTCAAGTGTATGTATTTAAATTTTTAAAATATTGCTACTTTTGTTTGTTTTGAATGTGGGAACACTGTTATCTTTCAGAAAGTATTGATGGCAAGACCTGATTCTGTCTGCCCTTGGATGCACAGTAAGTATATTTGGTGTTAAGTGAAAGACCACAAAATAGCTGCATTCCTAGAACAAAAAGAGTGATTTCCCTCTCAGTTATCAGGAACTGGACAACCGGTGCAATCTGTAATTTTGAAGTCTCTTAGTCTATAAACACTGTAGCTATATACAAGCTGTGTATTTAGAACAGTGCCTCTTCTAATTCCTGAACTATATCCAGGAATTGTTTTGGAGACTCATATTTGGCCCAAAGACCATTCTAACAATTTAACGGTGTAGGTAAGCAAGTTCCAGCAGCCATGAATTTTCTCTTCTGTGTTTAATTTAAAAAAAGAAAAAAAAAAGAAAAAAGACACATAATCAAGTTATCTGGAATAACTGCAGCCCTCTGGACCTGTCTTATTGAATATGTGCTGGCACAGGCATTATCTATCAGATCCAGAGGCACAGGTAGTTCACATCCCTGTTGCTGCTGCATCACTGTGGGTGCATCTTGAGTTGCAACTAGTTTTCTGCAGCACAGTTTTGCAGGTTTAACTAACTGATTTTTTTTTTGTTCGTTTAATTTAACAGAAAGTGCTTAGAGTATATCTTAAACATAGGAGCAAGAATAAGACCTGATTCTGTCTCTCCTGTGAACTTCAGCATGTTGTAAAGCAAAGGTTGGCATGTTTTTAAGTCTTGATGGTGTTATATTTAGCTGAGAAATAGGTTTAATGTTGTTTTTTTTCTGGAGGGTGTTAGCCCCGTGCCTTCTCTGTTAGTGGCTGCTGAATTATTTTGCAGTTGGTGGGCGGTACGTGCTTATCCTTTGTAACTCATCCTAGGTCTTGTCGCTGTACTCTCACAAGTAATTTTATTTTTTTTTTTTTTAACGTTCTGAATCTTGAACCCAGCTTTGGCTTTTGGGAGAGTTACATGGAAAATACCTATTATGATAGGAGCAACAAGGTGTGGTGTAAACAAGTATTGCTGTCTATTGCAAATTCTTTGACAATATTTGTCTCCAGCTATTTTCTGAAATATTGTTCAAAGTGAATAAATACGATGGACAAAGCTCAGAGGAAACTAATACCAAGAACATGATAAAAGGCAGGCTGTCAGAGATAATAAATGCACACTTGTTTTTGTGAAAGCTATTAATATTTTCACTCTTAATTGCTATTTTAAGAGAGGAGTTGCTTACATTTTCTTTGGGGGGGTTTTAGACCTTTTTGTGTTTCCATCCTACAGCTTGCCTAGAAATAGATTCTATCCTATGTTTTCTGAATCTTAGTTTGAAAAGTTAATCTTGTTACATTTTCTTGAACCTTCTGTTGTGTTGCAGGATGTTCCAGTCTATTATTTTCATCAATTACATCCTACAGATGCCACTTGATTTCAAGAAACATAATCTCAGACCTGGTGAGGACTATGATAGTTACACAGAAAAGAACTGAGAAACAGGAGAAACAAAATGTTACACTGCTGAAGAGAATAGACTTGAAATCTTATGTTGGAATATTTAGGTCTTAATGAGCTGCCATATCACGCACTATGAATGCCTGAATACTAGACTTTATTACTCACTTTAACAGACCAGCTGAACATTGTCTGTTTTAAAATACCATAAGAGTACTGACGGAAAGATAAGTTAAAAGGAACTTTTGTTTAGATATATTTTGATTTTTATTTTTTTTCTTCAAAGCAGTGCTGTTCTTTTGTACTCCCAAGCTGTGTTAATTTGTAACTAGATAACTATTACCCAGTGTTGTTTTGTAACAACATTGTTGGCACCAAAGAATGCTTTTCAATGAGAGGGTGGAGCTTTACCTGCTGGGTACAGATTCAATATTGATGGTTTCTCAACTGCCAGCATCCTTCGGTGATGCATTGGAAAGAAAAGTGACTTCTGTAATAAAGAATTTTTTCATGTTAAAGAATGGACTGCACTGTTGCTAAATAAAATAGAGGTGATGTGAAAACATGCGTATTATAGACAGTCAGAATACTATCAATTAGTCATGATTAAGTCAGTCTCAGATCTTTAAAAGTATGAGAGTAGCTCTCATCCATTCCTCAGCCTAACTACTAACCTTCACGGCTGTCTTCAATTGCAGGCTAGGCTAAGATGCCAACCTCATGAAGTTCAATAAGGCCAAGTGTAAGGTCCTGCATGTGAGTCAGGGCAATCCCGTGCACAAATACAGGCTGAACGGAGAATGGCTTGAGAGCAGCCCTGAGGAGAGCGACCTGGGGGTACTGGTGGATGAGAAGTTCAACATGAGCTGGCAATGTGTGCTCGCAGCCCAGAAGGCCAACTGTGTCCTGGGCTGCATCAAAAGAAGTGTGGCCCGCAGGTCGAGGAGGATGATTCTGCCCCTCTGCTCTTGTGAGACCCCACTTGGAGTACTGCATCCAGCTCTGGAGCCCCCAACATAAGAAGGACATGGACCTGTTGAAGTGGGTCCAGAGGAGGGCCACAAAGATGATCCAAGGGCTGGAGCACCTCTGCGATGAGGACAGGCTGAGAGAGTTGGGGTTGTTCAGCCTGCAGAAGAGAAGGCTCTGGGGAGACCTTATAGCAGCCTTCCAGTATCTGAAAAAGGCCTACAAGAAACCTGGAGAGGGACTTTTTACAAGGGCATGTAGTGACAGGGTGAGGGCTAATGGCTTCAAACTGGAAGAGAGTAGGTTTAGAATAGACATCAGGAAGAAATTTTTCACTCTGAGGGTTGTGAGACACTGGAACAGGTTGCCCAGAGAACTTGTGGATGCCCCATCCCTGGAAGTGTTCAAGGCCAGGTTGGATGGGGCTTTGAGCAATCAGGTCTAGTGGGAGGTGTCCTTGCCCACGGCCGGGGGGTTGGAACTAGATGATCATAAGGTCCCTTCCAACCTAAACCATTCTATGATTCTATGAAGATGAATTTCCTTCCATTTGCTGAAAGAAAAGAGCAAGTCTACATGAAGATACCCTGGCTTCGTTGATGCACTAAGATTTTTTTAAGCTGCTGTCACTTGAATGTGTGTCTGTACCTTTAAATTGCTCCAGGGTGTGTTTGCAAATGTTACATAATGAATGATGCTATTGACTTCAGTGTATAGGAATTGACCTATTTGTGTTCCATCTTTCTGTGATAATAGCCATGCATTAGTACCTTTAAAACATGAAGTGAATAGAATGATTAGTAAGGAGCCAGGCTACACAATAAAGAAAAAGCTCTGATATTCATTGTTCACAGATTGTTGAAAGAGTTTGTCAGCAATCTGCATTTAGTTCAGTTGGCTGCGCATAGCAACAGACTCATAGCATCCTTTGCAGAATCTCCCTTGAGAAGTTTATAACATAAAGGTACTGTTTTAAACTGTTAATATATATATCATTGACTTAGTGCCTCTTAAATTAATCTAGGTGCACTTTTCTATTTGATTTAAAGGTGCAAGGAAAACAAAAGGAAAAAAAAAATTCAATTCCCCTTTAAAGTTAAGTATAAATAAATAAACAAATTGTAAAATATAGATGTTCAGATGCTATTAAAGTTTCGGAAAAAAAATCACTAGGGTCAATTTAGCAGAACTGCCATTAAGTGTGTTATTAAATTATTACTATTCATGCTTTACAATGTATCCTGCAAAACAGGTACAAATATGACCAATTTGCTCTTGTTGGACTTCTGAAATGGAATCAGCTAGATACACAAACAGTTTTTAACTGAAAGCAGATGTAATAACATCATGAAAGGTAGCTTTACCCACAGTTAGATACCTTGCAGTTACTCTTGTCCTTATTGGCTTTTGTTTCATGTATCAGTGAAGAATTAGTAACTCAATTTTGGTTTTATTTTTTGTTACTATTACAGGTGTATTATTAGTATTAAGTGTGAGAGCACTGGCAGAAGTGGTCCATAACTTTAAAGATCGCATAATCTAAATTGTAAATAGATAGTAGCATCTATATTTTAGAGATTAAAAGTCCAGTAACTTACATAAGGCTTATAGATAATTCTATGGGTGTAGTGGAAGTTGAATTTAAATAGCTTACATCTCTGTCTGCTTCTGTGAGTCATATGCCACTTATCCTTAAACATAGTCATTTGCAGTATAGTATCATAGAATCATTTATGCTGGAAAAGACCCTTGAGTCCAACCGTTAACCTTACACTGCCAAGTCCACCGCTAAACCATGTCCCCAAGTGCCACACCTACACAACTTTTAAACACACACCTCCAGGGATGGTGACTCAACTGCTTCCCTGGCCAGCCTGTTCTGATGCTTTATAACCCTTTCTGTGAAGAATTTTTTCCTCATATCCAATGTAAATTTCCCCTGGCACAACTTGAGGAAGTTTCCTCTTGTCCTATCACTTGTTACTTGGGAGAAGAGACCGACCCCTGCCTCACTACAACCTCCTTTCAGGTAGTTGGAGAGAGGGATAAGGTCTCCCCTCAGCCTCCCTTTCTCCAGGTTAAACAACCCCGGTTCCCTCAGCCGCTCCTCCTAAGACTTGTGCTCTAAGACCGCTCACCAGCTTCGTTGCCCTTCTCCGGACATGCCACAGCACCTCAGTGTTTATCTTGTAGCGAGGGGCTTCTTAGACTTTTGGATAAGATCAAGTGTAGTGTAGTGTAGTGTATGTGTCGTGCATGCATATCATCAAATTCATAGAGTCCTGCTAACTTTGGGAGAGAGTCAAAATGCTGGAAAGCAAGCAATGTCTGTGGTGTGGAACGAAGTCTTACACAGAAAATCTATGCAGTCAAGTGCAGAGAGATTTTAAGGTGATAAAGGCTCTCAGCAAATATACTGAATTTGCTCTGAATTTAGAACTTAAAATAGACTGATATATGAAGCTTACTTGGAAATGTTCAGGTTGTGGCTTATGGTTTCCTTGCAAATGAAGCACTTCTTTTTTGCTAGTATGGCTTTTTAGCTGAAAGTGTTCTGAGATTGACCATCCTTTGTTCTCTTCTTTTTTCATGCTGTGTAGTTTCCCTATAATACTTTTATTTATCTATTTTAGAAAGATATATTTGTTTATCAAGAATTAATTTGAGGAACTCTTTCATTGCCTTTTCCTTCTGTTGCTTTAAAAATAAAAATCATATTTTCAGGCATTTTGTGAAGGAATCTATCAAAATTTCTTAAAGTCACAAATAAGAGAAAGTAGTCAGAATATAACTGCGGTTGCAAACTACAACAAACACTTCAAAATGTCTTCTTATACCAACAAAAAGAAGTATAAGAATTTAACCTTATTTTCTTTACAGCAACTTTATTGATATAATTGTATTATTTACGTTGAAATTGCACCCATTTTTATTTAAAATAAAATAACATTACCTCATCAAAACAAATATATATAGTTTACAATTATAATTATTATTATGGGTAGCTCCTAACTGGAATTTTGTGGTAAACCAAGTATTCTGCAATATCTCTTGCATCCTTTGTGATTTCAGCTGTGACAAGAGTGGCCAAGAACTTAATAGGTTTCTTGCTCTAAGGCAAAATCTGTTCATAGAACTTAAAACACTGCCAAACACATCAAGAAAACTTAATTTAACAATATTTTATCATATTTTGTTCTCACAGATATTATTTATGAGTGAAGGTTGAGTACTCTGCTTTCATTTTGATAGAAAAATGCACTCATCTAAGTAAGTTCATCTCTAAGTTAGCTTACCTGTGCCCCTCCAAAATTTGCAGGCACACAGATTTCTAACAGGGCTACTCCTTCCTTCTTTCAGCAAAGTTTAAATTCGGTTAATTGTCCAGAGAGTATTGAATTTAAATAAACAGGAGTTAAACTATTTTAAATGTCTTCAACATATGGCCTGTACTGGGTACATCTCTTTTGACTTTGAGTTACAAGTGTACTTCTCCGAAAAGAAATCTTCAATGATACCTCAAATCTATCTCATTGTAATCCTGTTAAATAAAAAAAAAATTCTTGGGTGATGGACATTCTAGAGATCCTGCAGAAAGTGCTAATGCATTTTACATTAGCACATCATATTAAACATTACTTCTGGACTCGAGTACTCCTCATGTTTTGCACTACCAACAAAGAACATATGTTAGTTTGACGACAGGCCATTCAATTCCTACTGCAAAATGATTGTAAAAGTGGCCTAAGATCTTTACCCAGGAGATTAGTACATCAAAAATACGTGCTTTTCATATCAAAATGAGAACTCTGACTCTCAGACCATGAATATCAAGGCACAACATGACTTCTCATCCTGCTCTTACGTTGTCATCTTGTTAGGATGAAGTGATAGAGTGTTCTTTGGTGTCCTGACACCAACACAAAAACTGTCTCAAGAAGAAAAAAAAAGTAATTTTAATCAATACATAATAATATATAGCAGGCTTTCCAAATAGCTACTTTTTTTGTCTGAATGTATATAGAATCTCATTTTACTGGGACATGTATTTCTAACTGAGGTCAGTATCTGCTGGCACTGGGAAAACATGGTGATACTAGCTCATATTATGCATTGACAGAAGAAGTGGTCAACACATGGTAGACTATAGCCTAGAGTTTTTCATTGGTTGCATTGTAGCATTGCCAAAATATACACTGTAAATAGTTTATTTTTATTGTGCTGACAGGGCATACTGCACGCTGTGGAAAGAGTGATCTCTTTCTTCACCAGAAGACTTAGCAGAATTTTTTTGTGCTATGTCTTTCCCTGCTGCCAGCACAGCGGAGCAAAAGGGGCATAGCTGGAGGAGAAGATATGTGCCAGAATGTCCATGCAATCTGATGACCCTCAGGAGTCACCTTTGCTGTGCAGCCACAAATATAAACTAGAACAAGCATATTGCTTCTTCCTAGGGCATGGATAATATCCTGGAAATCTCTTACTTGTGAGCACCCTGCAGACTCAGAAATGAGAAGGCATTTTAAAAATAACCCTTAAAGTTACTTTTAATCTCATGACATATAAGGTAATCACACAACTTCATGACTTTGACTGATGCTCTTAAAAGATCGGAAATGCCCAGATGTGGGATCTAGTCACGTAACAGAAAAGGTAATTTTCTGGAATATAAGAAACATAATGTTTCAGCTCATCAGGCCGTAAGTACTTGACACAGCAGAACTCAAAAGCAGACAAATAAATTGGCAGAACGGACTTCCGCACAGCTTCTAGTGCTGGTTCAGATTGATAGCTGTGGCTAGAGTCAGCACAAAGGCTAGGCACTGATTAAGATACTGATCAAAATAAATGCTGTTATGTGGCTTCATTCAGGTCTCTTCAGGAGGGTATAGACTCCACTCCTTTAATTTCCCATGTTGGTGAAAGATACCATTGTAGGTCCTTAATGCGTTGGTTCTGAACTCGTGAAATATGCCAATGTACGTACAAGGTATGGCATGTACAAGGCCAAGTTCAGGACTTATGCTGACAGTGGAGATGAGAGGTGGGAAGTACGGTGTGAATTAAAAGGCAGGGGCAGCTTGAGATGAACAACAGGAAGAAAAAAGGATAAGATATGAATAATTTGTAGAGGACTTGAGATTCCAGCCGTCTGCAAGGAGGCAAAAGTGTGGCATGTTAACAGACATCTGCTGTAATGCTTGTAATGATACCACTTTTCTAAGCTAGCTGCTGTGCAATGTGGCTATCATTTCAGGTTTCTGTGAAGGAGAATAGTGTGATCAGTTCTGTAAAGAAGCCTAATTTTATTTTATAATTAAGCACATTTTACAAAAATGAAAATGAATAGCATCATATGTTGTTTATTTAATGACAAATTTGATCTCAGAATGTAATATCTTGAAAGTTAGTTTTGGTTTTAATTTGGGGTTTGTTTTTTTTTTAATCACAGATTTCCATTAGAAGTAGGTGAATAAAATATGAACCTCCATGAACTACTAGAAATAATATGGAAGAGCAAGGGAGATGAGAGCTTTGCTAATTCCAAGCAATTCAAACGAAATACTTTAAAACTAGGATGTAATTTGCAAAATCTCTAGATCTCCTGCATCAGCATTATGAAATTAGATTGTAGCAAAATAATTTTATGTAGCAAATTCCTACTATGTCTCATCACTGGTATTCACTTTCAATTTTGTCATCTAACTTCTATGAATTGTTTTTTTTATTTATTTTCTATGTATAAACACCGAGCAGCTATATATATGTATCCTCAGAAAACAGAAGCACCTTCTCATTTTAGAAGGGGCTCCAAAAGCAGGCAGCATCTGACTCTCCACCACTGTACATTAGCATAGTATCACCGAAGATAATGAAGCTGAGCAGGGCTACAACAGCTGAGAGTAGGTAGCTGCCTGTCTGCAGAAGAAATGTCAGCGTGGGACAGAGATTTCCTCTTGATGACAGAATGGCATAACATCTGGGAGATGAGCCAGAAGATAGCTACTGTAAAACTCAGCCTGTGCAATGCACTGTGTGCCCCCCTCAAGCCCCCCTCCTTCTTTCCTTCTGTAGTTGAAAAAGAAGCGCTATCCACAGCCCCATTAAGACCGGGAAAAGTAAGCTCTTTAAAGATTTAACCTCTTTTGTTTTATGAGTTTGGCATCTGTTCATTTAGATAAATAAATAAAAGCTCTCATTACTGTTGTGTAATCAGCCTGCAATTGAAAACACAAAAGGAAAATACTGACTGACACTTGAACTACATACTACATTGTTCTCTTATAAGGCAGTATGACAGTTCTGTTTTGATAATAAATAAAGAAGGATATTGGACCTTTATCTAAAAGCTGTGCAAGAACTAGGTGGGTGCCTATTTCTGTGCTTTGGGTACTTGAATAATGAAAAACGTTTGATAACAAAATAGATCACAGAGGTCTAAAAGACTGAAAGACAGGCCAAGTGGTTGCTAAGCTTTAGATTTAAATCTCTCTTTGAAGACCTGACTGGAATAATAATGACAAAGGACTTTTGCTTAGCATGCCTGATATGGTTTTGTGAGAAATCAGGTATCTTAGTCTGTGTCCCTATCTACGTGCTGAACCACCTGGTAGCATACTTGTGGAGCTGGTTTCTGTTCAGGGCACTTTTGCATGAGCCCTGAATCTACAGGTCCAGATTTATCTCATGGCTACAAATCCTGCAACTTGGTAGGTGTCCCAGATCTGATAATGTAGTAATATCCTGAAGAGACTTGCCAACAGTGGAGGTATTTGGTTTACAGAGCACAATAACAAAGGATGTTACCTGTACTGCTTTCAAATGGTGAAACCATTAAAGTCCAACAGTTTCAGCTCAATTTTGTTTACAGATTCTGAATTTAAGCTCAGAATTAAGAATAATGTCCTTTAATTTGAAACACGTGCAGTGAAATTGAAGTAAAGGTTTAAATTGGACATCATTGAAATTGATTGTCACTCCATATGTTAGAAAGTAAAGGCAAGGTAGTTTGACAAGGCTGAGGTTCTGAACAATTTTTTTGCCTCGGTCTTTACTGCCAGCCGCTCTCCTCATGCCTCCCAGGTTGAAGGACTGCAAGACGGGGACCTGCTGGACAAGGTCCCACCCACTATAAGTGAAGACAAGGTTCATGACCACCTGAGGAACCTGAATATACACAAGTCTATGGGATGTGATGAGATGAAACCCAGAGTCCCGAGGGAACTGGCTCATGTAGTTGCCAAGCCACTCTCCATGATATTTGAAAAGTCATGGCAGTCAGGTGAAGTCCCTGGGGACTGGAAAAAGGGAAACATTGCACCCATTTTTAAAAAGGGTAGAAAGGAGGACCCTGGGAACTACCGAGCTGTCAGCCTCGCTTCTGTGCCTGGAAAGATCATGGAACAGATCCTCCTTGAACCTATGCTAAAGCACATGGAAGAGCGGGAGGTGATTCAGAACAGCCAGTGTGGCTTCACCAGGGGCAAGTCCTGCCTGACCAACCTGGTGGCTTTCTACGATGGAGTGACTGCATCAGTGGACAAGGGAAGAGCTACGGATGTCATCTATCTGGACTTCTGTAAGGCNGCATCCTGGGCTGCATCAAAAGAACCATGGCCAGCAGATCCAGAGAGGTGACTCTCCCCCTATACTCTGCTCTCGTGAGACTCCACCTGGAGTACTGCATCCAGCTCTGGAGCCCTCAGCACAACAAGGACATGGACCTGTTGGAGTGGGTCCAGAGGAGGGCCACAAAGATGATCCGAGGGCTGGAGCACCTCTCCTGTGAAGATAAGCTGAGAGAGCTGGGGTTGTTTGGCCTGGAGAAGAGAAGGCTCCGGGGAGACCTTGTAGCAGCCTTCCAGTACCTGAAGGGGGCCTACAGGAAAGCTGGGGAGGGGCTGTTTGCAAGGGCATGTAGCGATAGGACCAGGGGCAATGGTTTTAAACTGGAGCAGGGTAGGTTTAGATTAGACATTAGGATGAAGTCCTTTACAATGAGGGTGGTGAAACAGTGGAACAGGTTGCCCAGAGAGGTGGTAGAGCCCCCATCCCTGGAGACATTCAAGGTCAGGCTTGATGAGGCTCTGAGCAACCTGAACTAGTTAAAGATGTCCCTGCTTACTGCAGGGGGGTTGGACTAGATAAACTTTAAACGTCTCTTCCAACCCAACACATTCTATGATTCTATGATTCTAAGTAGTAACAGTTTGTTGTTACTCATTGCTTCATTTCCTTCTTTCTTTTAAAGTGCATGACAGTCCTTCAGTGTCTTTTCTGCTGCATGAACGCACAGTGATGCTTGTGTTTCAGTACTGGCCAGCTGAACCAAAGATCTAGTTATATAAGATCAGCAATGAGATTAGAATTTATTTAGAAAACATCATATAAAGACCAGCCAAGTAAATCAAACATACAAAAATAAAGTGAAAAACAAAAATCCTGAACTGAATTTGCAATGATATTTCAAGCCAGATAAAAGAAGGGAGTAATTAGCCTAACCTTTGGGTGGAACTGCAAAGCATATACTTGCATAAAACAGCATTCCTCTTGCCTACATGGAAAAGATTTACTCCTTAGTGAGGGCTAAGTTGTTCTCCAAGAGGCACCCTTTCTATATTCTCTTAAATCTACGTCCATAGGATGTCAGCCGTAATGCTTCATTGGTTTCCTGTCACAAGCTTTCTTTATGATAGGGTCACCTGATAAAGAGGATTCCGAGTTGTATCATCCAAGATAAAGGTCCTAAGTGAAATTTCCTTATTCTTAGCAAGTTTTCTGTAGCAGGTGTTACAGAAATTACAATGCAACAGAATTACAAGTGATCTGCTCTTCTGCCCAAATTTGATACTGGCTTATTAGAACTCAGTCCTCAAAGACTCAATTAATAAGTGATTTTTAAAGTCAGTAGAGTTTCGCTTTGGCTCTTAAAGCTGATATATGCCTGTTTTAATGTGTATGAGCCAGCTTATAGCTCTTTTGCCTCCAGCCTTCTGAAGCTAAAGTTGCGACAGCAGCAAGAGGAATGGGTATGAGAAAAGCACTCTTGAGGTCCCTACAGTTACAAATTCTATCCCATTTGATAAACAGAGCAGAGATTACAGGTCTGAGGGACATGGATCTTAGCTCATTTTTCCTCAAGCATGTACCCTAACATCGATAAATTATGGTTGGACATTTTGGAGCCCCACTGGCATGTCTCCTCCAAATTAATAGCATGGAGAAGGGAAAAAAGAAGAAAAAGAGGAATTAAGGAGAAATGCCTGATTTTCTATCAGTGATTTCTCCTTCGGATTGAAATTAGCCCATCGGGACATGAGTTAGGGAGAAATAAGATTTCAAGTATTATAAAGATATGAGTATGTTTAAACACCTAACACAACTTGGTGAAGACAAATTAAGTTTTCCACTGAATACAAAGAAAGGAAGGGTCAGAGCAAATGACCATTCAACTCAGTGTGCTGTTTCCAGTAGTTGACATTTGTGAACACTTAGGGAAGAGTAAGAGCAGGGTAAAAATAGGTTTCTTTCTCTGATCGCTTTCCCAGCCTCAGGACTGAGCTAGATGTATTTAGCAAATCTAAATAGATTTCTTTTCCATTATTTTTTTTCAGCCTTCCCTTGAGCCCATGTAAAATTTAGAATCTATTATGTCCTCTGGCAAGGAGTTCAACAAGGCTGTTACTCCTTACTTTAAGTGCCATCTTTTAGTGTTTGTTTCCACCCTGGCTCCTGTCATCTCTTTTCCAAGCTGAAAAGTCCTTGTTTACTCCATCATTCTTTTCTTGAAAGCATTCCACTCCTGTAATCATCTTTGCTTCCCTTATCTGATGTTTTGTTATTATCTTTCCTAAGGGGGCAAGAGCTGCATATAACGTTGAAGATGTGGGGAAAGACAAATTTATATGGTAACATTATGACTCCAAGTTAGTTTGCCTTTGGTGGTCAAAGGGGAAGTTGCCTAATCACATTTTAAAGATATTTGTCTTTTCCTGCAAATGTAACCAGTTCTGTTTTGTACTCTGGTTCTCAGAGAGAGATTTTGAAGTTTGCATGTTAAGCACAGAAGTGCTATAAATAAATTATGACCATATTAACTGAGTGTTAACAAGTCATAGCAAAAAAAACTTCAGACACTGCCCTACAAAGCAAGGCCTCTGTTTACAAAGAAGAGTGGTCAAATAAACACTCCAGTGATATTTAAGTAACATCAAGTTTATTTTTTTCTTAGAATCAAAACTTGCTACTAGTTTTCAGTTTTGTCATAGAGAAGAATGCATGAATTTTCAGGACAAAATAGTGAATGAAAAGCTAATAAGCTGATACAAATACTAATGGAACAGCCTATCTTTGTTCTGAAAGTTAATGCAACTTGGGCTTCAAAGTCAATTGTATACTTCCGAAATTTTTACCCAGCTTGCAAATCTGCACAAGGTGTTGCTTGTTACTTCTGAAAGTAGAATCACCCCTGGATTTTGCATGGCATTGCACAAAAAAAAGAAATGATACGAGAACATTTAATTAACTCTTTAAATGTTCAAGAGCTGTTATCTTGCTTCAGGAATACAAGAAATGCAGTGTACTACAGAGCTTTGCACTCCCTGTCTCTCTTTTTCTCTCTTTATAGAAAAGTTTCTCACAAGTATATAGGTAAAATATACCCAAAGTTAAGATACTTTGGCTATGCAAACATGTGTTTCTCTGAATACTCTTTATGAAGGAACATTTTCTGCTCTAGAATACAGTGCTGGAGATCTCAGTGCTGTTTCCTGTGTGGCCATCTCATGTAGTCTTCCTATATCAAGAAGTAAAGAAATCGGTCTAGTTTCTGAACATATAGCTGTATGACTGTCCATAGGAAGGAGAAGATTATACAAAGGAGAAGATATGCTTCCTAAAAGTTGCTTTGTGACTAGGTAGACTTTGATGGAGACCTGACACAATTT
The DNA here is from genome assembly GCA_013397275.1 of Burhinus bistriatus. Taxonomy (NCBI): domain Eukaryota; kingdom Metazoa; phylum Chordata; class Aves; order Charadriiformes; family Burhinidae; genus Burhinus; species Burhinus bistriatus. The sequence continues at coordinate 65,541 of VYXH01004676.1, read as the reverse complement.
TTAAAGTTATCTATGTACAACTTTTCTTGGTGTTTGGCTTAGATGTTTGTCCCATTTCCAAAGAAAGTGGTTCAATGGATGCACTTGATTCTGTTAAATAATTAGGTTAGACATCTAGTCCATATTCCCTGGCTGTGTACAGTCTAGTCATGTGTACTCTTGGTGTGTCATGAGAAACTTTCAGTTAGGAAAGGGGTGCAGAAATCTCTGGCCTGTATAATGCCATGAAAGGCAGATCCTTGAGTAATCTGAGTTACTCACATTGGCTTGAAGTTCTTTGGCCTTCTCATACATATCTAACAAGGCAGCACCAAATGGGTCCCTCTGTTTTTTCTTCACATCAAACTCCCATATTCCAAACAAACCAAACACTCTAGAGCACAAGCAGGATGTGGAGTTGCCCAGTTTACAAATTATCTGGGTGATTACAGCAGTCTATGCATATTTGGCAGCCTTCAGCCTCCAATGAAAACACTGAACTCAAAAAAGCCATAGGATCCATCTGTGAGATGGCTATGAAAATGGTCATGCCTTAACTGATAGTCATATAAGCATTCTCACCCCATCTGAGTTGTTAACATAGCAAACTCACATCACACTTACTGTTGCTGCATCTATGGTTTTGACCATAGTGACAAATCACATCTGCTGCTTAACTGCATGTGTGAAAATACAGCTGAGCTCCTGCTCGACAGGGAATGATAGACTTTCTTTCAAGTCTCTACACAGAATTTTTCAGATTGCAGACAGTGATAAAGAGGACCCTAACATCTTCAATATAAGGAGCAAAGCAGCAAAGAACTTGCAGTTTCTAGAAGACAGAGGTTCTTGGTTGCTGCCAAGAGGATTTGGGATGTCTTCAGTCAGGGCTGAGGGGACATACTGGAAAAGCCAGAAGAAAGTGTGGGATTGGAAGAAACAGAAGAAGGACGAGAGGGTTCTATGTAAGTAGCATTCTCTTGGCGAGCTGTGTGTGACTCTGCTTTATGTCTGGCACTGACCAGCTTTTCCCCCCACTCAAGTTGAGAGCTCAAGATGCCTGATTTCTACTGTGAAACTGCAATGAATGGAGGATGTATACATATATCAGGAAGGGATATATCACTCTCAATATGGACCTTCCAGCATGAAAGTCCAGGATAAGATTCACTACCATAAGTATCTCTTCCACAATATATTAGAAAGTATATTTTCAGAGTACAAAACAGCAATAAGACAGCCATCTCCCGGGGTGTAATGAGTTTTCCCTGTGTTTTAATGACAGTGGGAATGCATGGGTTTGTCTGTTATTATGGATATTGAAAGAAGAGCTGGTGTCTTCAGAGGTGATTGAAGTAGTGGAATTGATTTTGGAGAAATGAACTGGGCAGAAATGGAGGGAGAGAGAGATATATCGTAGTTGAAGGTCTTAAGGAAGTGGGAGACAATGCTGAGAGGTGAAGGCAAAGTGAACATGCCAGTGAAGGCAAAGGCAGCATCCTGTCTGACCTTTCCTTCATGAGCACTGTGACATCTCAGAGTGATATATTCTCCTCTCTGTTTTGTAGAGCTCCCTCCACCATCCACTGCTCTCTTGCCCTGCTCTGGCCTTCCCTGCTGTGCTCTGTAGCAATTCGCTTTCCCAATGAGAAGACCAAAGAATGGCAGGGAGACAGCGTTTCGTGCATTGTGGGATGCAGTGTCATCCACACTGAAATAAGTGTAAAGAGTGTGGTGGGTGCTTCTGGATGTGTCATTGTGATACCACAATCTATCAGATGCTGTACTTCCCAGCATCCTATTTATAAAAGTGCTGTTTTTCCCCCAGGTTAGTCTTGTTATACTTTAAGCTTTAATTGCAAGCTCTTTAAAAATAAAGGCTACATTAGATGCCTAATTTTTGTTGGCAATTCTAGAAGGTGCTATAACAAATTGAGGTGACCTACTCATGTCTAGTTGCAGTAATTTGTTTAGTGAGCTGAAATGCAACATTAGGAAAAGAGTATAATAACTTTTACCTTATGTTAATGCTTGTGAAATTTTAACAATAATCTTACAGTTGAGAACTGCTTTCTTCAGTCTTCTGTATTGCCTTGTGCGTCATTTTGTGACTGTGGCTATTTTGTTCATTTCAGAAAACTAAAATTCCTAAGAAGTTCCAAGCATTATTTTTAGGTCTGAAATGGTTGCCATCCTAAATTGGGCAGAAAAAAAA
>VYXH01004676.1:32740-63307 GCA_013397275.1 Burhinus bistriatus | reverse complement strand
AAAAAAAAAAAAGAAATGTAATGTCTTGCTCAGAGCCAATTTACTGCATTCTTTTTCTTTTTTCTTTAACTTATACAGATTCAAAGCAGGATAGAAGTTAAGATTTCCTTGCTGAAAAGTAGCAACTGATTTTTAGCATAGATTATTTATCATAGTATTCAAGCATGCCCCCTTTTCTGGTGATTTTAGAGTACTGATTTGAACAAGAAATAGTGCATCCCTCCTTTATGGACTGACTAGTGGGTGAAAACAAGCTAAAAAAAAAAAAAAAACCAGCAGAAATATGTTCTACTGCAAAACGTATTCAAGTATACTTGCATATGCAAGTGCATGATAACTTCCTAATATTGCAAAGATAGTGTTAAATTTTGGAGATGCTGTTAAAAATCCTGCTGGAAAATATGGTCCTAAGTATTTAAAGAAAGCACAAATTATTCAGGTAACATTCTTCATTTCTGAACTGAAGCTTTTTAAGGAAAGTCTGTGTTACAGCACGCACTATGAACAGGGAATCACCACACTAGTTTGATTTGAATAACTGAATAACTAAACTAGTGTTTCTCAACTGTCAATGCTTTTTTAATTTAAATGGACCTCTTCTCCCATTTAAAAGCACTACCCTGTGATATATTTGTGTGAAAGGCATTTATTTCCAGTGTTGGAGAGTCATGCCTCCTTGACTGGGCCCAAAGACCTAGTGATAAGAGATTTTAATCTATTCTTCCTAGGAACAGGAATTCAGCTACCGGAGGAGTTCAGATCTGTCTGATTTTGTATGCAACATCAGGGTGATTTGGGTAGGAAGTGAAAAACACTGCTGGGAAAGCTTTTGTATGTGTTCTTAATGGAGAAAATAGGTGTTTGCTTATCTGCTTTGTTTAACTGAGCTGGGATTATAATTGTTCAAGTTTTCCTTCCTGACTACTTTTGTAACGGGAGCAGTGTTTGCAGTGTATTCAGTCTTCCTGGACTTTGCTGGGTGCATTAGTCTAGCTTTATGAAGGATTTACACTCTATATTTGCTCACCATATTATTTTAATAAGAAACAAAAAGGTCCCAAAATAAGGCCATCAGACAAGGCTATGAACAGTTAAAAGGAAAGGATATTTGTTACATTAAGGATTTGTAAATTGAGTGTAGCAAGATTGGCAAGGGAAGTCAGAAAAGTATTTATACTCTCAAAGGGTAACTACTATGGTTTAATAGTAGATGGCATACAGAAAAGAACTGGTATAAAAGTTTGTGGGATGCTTTTATTCCTCAGCAGAAAACACAGAAGAAGGAAAAATAAAATGAAAGAGAGCAAAAGTATGAAAAGAGCTTTAAAGGTAGCAGCATGTATGGCAGGGCAAATGGGAACAGTTCAATTTAAACCACTGTTTAATAACCTAAAGGATTTCACTTGGCTTGTGACCTTCCAACACAAGCCAAGTTTGTTGCACGGGCTTTCTATTTTGGATAATAAACATATGTCAGACAAGTAAGTACATCTGGTAACTAGAAATAAAAGTAAATTTCACATTGAATAAAGGTAGTGGCCTATGTAAAAGTAGTGGTGATTGATATAACTACATAAAAATAAATGTGTTAGCTCCAAAAATGTGAATGCTGTTATGGAAATATACTGCGAAATCATGAACTGAGGGGCGTGAAATGAGTCTACATGTGGAACAAAATGAAATCTGACCTTTTAAGTCATTTAGCTGTATTTCTGTGTCTCTCTTTCCCTGTCTATCTATACAAACATATGGACGTATTAAAGATAAAGGGAGAGTCCAGAGTTAAAAGAAAATCCCCTTTGGTCATAAACTAACATGTAGCATTGGGAAAATAGGAGGAAATGTTACTTGAGGAAAAATTACTTGATAAATAACTAATGCATAGTGTTGTATCTTCAGCTGAAGGAGTTATTGGCTGTAACTGGCTATAGACGCTGAAGTAAGAGGGCAGAGTACTTACGGGTTCCATAGTTTTTGTTGCAGTGTTTCCTTCTATGTTCAAAAAGACATTTGGTATTTCTTTTTCATGCGTTTGATATTTTCGACATTTATGAATTTTTCAAGGGTTATGAAAAAAAATATACTGGGCCAGTTATTTACTTCAAGCATGTATTATTATGCTTCTTGGGCACAGAAGGCAGGGAAAGAATACTGTCTTTGATACATTTTAGCATGGAGCTCAGGAAATTCACCTAGAAAAAACAAGTATAACCTAGAAGGAAAAGAGAACAAGTTTGACACTGATGTAATCTTTGGGATTTCACAAAATGTGGGTAATGAGGCAATGTTAAAGGTTGTATTAATGAATCAGAGAGTAGGAAATAAGTAGAGAATTTAGGGAGTAGAAAAAAAAATTGATCAAAATACAGATTTGAATTGACTACGTTTCACAAATTCATATTGAACTTGTCAAGTTGTTTCAGTCAACTTCTCTCCTTAATTTCTCCTCTCTTCTCAAAAAAATCCATGAGGAAATAATTTTTACTTTATGCAGAGTATTTAAAAAATAATTTCATTATATGAAAAGAGTTAAAAGAAATTAGAGTGACTTCTTTAGTAAAATAAATAAAAAACCCTGTGCATCTCAACAAGTTTCTAGGGACAAATTAACTGCAGAACTCATTGGAGTTACATCACAGTGAAGGAAATCCTTATTACCTTAAACCAATTATTCTGTCCAGTTAGATATTAACTATATAGTGGTGCAAAGTAAATAAGCATATAATGAATTAAATTTGATGGAAGGTATTTTACCATGGTTTAAAATTTTTGTTATTCAAATTAATTAAGCAAGTATACTGGCAAAAGACAAGTGCATTGTGATTTTTAGTGAGCACTGGAATTAAAAGCTTTAAAATGTATTTGTAAGTTAACTAATTTTTAAAAAAAGTCTGTTTTTTATTTTCTTCATTTTTAATTACTATACGATAAAAAATCTTTTTGACGAAGGAAGTACTAGATTTATATCTTCTTATGCCTGAACACAGTGTTGTTGCATGGAGTGTTTTGCATCTAACTGAAGCATGAGCTCTGCAAGTAGCATTTGGTAAGGTATTGTTTATTTCCTTTTAAAAATAAATTTTAAAAATACATAATTTATCACTGACTTTCATAGAGCATTAACTAAGTTTTAGTTTATCCAAATTTCCCCTGAAGTGAAAGTAATTTTTAAACCTTGCATTAGTCGATCAAGTTCACCTTAATATTCAAATCATCCATTTTGCAGGTTTCCCTTGGAGCTGTTTGTCAGAAGCCTTAAAGTCACTCGAAAATCTTTGTACACTATGGTGAGCTTCAGATAGCAGTTGCCATTAATTCTTTTTCTATGGCTTTTTTCCTTCTACAGTCATTCTCTGCTATTTTTATAGATACTTCCTTGTTCTTTTTGATGTGATTCATGAAGACTGTTTTTAAAATGTATGGTGATCATTGTGCATCACGAAGATGAAATCCTTTACCTATGTTTTGTGAGTATGAATTTATGAAATGTGAGAAAATTCTATCCTGTCCTACTTTTTCCCTGTACCAGTAAATCTCATCTATCACTTCCACAAACACATGTATCTCCATAGAATTCCAGAGCCTCTAGAACCTTTGGAGACAATGGTGTTACACAGATTTACACCAACTGTAAGGGTAAAATGATACTATTTTTAATTAATTGATAAAAAGATCTGAAGAATGAATCTGGTCCATTTTTTCCCCCCAAAATAAAATCAAGTAAATCTTACATTTTATGTTAACCCCAACTTATTTTGAACCTATGTACGCTTTCAAAAGAATTATTATTTATAAACTGTTTCCTTACATTGATACTTTTTCTAATGGATCTGGGTGTAGCAACATTGAGGACTTACAGGAACTTGGACTACTCGCTGGCTTGGGAACAATTCACATTAGTTACTGTCTACTTCATCTCGACTTATTTTTTGCTGTGGAAATTAACTCTCCTATACCCATGGTGCCATGGAAAACATAAACTACTTTTTTAATAGCTTGTAGTTCAAATAGCTCAACTCTGGGAAATGGGTTCCAATAAAAGCTCCATTTTGTTATGCTGGGCAGCAAATCCTTATTATAGGAGCCATCTTCATTATTCACTGGCATTTTCGTAACTTAAAGTTTCCTCCAAGTAGTGTTAACATTTGATGATGGAAAATGAAGACCGATAAGCTGTACAGTGTATGTGCTTTGTAAAATGAATTGGCCTTTTGGGAATAGAAGAGCTGCAACTTCAGAGGTAACAATTATGTTTTTATGGCCCAAGACAGAAATAAAATGTTGAAATGGGAAATTAATGCAAAAGCTTAGTAGGAAAATTATAAGAAGCTCAGAATATGAGCATGTAAAAAATCATTGGAATGTATCTGAGTATCTGTTTATGAATGATCAGTTACATAGGAGCGAAGAGTTGTAAATAAGGTTATAGTATCCCATTTTTCTAACATCAAATACTGGCTAAAAATCTTTTTATTAAAAATGACCGTCATGTGGGTTCTATTTCCTTTTTCCTTAGGTTCCATTTTCCTCAGGTTCCATTTTCCTCATTGCTTAAGGAAATAATTAAACACAGAATGATTCATGAATCAAAGATCACTCCAATTGCTAGTTTAATGATTAACAGATAATGATAGACAATACAGATATGAAGAAATATTAGTTGGATACTGTAAGCTTCAGAGTCATTTATGACGTTACATTAGAGGTGATACTTTTTTTGTCGGTCTGCAGAAGTTGTCAAAGCAAGAAAACAACCAGCAGTGAGATGAGTGGCTTCCTAGAAGAAATGCCTTAAAGAACATCTGAAATCCATACTGTGATAATACTTGAAAATTTATATATCAAAATTGCTGGTGGACAGTGCTGGCTAGTTTCATCTCGCTTCTTTTTCAATTTGTTATGCTGCTGTCCGTTTGAGTTAAAGAGAGTCTGTGATGGCTGGAAGCAGTTAGCAATAGTGTAGACAGGGATGTGATATGCTGCATAACCTTTATTAATAAAGGCTTCCATAAAATCCAAAATTGTATTAAAAATTCCCATCCAACTCACTACCCATAGGAATTAAATTCATCCTTTTTTGGATTTCTTTCATATGGTTAAAATTTTCATGTTCTAGTATCTGCATGCATATTTCCACGCGCAGTGTGTGCATATGCCATGTGCCGGATAAAAGCCCCATTTTTAAGCAGTTTTAAGCTTCCACTTGTTCAGAAGCAAACCTTTGGTTTGCAGGAGTACATAGCAGATGCCATTCGCTTGTGCACTTTTGGCTTTATATTAGTGCTGCAAAGACTTGAGTGTATGTCAGAAAAGGCAGAAAATTATTCATTTTTGTGTCAAAGAGACCCCATCCCAGTTCAGGGTGAAGCTATTGTACTCAGAGTTTTGCACAAGCACATTAAAACAAAGAAATAAAGTGTCTTATCCTACTTAAAATATTTTTAAAGTATGAATGATAGGGTTAAAGCATGTTGTGGTTTCCCAAGGTCTTGTAGAAAATTTGTGCCAGAGTGAGAGTGTGAAGACAGACAACATATTGATAGTTCCTTACACTTCGGCATCACATCGGTATTATGAATAGCAAAGAAACATTTTCAGGGAACGCAAGGTAAGTCCCTAAAAAATTGGCCATAAAAAAAGTAAAGAGATTTTAGGCTTTCTGGATAGTGCACAGGTAAAGATAAGCACTTTCAAACAGGGTCCACACCAGGCAGCAGAATGAGCTGGGAGTCGCCTGAAGCCAACATTTGCTCATTGTCCAGTTAGAGATGGACTAGGTGATAGGAAGTGCTGAGAGGAAGAGCTGGTTTTAAAACTCAGATCTCAGAACTTCAAAAGCATTTCCTTGAAATCCCCAGCCTGAGATACTGTCTTGCTAATAGGTAACTATTTAGGCTGCCTGAAAATGTCAAAAAATTTGAGGCGGTTACTTTGGGTTTTGTTCAGTGTGTAGCTGCAGTCCCTAATTAGCACTTTCAGACTGAGAGTGAGTTCACAGGCTACAGGTGACTAAATTCTGCTGAAATCTCTTCAGACACAGAAACTGGGATGGGGGACAGGGAAATTTAGGGTGGAGATTTACCTTTAATTCTTGAAGTATCCCCTCTCGCTTCTTGAAGGAAAGCTATAACAGTAAGTCAAAGTCCCATATCCCTGTCTTTGGTTGTTTTTCTATCTTGTGCAGTCTTGAGGAAAAAAAAAGCACAGATTGCTAAAACATTTTCTACTAGTAGGGAGGCTATGGGCAGTTTAGGGAGTTGGTGAAAGTGATTTATCTTTAATTTTGTGAGCTGACATTTCTGTTTATTTGAAAGAATGAAGAAACATGGTGTTAACTTTGCAGTAAACTGGGAACTGCTGCTGAGAATTGCCAGTTGAGCAGCGGTCAGCCCAGTAATTCAGAAGGAAGTTGTTCTGGGTTTTCCAACAGCCAGACTGGTGTTAGTTTTGTGTGCAACTACCCATCCAAATCAATTCTTATTTTGTATATAATTCACAAAAAGAAGAGAGAGATAAAGAGACGCAGTAGAATACCTGACCAGTAGGTGGAAAATAGCAAAAAACCCAGAACATCAAATATGTTCAGCATTATGTGTTTAATAGGAAGCTATTACTATTGATTTTTTTTTTTATTCACCATTCCTTAAAAAGGTTTGCATTTTTATAATGCTTTTTTTTGTCAATATGTTTCAGCAAACTGCTTCTGTCTGATCTGTGTAATAGTCTCGGTGCTAACACAGATCAAAGTGTATCAGATGTTTCACAGTGCACAACTTAATGAAATGTGACTTACATAATTTTTAGCAATTTAAGCATCCAGCAAAGCGTCATCCAGGAATGCTGGTGGCAGATGTGCAGGTGGAAAACTGAGCACACCTGACTGAGCTCTTTGAAAGGAGGGCTGGGGCCACCCTCCCTCACGGACCATGAAGTGCTGGCTCGTGCAGCCACCGTATGCTAGGCCACTTAGGTGGCACCAAAAGACCTGATTTTGAGATGTATGGTCTTTTTAGGTTTTGTCTCCTAACTAAAGGCTAAGTGATAGAAATCTGCTACATTTCATGGGCCCAGCTCTGCCTCCATCTCTTGTTCACAGCAGTGCCCATCATTGTAGTTGCTCTGATTATCTCCTGTGGCTTTGGAAGGAAAGTTGAGAGCTGTTTTTTTTTCTTCCTTTTTTTTGTTGTGTTAAACCACGAGGTGAAATCTTCAGTACCAATTTTTTATTTCACTGGAAGTTATGTCAGCCCTGTACTAACGCTGTCTGCCAGCCTTCCCTCAGAACAGCAGCAGAGGATTTAGTTTATTGTTTAAGGGAGGAGAGGAGATACATTGCTTCTTGTCTTCTTTATTTTGTTTTTGGTGATTTTATTTTGCTGTGCGCTTGCTACAGTAGTTCAGGAGCCCTCAAGGAACAATACTACTCTTCACTTAAAATCTCTCCTTAAACACTGAAGAAGTTATCCTCGCTGTGACTGGATGGGTTTGCGTTACCACTTGAGTTGACTGTTAATGGACAGGCTGTTCATTTCTATTGGTTTCACAACCAGTCTAATCAGTTCATTACTGAGCTTAACTAAAGTGCTTCCCTTCCACTCTGTCTGCAAGAAAAATACTTACAAAGCAAGTAGATGGGCACTTGACTGCCTTTGCTGTCAACGTGCACTGTGTGCTGCACTTTAGATGGCTGGCTGGCAGTCATCCCAGCCGCTTCCCTTCCTGAGATCCCGCACTTCAGATTCGTGGCTGCCGACATTTCACGTGTTCGTTAAATAATGCAAGACTAAGGAAGACACACATATGCATGTAGAGGGAGAATCATAAAAAAAAAAAAAAAGAAGTACTTACGGGAGTTTAACTTTTAATGTTATTGAGCAAATGAAGACTGAAAGTAAAACATTTATTGTAGCAAAATATTTAAGGGTAAATTGAATATTTTTGTTATTTTTCCTTTGCTTTGTGGGTTGACATCTCACACAGAACACTAATCCCTTATGGCAAATAAATGCATTTTGCTATCTAATTGTTTGAAACAACATGACAGCAGCCATATCGCTATGATAAAATTGTTTTGAAGATTGAACTAGATATATTTTTATTAATTCACTATTGTCCTCTCCAAATTGTCCCTCATCCAACAGAATTTCACTGTTTTTTTCTCACTCATTTTAAAAAAAATTATCTTTATTAATCCCTACACAGACAAACACCCTAGCAGGAAAAATCTAAACACCAGATCATTATACATTATTTTACATAAAATACATGCAGGTCAAAAGACCAGTAATCACCACCTGTGGATTCAAGTCTAGAATTCTTACATTGTTGCTCCAATGTTCAGTAAGCTTACATTCATTAATAAGAAGTAGCTGTTGGAAAGGTAAGTTGTATGTCAGTATCAGCATGATACCTTTTAGACAAATAGTGTTAAAAATGCTTTAAAAATAATACGGTTTTTATTTATCAAGGAAATTCAAAGGCTCAGAGTTTGCATTCTGGTGTGTGTAAGCAAACAGTACAAACGAGAAAGTGAGATTATGTTCTCTGTCTCCTGGTTCAGAATGTTTGCCATTGAAAGCTGGTTTGTATCTAGCATAGGGAAGAACCTGTAGATAAATACATTTTGAAATGAGAAGCAGCAAGAAAGGAGCTTTTGATAGCATAAATTGTATCACTTAAGATGATAATTCTTTCATTTCCACAGTAACAATTTAGGTAAAAGAGTAAAAGTAATAAAAAAATAAGACTGTTAGCAGAACTGTCTTATCATACCTTGTGTAAGGTATACAAGGTCACTGTGCCTTGTCTGTTTAGAAAGGCTATACAGCTCCACCTATGCCATAGAACAAGGTCAAGGATTTGCATATGCTATTTGTACATGAGGAAATATCATTTTGACAAAAGCAAAATGTTTTTGGAAACATGTCAATTTGATAACATTTAAGACAAGGAAAGGATATCCTGCTAAAGTCAAAGTGGAACTATTGGAACATTTCAGAATGGAATGTTTCATTTTTCAGTAGAGAAATTCTTAGAATTCACAGAATCATAGAATGGTTTAAGTTAAAAAAGGTCTTAAAGAATTGTTTAAATGTTATGCAGTATAAGATAAAATGGTTTTACAACCTCATGCTTCTGTCAACTTTTGAGTGTTCCCTCCATAATTTTTTTTAATGGAAAACTTTTTTTCTTCTTTCTATTTCATGGATTTTCCATCAGAATGAAACCCCTGTTTTTCAACTAGTTATTGAAAGTTGTTATAGATACAGTGATACCATGTCCCTTATGTGAATATATTTTCATGGGTTTAAAGTGCCTTATATTGGTGCAATTAACGTTACATTTTAGCATGTGTAAAAAACCACAAAAACAAATCAAAAAAAGAGTGCCTTTTTTGGGAGCTGTTAAGAACTTATAAGGAATTTCTGATATTAGTTGTTTATTACTGTGTACGCAGAATGTCATATGAACCATTGTTGATGAGATTCTAGTGAGGCAGTGGTGAATCTACCACTCACAACTTAATTTATTACAACATTTTTATTATATTTGCAAAATGTTGCCATTTTGTTTGGTTTGCTACAAGTAAGTAGGAAATAGAGCAGCTACAGGCAAACGCTTTCAGTCAAACACAGATGTGCCATCTTTGTGTAGTTCATCATCCTGTCCTGGAAAAACAGAACTTGATCTTATGAATTCTTTTTCAGAGAAACCCTAATGATTGCTCTTTAGAGCAATTTTATCATGTTTCATCATTCAAGGCCCAAACCAAAGCTCCTAGAATTCAACAGGAGTATTTATGTGGGATTCCACGGACTTTGGATCAGGAGGTGAAAAGGAGCTCCCAGTCTCATTATCCAGTGAGAACTAGTGGAGTTCGTTTCAAAAGGCGAAGCAGATATTGATCTGCTGTGTGAAACTCTATTACATGGTCTTATAAACACTTGGACTAAGCCCTGGAATTGCTGTACAAGGTTCTGGCTTAATATGCAAGTCACGTTGGCTGACCAAGTGTGAACCTAACAATCCCCTGAAATTTTATAGCCTACAAATTCTGGCTAACCTCCTTAACCTTATTTCATGCTTAGCTGCTCAATAAATATTGTGGTGGTGTGTGTTTATTGGCAACGGATTCTACTAGGTGTTAATGTGAAAGGTTTGTATGTGTTAACCCAGAGAAAGCATAATTTCAGAATCAGTCCAAAGTGGCTCCAGTATGAACAGCTTGCCCCCTTGACTCAAGGCTTCTCCACGGTCTATGCGAGCATGTAATTTTGCAAGCCTGAAGGTGAGAAGTGGAAGCTAGGCTGGACCTGGGGTTCTCTTGGCATAGGAAGGGGAGAGAAATGGCAGAGCTGCCTAGAGAACAAAGGGAAAATTGGATAACACTGGCTTTGCTGCTCCTGCGGCTCTGGGGAAGATACACAGGGATAAGGGTGCTGACTCAGCAGCTGGTTGTCCTGGCTTGGAAGTGGCTGGGAGCAGTTGCCCTGGGACACAGCCTAACCCTCACACCAGCCTCAGCAGGGGCAGCAGCAGCAGACCTGTTTGTCCAAGGTGTGCTGCAAATACAGATGATGTTTGCACCACGGCTATTGTTGTTTTCTCATCTGTTGTCTGAAACAGCCACCCACTTTGTCTGTGACTAAAGTTCACTCTTTTCTTCCAGTACTAATTCCTTATTTGTTTTGTTTTGCTTTAAGAGACATATTCAACACTCATTTATATCCTTGCAAAATAAGTTACAAAGACACATGGCATTTTAAAGTCTTTAAAAATACATTCTGGAGTTTGATTGTGACAATTCAACCTCTCCTCCTGTTCTAACTTTGTACTTACACTACTGGATGTAGACGAAGGATTAAAAGATTTTTAAAAATCAGTCTGGCTCAGAGATCTTAAAGTCTGTCAAAGATTTCAGAGGGGTTTAGGTCAAGGAAAGCTATGAAGATCACTGTGAAGATTGTCATTCTCAAAACGAACATTTTAAGAAGAATCAGTGTCGATTTAATCCACAATAGTGAGGGCAGTAACACTATAAGCACAATTAAGTCGTGGTGTTAGGTCTGAAAGCTCCTTAATACTTTGCCCAGGTTGTGTTGAATAATGATGTACTTAAATTAAATAAAGTTTATTTTGATTCAGTATCCATTTCCCTACTATACAGGATAACATCTATAGAGTACAGAAAGTAAAAAGTACTTTACATTAAAATTCTAAGACAAAATCTTAATTTGCAAAAGACTGGGGTTTCCTTATACTTTTCTTGTTATAGTAATTCCTAAATAACTTCGAAATTCATAAATCCTTGAAGTCATTGGCTTTTATTTATGTTCACATTAGTGCCCATGAAAAAGTTCCAGCATAATAAAATACTTCCTAGGACTTTCATTTCTTTCAGTGATATATGGTCAATTTCTAGAGCAGTCTTTTTTTCTTTTCTATAGAGAGAAAATGTCTGAAGTCACGATGGGAGACCTTCCTTCATAAAAAATAAAATTTTTGGCATATTTTGGTAGTATATTTTGGCATTTCTGATTGCTTCAATCAGATGTTCAAAGTTATTATTGTAAGCAGGTGTCAGGCAGGTATAGTAAAATGATTTTTTTTCCCACTCAGTATGTGAAAGAATTAGAAGAATAAAACCTACCAATATCAATTTTTGCAGTCTGTGATACAGTAATTCAGTAAAATTAAAATCTGACATTTGTTGACTTAAGATTAGCAGTAGTCAGCCACAGGGAGAAAACAATGCATTATACACTTTTCTTTCTGACTTGTGTTCCTAATCCCTATAAAATGTCAAATTGAAAGTGACAAAGAGCAGATCTTCCGTGCAAGAATGTAATACGGGAAACCTTTGCCATGTGACCTGCAGATACTTGCAGAACATCATTTTTGCTGACAGCAGAGCAGTGAAGTTGTTTTCATGCTGGTAAATCTGAACACACCAAATGAATTTTGGTGACATTTACTGCTCAGATCCCAGCTTTTCTTCTTCCAGTCACATGCATAATACTGTTTTACTGATTCCCTGTTCCAAGGCAACATACAGTGCAGGTGCACTGAAGTGTGCTATTTGGGCAACTTCTTTCAGACTGACTCCCACAAGAATAGCTGCCATACAGCCTGTGGTTCATTGCTTAGTTATAAAGTAAAGTACACACTGTACATGAACAGAAGAAGAAAGAAATTAGATAAATTGAACACAACTGGCTTATAACCTTTCACACACACCACCACACCCTTTTTTTTAATTGTTTAAGGCAAACAGCTTAATGACAACTAAATTGCCTCTGAAATATGAACCTACACTGACATCAGTTAAGTGCTGTCACAAAATTGATGCAGGTTATACAGGTTTTATGACCTGCTGGATGTTAATACGTTTTGAAGGCAGGATAGAGCACTTCACTCAGCAAGTCTGTTCTTCACTTAGTCCTACCTTTCTATTTGCTCAATGTGAAAAAATTTCCTTTTTTATATTTTCTTCCTTCCAAAAAATTACTGGTGTGCTTTTGAATTCCTCCAGCTTGTTTGCTTTGTCCTTTTTGCACTTAGTATAGTTTGGATAGACAACATATTTTCAACAATATTATGTGTTTGCATGTTAATGGTTGTTTGTGAAATGGCTGGTTTGATAAATGCTACTCTAAACGGTTTTTCTCCTTTCTGTTGTGAGAACTGTTAATTTTTGCCAGAAAAGAAGGGGAGAACTTTATAAAACCAGCATTTTTCTTCAAGTTAGATCCTATGTTTCTGCTGAAAATTTATTTCAAGAAAGGCAAACTGTTTCCATAGAAAATCACCCTGTCAAAACTGCAGTTATTCAACAGAAAAGGTTTGGATGGAAACACTTCATCTGGTCTCACGTCTTTCTGCACTAATAGCTATCTTAAATGCACAAATCTTTGAACACCTTCCAGCTAGATCCCTGGGCCTCAAAGATTAGAGGTATACTCTTCCCTAACAGTTACCTCATTTGCAATTGCCTGATGAACACTCAGCCCTCAAGCGCGAGTTCAGTCTTTCATAACATTAATTTCTGATAACCAACTTAAAATTTGGGACAATTGAGGACATTCCCTTGAAACAGCAAGGATATAGCATCCTTTACTTGTATATTTTTTAGGTTCTTCAGTATGCTACTGGGTTATCAAAGAAAAGAAACAAAGATGGAGTGATGGAGGAGCAAACTAGTGGTGCTTGCCTTTTTTTCTCTTCACAATAACAACATTACTTTCAAAGTTTTATTTATAGTCTTTTAACACATGGATTTTATTTAACATAAATTTAATGTATTATTTTACATTATTTCTAGATATTACAGCTAACAGAAACTAAGCAATAACTCTAGTTCTTTGTTGCAACAGTCCATTGTGCAATTTTCTGCACACTCTTCGCTGCGCACTCTTCAATAGTGAGATAGTACAATATTATAAGATATGCATGACTTTTAATGACATTTTTACTGATGACTAATGTGATATTCACCATTGTCATGGAATAATTTCTAAGTACTATGTGATTGTTATAAGGTTGTTATTGGAATACACAAATGAGATTAATAGGCAGTAAAACGACAAGCAGAACTTAGTCTTCATCAAGAAATTGGTTTGTGTTTGAGAATAATGCTTGTATTTCTAAAGGTAGAGATCTTACCTACTTCTTATGTGATTCATAAAAAAACCTGTTGTGTCCAAGATATGCAAATCTTAAGTGCAAAAATATATATGCCAGGCATTGTAAAGGGACAGGAATTTTTCAGAGGAAACATGATGAAATAAAACACACAGGGAGTTATGTGAAGCCAGTCTAGGAATGGTTGGTAAGATTTTGGGGAAGATGTCCATATGTGGATTTGTTGCCATTTTTCAAATAGCCAGTCTTATAGTTCTGCTTATCATGAGACAAACCCATCTGTAACTTACTGAATATGAGCATTTAATCCTCAAAATCTAGTAGAAGTTGAAAGCATGAGACTGACACTTGAAAGGAAACACGTGAATAAGTAATCTGTAACCATGACAAATAACGTTGCCAAAAAACCTCATTCAGCCAATTACTTTCTAAGTCTCTGTGTCCTTTTGAATATCTATATTTTTGGTTCTTCTTCCCAGCATGCATTGGGAAATGTCTCCTAAATCAGGAGTGTTAGTTCACTGTCAGTTTAGGAAACCACTTCAGCATAAATTAAAATGTTCTCTTTGCACTGTCCTTAGTGTTGCCCTGCCCTTTCAAGTCTGCAGACCTGAAAAGTTATGGCAATTTGTGGACCTGAAAAGTTAGGACAATTTGTGAACTAAATGGCTTTTCAGAAATAAGAGACAAATATATTGGAGATTATTGTATAAACTCAAAGAGCAAAATCTACTTTTGTTTCTTCATTTTTAACATTTCAGTCTGATGGTTAGAAGTAAAAAAGAAAATCCCTGTGTTCTAAAAACATCTATAAGAAATACAGCAAAAGGGGAGAGTAGAAAGTACTGCTGCTAAAGCAAAATGCAGTAAGTCAGATCTGTGGCACTGGAATCTTCAACCAATATCCCAGGAAATTACTGGTACTGTGCAGTCTCCTAGGCTTTGTGTCATTCAGCCTGGACGGGAATGTTAAAGCATGAATGATTAGACTTTTCTGCTCCTGAGTAGTTTTACTCTTTTTGAGATATCCGTTTCTGCCTTTTTCCACAGGTTGCTATGCACTCGCCAAAGGTCAACTTTCATGTGCTAAGTGTCGTTTCTTGATAAAGGTCCCTGGCGAATTTCATGATGTTTCTTGTGAGTGGATGAGTCAGTGAGACTGTACCCCCCTGACAAATAGAGGACAGGATCCCACAGTGAGATACAATTTTTCGGCCACATTTTTCATGCACGCAGAGCTGGGAAGAAACAGTTACACTAAACATAACTGTTTGAGCATTATTTTGAACCTAAATGAACATGCTCTATTACCGAATCAAAGAATCACAGGGGTTGGAAGGGACAGTGTACTAGTTTGAGGGCTGTAGTGCTTTAATGTGCTATATGACTGTCATCTCATGTCAAGGTAGAGCAGAAAAGGTGGATGACCATGCGCGCATCTTCTGAGGTTTCTCTGTGGTGTTAACAGGCCTTCTACTAACAGATACATTTGCTCTAGTGGTAAGGAGAGTGATTAATCTTTGTTCTGAATTGCTATGGCATGCCTCTGCCGTTAATTTGCACACACTTTGAGAGTCAGTCCTTCTGAAGAACAGTGTTGGTCAGTGGTCATTCAGGGCTTTCTACATTTAGCATGAAAGTTGTACCACGAGTTAAGGACTTTTGCTAAGTCTGGGCCTCAAGAGATACAAGATTGGCAGGAGAAGTGACTACTGCTGTACAAAATTCCATGGCTTGTGCAGCCAGCAAAAATCAAAAAGCTGTCTTGTGACTGACAGAGAAGAAATACCAAGTCTTGTACTGGATGGGAAAGGGTAGGCACCATCTGCTACTGTGTGGAGTAGAATTATAAAATATGTCAGTCATGCCATTGCTGAGAAAAGCAGAGAAAATGCTGCATGTCACTGCATCTGTTATCACAGGTACAACTTCCAGGGAAGAAAAAAATGCCTGATGCAGTACACAGATGCTGCTGCTGGTGGTTATGTGCCTCAGCACTCCTGCAGGTTCAAGCACTAGATTCCAGGAATAGCCTCCATCCTAATGGAGGAGAAAGCATACAGAGAAACACAAGGGAGATCTCATATTTACTTTAGTTCTTGTCAGTAGAGAAAAGATAAAATATTTCAAGTCTAAGACTTTTCTTCCCATGTGGAGTCATATGCATCCTAGTACTAAACTAGTTAATGGCTTCATGTACAATGAAACTGAAAGCTCCCTGGCTTAAAATTTTTACAGGTGTTGAAAAACAGTTATTCGTTCTGTCTCTGCTCAGAGGGGCAGATGTTCAAAATCCATGGCATTCAGGTTCTCAAGAGACCTGCATTCAACACAAGCATCAGCGTCTCTTGGCCAAAGACAGTCTGGCCAACATCAGAGGCCAGAAGGTCAGATTTGCCGATGGACAACTGTTGCATGTGCAGACAATAAGGCAGATTGAAGGGGCTGGGGTGTTCAGTACAAAGGTGCATGGGATGCTCAGATGAGTCCTCATGGTACTCTAAAAAAGGGGTTTTATTCTATTCTTTTTTATTCTTTGGACCAGTGATGCCATACGGTTGAGATAATATTGGAATAACTGAAAGGTGGAGATAATAACAAATGATCCTGAATCTGGCTGCCTACTTCAGCTTAGAGTCCTTTGAGGGATGCAATTTGGAGTAATGATGAAGGATGTTTTGTACATGTCTTGTTATCTTGTGTTCCTACTGCATGGATTTCATCAAACGGGAGTTGATGAATAAATATTTGAGTTTTTAGAAATATCATTTTACTGATCACTCAGAAGAATATGGGTTCTGTTCTTTGCTCAGCTTTTAGTGAATGACAAAAATTCATCAGACGTTAAAGCAAGGATATTATCCTCATATTTGACTGAGCAGAGAACCTAGTTCATGCTGTAGGGCTTCGAAGTTTTGGAACGCTAAAAGGTGAAAACGGCAAAAATTTAACTGTTTTTCTCCTGTCCAACATTTTAATTTTATCTTCTTCCACAAGTATAACATATCCAAACCAGAGAGCATTTCCCCAAGAAAGCCCAGTTCCTGATGGTATTTACAGAACATCTATCATTTGTTAAAGATTTAATTACACTTGAACCCATGGCAAGAGCACTGCTGATCAGATTCTGACTCTGCATTACCTTTTACAGGGGTGTAAGGTATCTGAGCTCAAAAACGCTGCGGTCCATTTGTCACTACTGTAAGTCACAAACAGACTCACAATCATCTGATTCATTGAATACTGAGTAACAAAGATGGGTTTAAAAATTATGTAAGGGCTTTGATTGCCCTTCTCCTGGCCCTGCCTTTGCCTTTCAAGTACTTGGCCTTATTTTGTTGCAACACTAGTTATACCATTCTGTACATTTCTGATTCTGTATGTTCTTTCTAGAAGAGCAGTTTCTATAGAAAACCACATGCAGAATCTTAACAGCTAGATTCACATTAACTGACTTGAGACAGAATTATCATTTCCATATCTATACAGATATCTGTATTAATTTTAGAACAATGATACATAAGACCTAAAAGATATTTTGAGGTATGAATAAAAAAGAAACTCCTGTTCTCACTCCTAAGGAGGTAAAAGGTGAAGACTGCTTAAAAAAAAAATGACAAAAAACCCCACAAAAAAAACCAAAAAAACAAACCACAACACAAAGAAAACCCCAAAACAGAAACAAAAGCCATTTGTTTTTTTTTTTAATATTATATATATGCGTATGTATTATGCATATCTATATTATATGCATTATATATTGCATATGCTCTTTTCAAAGGAAGCTGTAAAAACTGCTATAAGAATTGGGCAAATTTATAGTTATTCATTCACAAATTGCCAGGAAATTTCTATTCAGGCATCTGTGTTTTTTGAAAAAGAAAGCAGTCTGCCTTTCAGAAACCCAAAAGCACAGCTGGTCAAAAAAAGCTTTCCTTTCACTAGAAAATGAACCATAATTTGTGTGGCATTCACTGGAAGGACATAAATATGGAAAGCTAAGTTATCACTTCTTTGACAATCCATATTTTGAAAAGCATAATTTTCTTTGCTGACTTATATCTCAGTACGGAAGAATATTGTATTGAAAAAAGAATCCGAAAATAGTCTTTCTAACACAAGTAATTGGATTTTATTAGGTTTCAAAGAGTATTTCGTTAATTTTATTAATCTGCAGGGATATCTTTAGATTGTATTACTTAGATATATAGATATTTAGAGAAACAATATGCAATTTTTTTATATTAGAAGTCAGCTTTTAAGAAATAAGTTTAGAGAGCAGCTCCAAAAAGAAAAGATAGGGGAACAGGAATTCTGCAATAACAACAGATGTTCCTATTAAAGAACATCAATTTTGGAGGATTTGGTGACTTTCTCCAGTGAATTACAAATAATAAATAATATTATTTTTTCTCTGGGAGGGAGAAAATACAACTTACAGTGGAAAATTCGTGAAAAAAAAAGACTAGAAACCACAAATGAAATAATTTATTGCCTCTATTTTATATTTTATTAAAGATTTGCCAACTAATAATGCTGATGTTGATGATCATGGGGTTAAATATCATGATCCCTCAGCCACATTCTCTAATTCTTTGAATAAATATTAGGATCTGGTTGATAGAACACAATTATTCTAAGTAATTGTTTACTAGCACAAAGGGCAAATTTTGTCTTGACATTTGGAGTTTGAACAGCATTTATTTTAACTTGACCATGATTGGTAAAAGGACCTCCACACTTCTAGTACGTATGTAGAGAATATATGGGACTGATGAATCCTAATCTAATATATTACATCTTCATAAATGTTTATTTTAAAACCTGAAGAGAAAAAGAAAATACAACTATTATTCATATTTGGATGGAAGTTGAGAGAAGTTATAGTCTGTTAACAATGGAGAGCTCTGACACAACTACTTAATAAAGACAAAAACTGTAATTTTGTAATCCTATAATCCTTATAGTTTTTGTAACAGCAGTAGTCATTTGGTGTAAAACAGACACTCCTACATACATATAATAAAATGTTTATCCATGGGACTAAAGTTCTACTTACAAATTTGTCCAAACTGTTTGGAAGGTCAAACCTTACATCTTCCATCTCATGTCCAGAAAGAATAGAATGAAAAATTGAGTGACATACTTCTAAGATTAATTTATATGGACCATAAATATGACTCTAGTAGTCTGACCCTTAAATTAATACTCACATTTAATCATGAGGCATTTTTTTTTCTACAGCATATTAGGTACTCAGTTATCTTAGCTTTCTTACTAAGTCTGGCTATTTCTACCCTTATGATAAAATGAGATTTTAACTACGTTGGGTCTTGTTTTGCTTTGAATATTTATGGAAAATTTTATTATGAAAAATTTAAAAAAAAAAAAATCACGGTATCTATTCAGTGTTTTAAATGGTTCTCTATTTTATAATCTGCAATTACATTATGTAGACTTGCTGACTATCTAAATTGCTGTACTTGATGGGAAACTCCACCACTGCTCCTGCGTGGGCAAATTCACTACTGGAGTTTTCTGGGTTCAGCACTATCCTTGCGATGCGTGCTAAATTCTCGAAAGCATCCTTCATAAGCACTTGCAGAATGAATGATTTTTGGCATATTGTCAATTGTTTATTATATCTTCTGTATTCACTGTGGCAGTAGAAAATAAAGAGGACTGAAAACACAGATACAATCTATCCTCTGCTATCTATGATCAGCTGGGGCAAGGCTTACTACTCAGTTACTTGTACTAGTTTAACAATTTATACTATAATATTATGCCACTATAAGAATATATTTTTATATATCATCTAACATGTATTATAGAGTACAGAGATTATAGAGTATTTGGAGGGTATATATATAAATAAAGTGTGTGTGAACATATGCATACACACACACACCCCTACGTGCATGTATTTACAATATGTAGCTGCTCAAGTGACATTTGGGGTTTATTGTTCTCAGCACTGAATATATTTCTGGTAAAAACCAACTGCTCCCACAGATTTGTTTCCTATATGAAACGATTAGGCATACAGTCAAAGGAAAGGAAACGTGCACTGCAGCAAATTGCCTTGCTCAGGGTCACACAGTAAGAGGGCGATTAGTGTTCCCTTTCATAGCCAGACTGTTGATATGTCCATTTCACAGCAAGGCTTCCACCCCAGGGATGGTAAGAAGGAAAATATCCAAACTCGTGAAGGACAGTGTTTAAAAACTGATTTATTTCTTTAGGATTTTTGTGAATGAATGCTATCTCTCTTATTATTATTTAAGAAGGAGAAGTATGGAAGTTGAGTAAAGGAGTGTCAAGTCATAAGGTGAAAAACTAAATAGAGGGATCAGTCCACTGGAAGCAGGGATCTAAAGTTTGAGTAAGCAGAAAAGGAGAATAATAGCAATTATTATCAAAGTGATCCTTTAAACAGCCCTCATTTGGAAACTTCATTACTCTATAAGGAACAATTTACTTTCTTAGATCACATAAAGAATCTTTTATGTTTTCTATGCTTTTGCTATCAGTATACTCGCCTTTAAATATCCTTGCTAGGTGTTACTAAATTGCCTTTCTTATGCTTAGATATTATTTATAATAAAAAAATCCCTTTAATACTGTTGTAATTTAGTCTAGAAAATTATTACAAATCGCTATGAAGTATTAAAACAATCAAATATTTTCTACTCTTTTTCTACTCTTTTTCTGGAAATGATACTTCTTGAGTTACCAGGAATATTTATAATGGTATGGTTTTCTCTATTGATTTACTGATAAGTTTTATGTCACACTGTGATATTGTATGGTGCTCTAATCCCCTGGTGAATTACAGCCTTCTTTGGTGAATGACTGCAGGCACAAATATGAGAAGGAATCTACTGTTATACCAGCATGGTTTATCTGAGCCCTGTAAGTGTATTAAAATGCTTTTGTAATTCAGAGCTGTTAATGTAATTGGATTTACTTTATTACTATGTTGCCAAAAAGTTTCTGCTTTAAAATCTTATTTTTAGGAATGTTAATAATATATATATATATAAAAAAATACTTTAGACAAATTTAGATACAGCATGCCAAACCAAATGTTAAAATGACCCTCCCCCTCAAATAAGTTCAATACAGCTTGATATATTGTATATTAGAGGGTCAAAAATACATTAGTGATTTCAAAAGCACCTTTTATTTTCTAGGATAGAAGTGGTTTAAATTTGTGGTGAAAATATTATGGATTTAGTTTTCCGTAAACTGAACTAATTGTATAGAGTATTCAGTAAAACAAGACAACCCCTCAGAATATTTATCACTACACTGTTCCTCAATAAAAGTTGTGGAAAGATTTGAAGTAGGCAGTTAAGCTCTGTAGGACACCATAATTGGAGCTGTGAGATGTAAAGTATTGTTTTTTCCCTGTTCTTCACAGCTCATGTTTCCAGGAATGAGCTGAAACTCTGAAAACTACCATTTTCAACTCTCTACCTTTGTAGACCATTTCATGGTCAAAGAAGGTCAAACAAAGCATACCACCCAGATGAGCAAGACTGGCAAACTGGTAACAACAGACGAGGAGAAGGCTGAGGTACTCAATGACTTTTTTGCCTCAGTCTTCACTGAAAATCTCTGTTCCCACACCTCTCAAGTGGATGGAGTGCAAGGCAGGGACTGGGAGAGCAAAGTCCTTCCTATTGTAAGAGAAGATCAGGCTCATGACCACCTGAAGAACCTGAACATACAGAAGTCTATGGGAGCTGATGAGATGCATCCCAGAGTCCTAAGGGAACTGGCTCATGTAGTTGCCAAGCCGCTCTCCATATTTGAAAAGTCATGGCAATCGGGTGGAGTCCCCAGTGACTGGAAAAAGGGAAACATTGCACCCATTTTTAAAAAGGGTAGAAAGGAGGACCCTGGGAACTACTGACCTGTCAGCCTCACCGCTGTGCCTGGGAAGATCATGGAACAGATGCTCCTAGAAGCTATGCTAAGACATATGAAGGACAGGGAGGTGATTCAAGACAGCCAGCATGGCTTCCCCAATGGCAAGTCCTGCCTGATCAACCTAGTGACCTGCTATGATGGAGTGACTACATCAACAGACAAGGGGAGAGTTACAGATGTCATCCATCTGGACTTCTGTAAGGCCTTTGACATGGTCTCCCACAACTTCCTTCTCTCAAAATTGGAGAGCTACGGATCTGATGGGTGGACTGTTTGGTGGATGAGGAATTAGTTGGATAGTCACATCCAGAAGGTAGTGGTCAATGGCTCAATATCCAGATGGAGATTGGTGACAAGTAGTGTCCCTCAGGGGTCCGTACTGGGACGAGTACTGTTCAATATCTTCATCAGTGAAACAGACAATGGGATTGAGTGCACCCTCAGCAAGTTTGCAGATGACATCAAGCTGAGTGGTGCAGTTGACACACCTGAGGAACAGCATGCTATCCAGAGGGACCCGGACAGGCTCGAGAAGTGGTCCCGTGTGAACTTCATGAGGTTCAACAAGGCCAAGTGCAGGGTCCTGCACCTGGGTCAGGGCAACCTCCAGTATCAGTAGAGGCTGGGGGATGAAGGGATTGAGAGTGACCCCACCAAGAGGGCTACTGGTAGATGAAAAGTTGGACATGAACAGACAACGTGTGCTCGCACCCCAGAAAACCAACCTTATCCTGGGCTACATCAAAAGAAGTGTTGCCAGCAGATCGAGGAAGGTGATTCTGCCCCTCTACCCGGCTCTGGTGAGACCTTACCTGGAGTACTGTGTCCAGCTTTGGAGCCCTCAACACAAGAAAGACGTGGAGCTGTTGGAGTGGGTCCAGAGGAGGGCCACAAAAATGATCAGAGGGCTGGAGCACCACTACTATGAGGATAGGCTGAGAGAGTTGGGGTTGTTCAGCCTGGAGAAGAGAACGGTCCAGGGAGACCTTATTGCAGCTTTACAGCTTCTTTTAATGTTTATTATAAATACAAGGTCCATCTTGAGTCATGAATGTACACTGAGGAGAAGGAAGAGCTACTATCAACAAGACTTGGAACTGTAACTTAGCATTGACAATTGACTCCCTTCAAATACCTATCACTCCTCCGAGGTTCTACACCTTTCTTCTGTCTGGCCCAGATCAAACACTTTTTTCAGTCATTTTTCAGTTATTTGGTATAAGCAAGAAAATTGAGAAGATTTTCTATAAGGAGGGAAAATTAGTGGAGGGATTGTGCACTTAAGCTGAGGTACTCAGAATGTGTAGCTTTGGAAATTAAGACTAAGGCACCATGTCAACAGCAAGTTCACTGCAGTACTGAAGTATCCATACGTATGCAGTCTGTCTTAAAATGTAATATTGCCAAAAATTCCATTTTTATGAAAACCCCAAGCCAGACACATGCCTCACGTAGATGACCAAAATCAACAGCATTATCCCAAAACTGGAGTAAAAGATGTAGCAATCTTCTTGCAGATGGAGGCTATTGATAGCAGATAGCAAGGCTCCAGGGGAAATGAGCACATCTTTTCGTTTTTCAGTAATTGTCTATTGCATGGAGAGGATTGTTTAGAACCACCTCCAATTACCAATAGGCTAAATAAAGGTTGCAAATGGAAATAGCTTGTGCCTGGGAATAAATGAATTGTTTACGATGGGCAGTATCAGCAAGATGACTGTGATTTTTATATTGATTCACTTAAAGCTTTTTATGGTTAATAAACTGAGAATGACAAGTACAAAGATTATTATTCATATAACCAATAATGATTTAGAGAATCTTCATCCAATAGTGCTCTCAAGCACTATCAAATAAAGTTCTGAAGGCTGTGTTTGAGCAAAATTGTATTGATTTAAACCCCAGTTACATCTCTTTGTCCAAGGTCAGTTTTAGTTCTTTAGCGTTTTACACTTGTATTACTGATTTCTTTCCTGTTGCTTTCCACATAACGTTGCACTGTTACTATGTTTATACAAAACAAAAAACAGCTAGAATCAGAAAGCGTTGGCTAAAACTGTATATGGCTAAAGCTGTATAAATCAGGATAGAATCTGAAACAAAAAGTCCATAAAAAAGACTTATGTCTCCTGTGTGTCTGAGAATATAGCGTGAATCACAGAATCACACAGAATCACAGAATCACAGGGGTTGGAAGGGACCTCTGGAGATCATCTAGTCCAACCCCCCTGCCAGAGCAGGTTCACCTAAAGGAGGTTGCACAGAGTGGTGTCCAGGCAGGTTTGGAATGTCTCCAGAGTTGGAGACTCCACCACCTCTCTGGGCAGCCTGTTCCAGTGCTCTGCCCCTCTCAAAGTAAAGATATTCCTCCTCATGTTTAGGCGGAACTTCCTATGGTCAAGTTTGTGCCCATTACCTCTTGTCCTGTCACTGGGCACCGCTGAAAAGAGACTGGTCCCATCCTTCTGGCACAGTGATCTCTCCACTGTCTAAAGGAGTACGTCTAAATCACAAGTAAATTTAAATAGGATAAAATAGTTTCCAGGCTAACTAAATACTCACCCAAAATAGATGAATGCTTAAAATGGCATTATCATGGTATCTGAGAAGCAATTACTTGGTCTGCAACGGACTTCCAGTATTACATTGAGTAAGGTATCTCTGTTTTCAATACTCTTTTAGTAACATGGAGGAGGATGTAGCTCTACTACCTAACGAGGCCAAAAAATAGTATTAAAAAATATGTAATTCTCAAATATTAAGGTAATGACAACTGTGAGTTTTTAGGACTGGAGCCTTGTACAGTCTCTAAAATACAGTAGGAAAATGGTCAATACATGTTGTGATCTTCACAAGAATAGGAACATCCTGAAGGTATTTGCTACTCACCTATGGTGATGTCTTTACATTTTATACTCCACATTTAAAAGGACTATACATATGAATATTTCCAGTATACAAATTTGAATGCTTTCATTGTAGTGAATGGGGAAGAATAACTTAATTTTATTTATTTATTTATTATTTATTTCCTTGTATGTTACCTTAGCTTATTGTAAATATGCTGAATAAGATTATTTTTTCCCTAAAGACTTTTCTATAGATAACAAAGTAGTTCCATATGTAATATTTGTGTTACTAGGAAAGGCTCCTCTTTCAACTATTTTAGCTGAGGAGTTTACATTTATGACCTAAATTCAAGCATTTACATGTCTTTCTGTTTTGCTCAAAGTTACTGAGATAATAATCAGCTCGTATCTAAAAGTATCTATCTTCCATCATTGGAATTCCACCTTCCATACTGGATTTTATCAAAGTATGTTGCTCTTTTTTATCTCTAAGAATATCTTGAGTTTCAGTGAGTAACACATTCCTCTTTACAAGAAATGATACATTTCTTTGAGAGAACATAACTTTAATATTTGTTTATCACTTTAATTACATGAATATTCAGCACAATGATTTTCCCTTAGTTATTGTTGTCATGTATGCCATTCAATATCTGTCAGAATTTTATATAGACTGAATTCTTATCACAGGATATTCTATGACAAAAACTTTACACATTTCATTTAGAATGGTCTCATAGCATGAAATTTAAATTTTATTTTTTGTTATCAGCGATTTCCATAGCTTGCAGTGTAAAGAAGCAAGAGTGGAACTCCTGAGAAGATGACATTTCTTTACAGAAGATGCTAACTTTCATCAGCAATAAAAACTGTGCTTACTACCAAAGGTGACTAAGTTTTTTCTACCATTAAGGCTGAGGGCTTAAGGCTGAAAAAGAAGCAATTAACACATAAGCAATATCCAAGTATTATTTTTATAAAATTGGAAAATAACATGAAAACTTGTAAACTGCAGCCTGAAGAATAGAAGTTTTGTTTTTCACAGTTCTTCAGTGACACCAGAATTTACTTGCCGCGTCTGTTTCACTTAGACTAGTTAAGATGTCCAAAACAAGACAAACAAACAAAAAAGTAAGGAATTCAAAATATTCAATATCTTCTGTGAATGTGAGGATTAAATAAGGATATGTAGTAGCTATGTGTAAGGTCATTTTATAGAGATACAGAGTAATCAAACTTCTTGTAAAATGTCCTCTCGCATTTGTAAGTCTAGATAATTAGTGAAAAAAGTTACATTTGTGCTACTTCCAGAAGGCGGCCAGAGAACCTTATGGAACAGATCTGTTTAAATATACTACAGATGACTACTTTTACTATGCTCGGATCAGTCTGGAACACTTAAACTTCTTTGCATATTTTTTTATTAACACTTTTTTAAATCAAAACATCATTTGACCGAAGCTTTTTATCGCTTGCTATTGAACACACAAAGGGATTAGAAGTCCATAGGACCTGATGAGATTCATTTACGGGTCCTGAGAGAACTGGCGGATGAAGTTGCCAAGCCACTATCCATCATAGTTAAGAAGTCGTGGCAGTCCAGTGATGTTCCCGCTGACTGGAAAAGGGGAAAAATAACCCCCATTTTTAAAAGGCTAAAAAAGAAAACCCAGGGAACCACAGACCGGTCAGTCTCACCTCTGTGCCTGGCAAGATCATGGAGCAGATCCTCCTGGAAACTCTGCTAAAGCACATGGAAAATAAAGAGGTGACTGGTGACAGCCAACATGGCTTCACTAGATATAAATTGTGCCTGACAAATTTGGTGGCCTTCTACTATGAGGTTACAGTATCGGTGGATAAGGGGAGAGCAACNGTGGCCAGCAGGTCAAGGGAGGTGATTCTGCACTTCTACTCTGCTCTTTGTCCAGCTCTGGAGCCCCCAACATAAGAAGGACATGGACATGTTGGAGTGGGTCCAGAGGAGGGCCATGAAGATGATCAGAGGGTTAAAGCACCTCTGCTGTGAGGACAGGCTGAGAGAGTTGGAGTTGTTCAGCCTGGAGAAGAGATGGCTCCAGGAATACCTTATAGCAGCCTTTCAGTATCTGAAAGGGGCCTACAAGAAATCTGGATAGGGACTTTTTGCAGGGGCATGTAGTGATGGGACAAGGGGTAATGGTTTTAAACTGAAAGAGGGTTGATTTAGATTAGATAGTAGGAAGAAATTCTTTACTGTGAGGGTGGTGAGGCACTGAAACAGGTTACCCAGAGAAGCTGTGGAGGCCCCATCCCTGGAAGTGTTCAAGGCCAGTTTGGATGACGCTTTGAGCAACCAGGTCTGGCGGGAGGTGCCCTTGCCCATGGCAGGGGGATTGTAACTCAATGGTCTTTAAGGTCCCTTCCAACCTAAACCGTTCTATGTTTCTATGATTTTATAATCAACTATATAAATAAATTAATCGAAGTGCTTGTGCTTTGGACAAGTTGCTCTTTTGATATTGCCTTCTCTAACATAAATGTGTGAGATGTGGTTTACAGAAGAGAAACAACTGAAATCAACAATAAATAAAGAAAAAAAATCACACATGCACATGCAGAGAATAACATCGTTAGTGGGAAAGTACACTAATCACACAGACAGGCAGGCACACATTTGGAGAGTGGTTTGATACCCATGTGCTAAAAGTGGTAGCAGACTTCCCATAGAATAGGAAAAGAATAATAAATTAGTATTCTTCAAAGGGACAAAATATGCAAACGTAGCTATTAGTGCAGTACCATTGTGTCTTTAACAGAATTCTCTTTCTCTCTCTGTATTTTCTACTTTGGGAACCCCAAGTGACATCATGTCTGGCAAAAATCAGCAATGAATAATGTAGTTTTTATGCAGTTCTTTCCCTTGAAGAATCCGACATTGAAATATTAATTAGTTTTCTGTGTAAGTCCCAGATACCTTTTTCTCAGCAAAGCCTTTACAGAGCAATACAAAAGAAGATTTAACCCCCACCACCCTACAACTCTAAGTAGAACAGGTAGTAAATAGCATCACCATATTTTGAACTAAAAAAAGAACTTAAAAAGGCTTATGATTAAGTGCAAGTATAATTTCAGTCTGCAAGTGCTTGCCAGTCTGTGTGATTCTTATGCAGGAAGAAGGTTCATTTCTTGACTAAATTCATTGATATCGTTTTCAATCAGAAAAACCTTGCGTGCAGGCTCAGTTTCTATTAATGGTAAGTTCCACACAATTTGAATGCAAGATATTCATATGACTTATCTTTTTCCATGACACACATGATGTAAGCTGCTAGAAAAAATAATTAATCTGCTATATTAACTCATATTAAAATAGCACTAGTCAATACTTTAAAATTGTATGCATATCAGATTTGGAAATACACATATGCGCACAGCCTTCGCAAAAGAGTTGGACAGAAATTAAAAACTATGCAATCAGTATGTGGGGATTATGGGTCTTAAACACTATGTTGATCACTTGTTTCTGGATGTTTCCTTTCAGAAATTAAAACTCAGGAATCTGGATGGATTGGCTCCTGAGATGACAAATTCTCAGTGAAGACAAAGAAAAAACAATATCAGAACTGTAATCCATTGTTAATTTCTTGATGTCTATTCTGCAGGTAACAGGAAAATCTAAAAGGTGGCAGTGTTCATATTTCACACGAGATTTTTTTTTATTATTATTATTTTATTTATTAAGTAGGGATCAAGTCTGAGAAGTTACTATGGAGTGTTTGAATTCGTCTCATACATTTAATTGCTTAATGGCTATTGAGGCTTACTTAATTAATTTACTGACGTGATTCTAAACTGAATTTTCAGGAAGTATTCTATAAATATACAAGAATTATATAAATATACAAAAATGCAGTAATGCAAGAAATATTCTTTTAAAACATGCTAGTTTAAAATCCTATAGGACCAGATCTTCAGCTTCAGAAGAGATACAGCTTTTTTAAGCTGCTAGAGCCTCTGGTAAACTAAGTTTGCATTCTTAAACATGCATTCAAATCTCCATGAAGATTATATTTCATGCAGATTTGATTCCCACTATTTTAATTTTCTTAGGCAAGAAAACATTGCCATACTTTTCTGACATGTTTTGTTCTAACTGCACATTTATGCATGGGATTTGCAAAGGCAGGTAGCCAGTAACGTTATAATTGAACACTAAGAATAGGGTACACTTTGAAAACCAGTGCATGAGTATATGTGCTTGGCAGGTTGCTGAAACAGGGAAATGTCATCTCTGTAATTTGCAGTTAGTGCCATTCAGTACTACACTGCTTAAACACAGTTCTGTACTGTCATATTTTGATGCAGTCAGGTCTCTAACAAAAAATGAAAAGAAAAGAAAGAAATAAAAGAAAGATTAGAATTGTTTTACAACTTAATCCTTAGTATTCTTTACGGTAATTAGAAAAATCTGTTTACGCACAGTCATGTTAAAGGTGTCTCTTAAACCAACAATTGGTAACAAATGCAATGATAAGGCTGACAGATCACCCTCAAGTTATTTGCCTCATTTAATATAATTAATGAAAAATGGAGAAAAAACCAAAACAGTATTTTTCATTCATGCTTTTCAGTGTTTAGCCTAGCAAAACATTTAGTCAGGAATGTGTTGCAGTAGGACTCTGCAAAGACCTGCACTTGTTGGTATACTCGATTGGGTTAGGGTATCAGAATACCAGAACAGATTTCCTTGGCTTTGTGTGGAAAGGGATAGATTCTGTCCAAAAATCTGGTTTTAATTTGTTCTCTCCCTTTCAGTGGTTTAATTTTGTAGACCAGTTCAAGAACAAAATAAAGTTTTTACTACTCACCTTGGGCTTTTGAGCTGTTTGGTATACATTTTTTACCTGGTCTAAAAATTAGAAATTTAGTTTCTCAGAATTTGGGTGGGTTGGGGTGTATGTGTGTGTTTGCCTTCTTTTGTTTGGTTGGTTTGGTTTGGTCTTGGGGGTTTGGGGGTTTTTGTTTGTTTTTGGTAATTCTAATGGAGGAAATTGTAGTGGCAGTGAATATTTTTGGTTTGTTTTTTTTTTTTTTTCACTCAGTGCATTAAAAATTTCAGTCAACATTTTAACCTATAGATCTTTGTTAATGGTGAATCGCACGCAATAATTATTCACTACAGATTTTGAAGGTGGCCTTGGTTGATACATAAAAATGTTGTAAACCTGTTTGTGTATCTTATAAACATGACCTCAGTGATTCTAGAAGCAGTCTGACTAGCATCCACAAAGCTACTTAAAGAGAGAGAGTTATAGACTTCATTGTCTAAATAAATAAGTATACTCGTAAATGAAATTAATATCTAATATTATTGAACTGTACAAATCACTTATGGGCATACTATCAGCTAAAACACAACTACATTTTTTCCCCCAAACACCCGGTGGAATCACGTAATTAGAATATTTCTCTATAATGTGTCTGAAACCACTTTAAAGGTAAAAAGATTCATAAGGACAAGAAAAGGAAAACAAAACCTGAAAGACTGAAAAATCAGCAGTGAAAAACTAGTCACAAAACAACGTATCAAAAGTTTGTTCAGTTCAGTCCTTCAAGGAAGATGATAAGGGAAGGAATAAGTCACCTTTTTCATACAGTGCGGTGGGTGATCTGACCAACACCACGCTGGGAGAGGACAGAGCTAATTCCAAATTGCTCTATTTCACCAGTAACCTTTCAGGACTGTGTGTATCCTTAGGTTTTGTTTTGTGTGTTTTTTTTTTGTTTTGTTTTGTTTTGTTTTGTTTTGTTTTGTTTTTTTCATTTGGCTACATCCAGCCTTATGGTAACTTTTTATTTTTAATTTATTTTTTAAAGTTATTTTCTTTTTGTCATGACTTATTTGTACTGCTCTGCAGAGCTTTGAACTACTGTTATACAAACATATTAATATAGCTAAGTCATAGCTCACAGTGGTCAACAGGGAGAAAACTACAAAGCATCAACTTACAGAATGAGATACCCTGATGATTAGAGAAATTGGACAGAATTTGTTTGAAGTTTTTGTAAGATGACAGATAGACGTGTTTTAATTCCATAGACATTTCTCTTTAAAAGCAATAATTTCATTGGAGAAAAGTCAAAAAAAAAGAAAAAA
>VYXH01004676.1:0-25944 GCA_013397275.1 Burhinus bistriatus | reverse complement strand
AGGGAGGGAGGGAGGGAGGGAGGGAGGGAGAGAGGGAGGAAAGGGGGAAAGGAAGAAAGGGAGGAAAGGTAGGAAAGAGATGGAAAGAAGGAAGAATGGGGAAGGAACATGGGGAGAGGGATGAAGGAAGGGAGAGAAGTAGNCTTTGGATCATTTTTATATGTTTGTTAACATGCATTTACACTTTTTGCATTCTTCATTAGTCTGCACCTTTGCATTACATTCAAATTTACTATATATGGTCTCCTTTACAGATGTTAGATACTTTTCTTCGTTCTCTTTGTTAGCCCTAAACCAGTTTTATCAAGCTCCAGATTTGCATGTCTTTGAGTGTTTGTCAGTTGTTTGCNGGAAGGAAGAAAGAAAGAAGAGAAGGAGGCAAGAAATAAATAAGGAAGACAGAAAGGAAACTGACTGAGACCCTAAGCATTTCTAAGGCTCAAGGGATGATTTTCCTGTTGGCATCCCTTCAGATTTCTGTTCAGTAAGACCTACAGACTCTGTTGGTGAACAGATTTCTTTGAGAATGCCTGAAGAGCTGTCAGTACCATTGGTACTTTTTTTTGGTTGGCTGGATAAGTCTTACAAAGCATCAGCGAAATGTGAATCACACTTTAAAATGTTATGTTCTGTGATTTGTGTGTACAATTTGAAATATTAATCTTCATCTTTTCAGGAGGGCTTCTTGCTCACAACAGAAGAAAAGGCCACAAAGCTTTTCCTTCCTCTTACAATTTTAAGTAGAACATATTTTCAGGAAAATACAATACTATGTGCATACAATACATTCATATTAAAGTTTTCCTTGGAACTTGAAATCTTTAGTATTTCCATATTATTATCATTTCAAGGTGTTCAATCATAACAATGTATTAATGTAGGATTGTTGTTTGTTTTCACATATTTGCTCAGTCTTCTCTAAGCAATTCTAACTGTTGAGAAAAAAAAACCTGAGGTGCTATACAAAGTAACACCATGATACAACAGTGACAGAAATTTACATTATATGTTTAAGAATATTAAATAGAATTTATTTCACTATGCAGTATAGAATATAGTAATGTTATCATTTAACTGTTATTATCTTGAAATTACATATAATAATATATAATTTATTAAAATATTTTGTATTTTAATTTTTATTTTTGTAAGTATGATTGTATTTCTTGCATGGCAGGCACATGAGTTTAAATTTCTCCTTTGCTTATTGGCATGAAAAATCCATCCCTACAGCATTTTTTTTTTGAATTGTCTTTGCTTGAGGCTGTGCCTGTAACTTACAAAGACTATCAAAGGAAAATGGTGACTGAGATTCAAACTGAACTGAGCTGGAGGGATACAGCATTCTTTTTAAAGTTTATTTTAGATCTTTAAGTTGAGAAGTTTTAAAAAAATTAAATCAGTCTCAGTCATCTCTAATACATGAAACAGCATTTGAGTTTTGCTGCTAAGTTTATGTTAAGCTTTCTTTCTACTAGAGATGCAAAGACTCTGTAAAAAGGAGGGCAAGAAAGAGCTTTTAAATTCCAACAGCAACCTGAAATAATTTTAAGGTTAAAGTGGAAGATAACATTTTTTTCTCTTTTTTGTAAAGAAGTAATCTTTTGTGATATACAAAGTGTTTTTCTTGCTGTATAGCCTCTCAGAGAAAGAATCTGTAAAGTTTAACAAAGTATCAGTTTAGTCATTCTAGGATTATTTGAAAGTTAAAAATATTAATTTAAAAATATTAATTTATTCCATGATAGGAGAGAGAAAAAATGGTGAGAACAGGCTTTTCTAGCACTGGATTATAGAATGAAACACTGGGGTTTTGGTATATTTACCTTCTGGTTATGGTAAAATATTTTTCCTTCCATCACCCTTTAAGATTTTGCATCTCATCTGTTATATTGCTCCCTGATTTAGAGGGCAGGAACAACTAATTATTTCTATTTCGGGTAGCTATCTTTGTCACATACAATCAAAGATGGCAGAATTGCCCAGCTATCTAGCTGATCTTATATTCTGGGCTGGCATTATACACTGCCATAAGAAGAAAAGCTTGACTCACATCTATGCATATGTGCATAGGTTGCTACTCCTATCCTGTCTCCTCCAGAATCTCCTTCAGAGGTGAGACTGCACCACATCTGCTTTCCTTTGCACACTCCTCTGAACCCACAAAAAGTTGGGATGCCTCCTTGACTACATCTTGCTGGCATACCCTCACTAACCATCCTTTGGATCAGGAAGAAAGAAGTCAGGGGAGGAACTCCAGGCATTTGTGGTGACCTTGGTCCTGCAGGCAAAGGCAATATTCCTTTGCTCCTAGCTCAGCTTCTGGGATTTATTTCTCTTTAGTGGTTCTCTACTTTTTCCCGCTTTTTGGTCACTAGTTTGGATGCTTATGACTTATTTTCCCATCCAGGGGTATTTTTTATATTTGTTAGTGTTTCATATACATTTATTTTGTTGTTACCCTCTTTTCCCAAATCAGAGAGGGATTATCATGGGAGAGAGAGTGAAGAAAATGTTTGTATAAGACAATTATAAAACAATCTTCTCCCCAAAACATTCAGATAAATTTCCATTGCATTGTACTACTTGCTTAACTAGTTAACACTTGAATTAAGGTGAAATTAGAGTATTTTTGATTCATTTAGTCTCTGGAAAAAGTAAAAAAATTCAGCATACTGTTTTGAGTGACAGCAAAGAAAGGGAGCAGATCCAGGCCTGGTGTCTCAACATTCTTTTGCTCCCTATGTAAGGAATCTTGTTACCGTGGAAGCTGAGAGGGACCTGATTTTGCTGCATTTCATCTCCTTATCGATATGCGGGTCACTCAAACTAGGTTGGTATGAATTCATTTCTATAGCTTTGTTGCACTGCTGATATAATATTAGGACTAAATGGGCTTTGTTTCTAAATTTCCCGGACAACCTTTGGGACAAACCTGACTCTCCTTTGTTCAGTACTGTTATGTCTAAGTCTTTGTCAACAGCACCATCACAGTACCCGAACCATTTAGATTATTGGTACTTCCCTTACATGCTGTAAAGTTTCCTTTGTACTGACACTGCAGAGGTAAGTTCTACCAACACCTTATTGACCTGACAACAGTGGCTTTTTAGTTCTGGTGGCTATGTACTATAGTCCATTTACTGGGATAGGGAGCTAGACCAGTGGGAAAGAAAGAAACACAGTTATAAAACCCCCATGTAAGTGTGTATTTTTGCCAATTAACAATACATGTGTAAAACATATATTCAAGGATCATGAAAAGGAAGAAAAGAGGTATATCTTAAGGCAGTAGCAATAAAGTAATTGGAAGAAATTAGAGAAGAGAGCAACAAAATCTTATCATTCAGATTATATCACAGTATCCTACATATATGTGCACCCCCCAACACCTACAAACATGTCAGAGTATGTGTCTGAAATACGGTTGTATAGTGGAATTATATCATGCGATTGTATATGGTACATATTACTGTGTTTGAGAAAAAAATTGCCATCTCTATGAAAAAAAGTTTGTATTGAGCCTTTTCTAACTTTATTATGTTGTTAAAATTTGAACAGTGTGTGTGGTGGTTTGTTTTTCTCTTTTTATCTTGAAAAATAATTTTGTGAAGCTGAGATTTTGGGTTTTGCTAGTGCAAAAAGCCCTCTGAGAATTGATCTGTTGTGCTTTGCCTCAAAGGAATTTTTTATGGCACTCTCAAGAAAGCTGACATACTTTCATCAATTTTTGTGTTATTTTTTAGAAAGTGCTGTTCCAAAAAACATCAGTAGAATCCACATTAAATACTTTGCTTCCTGGATCCAGCCAACACAAGAAAGAGTCATCCCTGCCAATCTACTGAGTTCTTGCCTGTGAGAATATGTATTTTCTAGAAACAGCATCTGTACCACTATCTTATAGGAATACTAAAGTGATATGCCGTGA
This sequence comes from Burhinus bistriatus, assembly GCA_013397275.1. NCBI lineage: Eukaryota > Metazoa > Chordata > Aves > Charadriiformes > Burhinidae > Burhinus > Burhinus bistriatus. The sequence continues at coordinate 22,016 of VYXH01004676.1, read as the reverse complement.
AATGGAAAAGAACAGGAGCCTTTTCTTTCAAGAATTCCACAAAGCAAAAGAATTCTCCAAAGCGAATCCCACATATCTTGTTGTGCCTTTACTTCTTTCATGGACCTGGCTTAAAGAAAAGAAGGAAAACTGCCAATTGTTTCAGTAGAGGACACAATTCTTCAAAGTGCTGAGTGCCAGCTGAAAGTGAAGGCACTTAGCCCACTTGGGAGGTCAGCAAAGGTTTGACCATGTTTAGCATTTGTGAATGAAAATTAGTTTTTTCTCCAGTGGCAAGCTAAGAAGATATCCCTTATTTCCACTCAAACTTGTCACTCTGAAAACAAACATAACTAAAAATCCAAGTTGAAATCTTGTCCCCATGAGCGGGTGAGTCAGAAAAGGTGGTATAATGCTCTGTTACTGTTATTTTGAGGGTGGGCACAGGTTTGCATTGGTGATGGTGTCTTGCTGACTAAAGTTTTTATGTCCTTTCAGACATATCACTGAATAACCCATGGACAGTCCTTATTGCAGTGTCCTTGCTAGAGGTTGCACTTGACTCCTGTATACCTTAGAGATATAAAATGTTCTGCCCTCACAGTTCAGTTGATGGATTTCTACCCTGATATTAAATCCAGGCTGATGACTTGAACATTCTGTTGAGTTACTGCCTATATCCCCCTTAGGCCCCTTATTTTTTTATAAGCTTGAGTGGAGCTATCACAGCAAAGAATTCAGCCCATGCAATTCAAATGTGGGAGTCTACTAAGTGTAATGTTTGAAGTTCAGTGTGAGCAACACGTGGCATTAAAAAATGTGCTAAATAAGGCATAGCCCATTCAGGCCCATGGGCTCCCCCCTGTTTAGAGATATCCTACCTCCTGCTGGTCCAGTAATGCAACACATTGCTCTCTAATTTGAATAACGTCAAAAAGATTAAGTGCTACCAAAACCTATGAAGATAATTAATGCATAGCTGTTAGCATGTCTGACTAGACTTACTCCTGTGTCATTTTTAGCAAGTTTTATCAGTAATTGATTTAACTTTCATTTGCACTTCTCTCCATTTAAACTGTTAATACTTCTAAGCTGGCAGAGGAATGAATAAACAATTGTAGAGCTATAAGCAATTATAAAAATTGCTTAACTGTTGTAATTACCGTATGAATTTCTTTGCCCATTTGTCACGTTGTATTTGAGTTCAGCATGGCATAAGTTCAGTGAGAGATCCTTCAGGTATTACCTCAGGCGTTGCAGAGCAGTCTCTGGCTTCTGCAGGAATCTCAGCTGTGTTGTGGGCTCTAGGGGGCGATTTCGGGGGTCACTTTGTTAATGATGGGGAAAAAGCTTTTCAGAAAGAACTGAGTCACCTGCTTCTCACCTGGGAAATGGGCAGTGCAGGCACTCCGGGGTTGCTGCAGCTTTCTTCCAGGTTTCAGCTATTACAGGCAGCGCTTCCATAGGCACCATGATCTCAAGAACCTGTGAAGAGGACATGACACAGAGATTTGTGTTTCAATGGGTTCTGTGTAATCAGAAAGGTCTACAAGTCCATGAAGTCCTTTAACTTTCTTTGATACTTGGGGAATATAATCCCTCACCTTGGCTAGGAGGAAGCTGGTAAGAGCTCTGAGAATTCGTATTTCCCATTTCTTTGGTTGGTTGGTTGGTTGGGTTGTTTTGTTTTTTTCTGCTGATCTTTATGACTGTGAAGTTAGAGCTTTCTATTTGGGTTTTATGCTGTAGAAAGTAAAGACTCAGCCTGCTGAAAGGTACCTAGTTTGAAACAAATAGTTTTCTATCTCTGCAAGCAGCAGAATTTCGCAAATTTGGTTAAAATAAAACCAACTGTACAGTAAAACCAGAACTCCATTACTACACTGGAAGTAAGATCTGCTTTTCTTTGTCGTCATCTTTTTCTTTCTTTTCCTTTTCTTCTTTTTTTCCCCTTCTTTTGTTGTTGTTTTGTTTGTTTGGTAGTACATTAAATAGTAGCATAAAGAAAAAAAATCTTTTCCTTATTATTTGTTTTCCATGGTATACATATAATAAATACTTTGGAAATTGAATGATACTTTGAGTATACAGAAACTTCCTGCATTTAATTTTCTGGATTTTTCCTCAGTCTTTATCAGAAACATGGTTTGGGTTTTTAATAAGACTGTCTCTGTCCCATACCTGATGTGCCATATGCACTTGCCTGCAGGCCTTTTAATTTACAGTGAAGGAACTTGCTAATGAAACAGCTTTCAGCGTTCTTTCTGTTTCTTTAATAATCCACTACAGTATTGCTACTGTATTCGTCAAAAAAACCTCAAACCCTGGTACTAGAGTAGCTGCAAGACAAGAACTCAGAATAGGGATTTGAAAACTTACTTATACATGTATGTATTATATCCCTTGAATATAGGAGCGTCTTAAGTTGATAGGCTGTAAAAATAAAAATTAAGACACTTTTTATTTTTTTATCTATTTCTTAACAACTTCTATTTTTTCTTTGCTGTCTTTACAGTGTTGCCCTATAAAATTTCTTTTTTTTTTCCTTCATCTTCCTGATTTCTTCTTCCTGTTTATGTTAGTGAAAACCTAACTTCAACAAATTTCCTTCAAGGTTACTCTGGTGTGAAGGAAAGTGGTCTCATTTTCCTTGCAGAAAGGCTAATTATTCAAAGCTTCAGAGATCTTGTTACTCAGCCTATATAAATGTTGAACCTGTAGGAGATTCTTAATCCAAGAAGTATGCTAGCAATTGCCACTTCTGTTGTTCTTGTGATTGACCTCATGGGAAGAGGTTACCTCCAAGCAATATAAATATACATTTTTAATGATAATTACAAAAAGAAATGTGGAGGAACTGAGAATAAGCCAAAAAAATAGTAGGTTGTTCCATTCTATTGCTTTGAATGGTACTATTATACTTTATTGTACTTGAGACATTTAATTCAAGGCAGTGATTAGAGTGATCAAGTGTCTGCTCTTAATTAAGGCTTCGATATGTGTTCCATTACTAGCCTATCTTCTTCTTCTTTCGTTCCTTTTTTTTTTTTTTTACCTCTGGGGATTCTTTTTGTCTTAATTATTTTTTCAGATGAACTTTTAAAGTGAATTAAAACTATCCTGAAAATATGAAAAAAATTGATCAAGTTGTTCTCCAGAGATTAATTTAGAATTGCTCTTTTTAAGTGGATTCCAGCCAGGGTAATACTTTTCCCCTGTACGCACTACTGATAATCAGTTTTTTTGGGGAAAGTAAAAATTACAATTTATCTTCACCCTTGAACCCTCCAGAAATCTGTCTTTGGTTTAGTATATGGCCATACAAACAATTTGGTTTTCACACGGTTCAGTTCATGTGAAATGCGCTAGCTAAGGGCAGTAAGAGAGGAAGGGGGAAAGAGACATCCTTAATGAGGGTTAAATTGATTATGCTTGTAGAAATAAAAGTAACTTATTTTTTCAAGATCCTTAATTCCTGTCGCACAGATGTTACAGAGGTTTCTATTTTCTTGAGATGTAAACTCCTGCAATGTTATATGCTTGAATTGACAACAATGTCTCAATAAACTCCCAGTTCTGGTGAGAATTCAGAGGCTGGGACTAGTCTATGCTGAGCACATCATGGATTAACATGGCTGAAACAAAGTGCAGAGATGAATCCTGAGACCTATAGACAGATCAGTGCTGATTAAGATGACTGGCAAGTGAGAGCAGTATTTAGCCCGCATTGTGTCAAATAATTCTCTCATTACATGTTTTTAACTTTACAACATGTTTATCCACTTCATTTACTGCATTTCTTAATTTCTGATCATGGTATTTTTCCTTAGAGGGCAAAGAGAAGGAGAAAGAGGATAAAGAACATAGACTTAAAATGCTCAGAGGTTGATCTAGTTGGAATTCCTTCTTGCAGATGTATGAACTGCATGGAACAGAAAGAAATTGATTTGTAGGGCAACTTTTTAAACTTAGTTGTTCAAACATCAGCTGCTTTCAGAAGCAACTGCTTTCAAAATGCCTCCTCTATTGCAAGTGAATATGTTGCTAAATTCTTGACTTAGAAAAATATGCCTATCACATTTGTGTGCTTGAAGATTCACATTTGTTTAGTCGTGGTAGTGGTTTTTTTGCTTGATAAATTGTTGTGTGTTTGGGGTATTTTTTTCCTATTACATGAAATGATTGGGATCACGCTAACTACAGAAAACTACAGAAATTTCAGGGAGTTTGAGAATTATTCAAAAGTTCTTTCACCAAGCTTTAGAGTAGTTTTTGGAGAATCAGAAGATCTGAAGCCTTATTCAGAAACAATATAGTTGTATTAAAAATATTTGCATTTAATATTGTTTGCTTCTTCAAGTCTTGAGATTTTTTGGCATTATGGTCTTTTTATGGCACTTGTATTATGGTCTTGTATTTGTTTGCTTGACATTGTTGGGATTTTAAAGAGAATAGGATAGCAAAAGATAAAGTAATTGATTTCTCTAATCTGCTGGTCCTAAACTTATTGCCATTTTGAAGGAGCATAGAGCTTCATGTATATTTAATTGCTGCAGTGGAGCAGCAGGACACAGTATGGGATGTGTGAGCTCTTATTTCACTTCCATGTTGGCAAGTGATCCCTTGTGCCAAGCTGATGGCTCAGAAAGAAACCTATTCTTTTAAGTGCATAAACAGGAAATAGCTGTTTGTAAGGGGATATGCAAAACACTATCTGCTTTTTATTGACATTTCTCTTCCTTCAGCATCTTTCAAGAAAGGTCATTCCTTCTGTTCCGTCTGTTTCCTCTGTCGATGACTCAAATTACACTTAGTGTTGTGAACAGAAATGCAATACCATTAACACCCTATGGTGCTAACCTTTATTTTAATGAAATATTCATTCCTAAAGAAATAGGCAGCAAGCTGTTAAGAGTAGGGGTTGGCATGTATAAGTTAGGTTGGTTGAAGTTAAGGGGACAAGAGTAGAATGCCGAACATGGCAGCCTTCAACTTTTCCTTCTATTCTGGGTATTTAAGTGGATTTAAATATTGAGTGATTCTTAGGGAACCTTTTGGCAGACAACTTAATCATTCTCTCTCACATTAATTGTCTTTAAATATTAAGTTTTCTTTGAGACTAAGCTCTTCAGGACAAGGACCAAGCCTTCATGTATTCCCTTACAGAGGCCAGCAGAGTCCTCAGTATTCTTCAGCCTGAGCACTTTCATAAATTAAACATTAATTAAAACTGATTTTTAATCTTCCCTAATTCTTTCCAATAATCTGGCAAATTGGGGTTTAATGATCAAAACATTATATTGTTAATTATTTTAATGGGGGGGGGGAAGAAAGCCCTATATCTTCTTCTGTTGCAGATGATATTGAACAGCTTGTCACTATTATTTTCCAAAATCATAATCAATGAATGTACAATTGAATACAGGTGAGGAAATGGTAGGAAAGTAGGGATGTGTGTGTGTATAAGACAAAGAAAGAACACTCGTGAAGATAAGATGTAAACAAGCAGAAAGAGTAGTTTTGGGGAGATAAGAGATTATTTGCAATAATAAAAACTGACTCTGTACAAGAGAAGTGTACAGTCTTATTCACTCTGTATCCTCTTGAAAAACAAAGTCCTTCAGTTTATCACCCCATGTTTTGACACACTGGCATTATTTTGTACTTGAACTATGGTAGAGGCAAGTATGTTGTGGGCCGTAGGTGTTGAGGAAAACTGCAGCCTAATACATTCAAAAGAATATAATCAACACTAGCAGCAAGAAAGATAATTGCTTTTAGGATGGAACTTAAAGGAATTATGATTTGGATTATAAAATGTCATTGCCTATGATACTACAGGACTCAATTAATTACTGGCGAGCAAAATTTTTCCAAGCAAATGTCAAGTTTGCTGTAGTCTCTTGTCCACATATAGGATAGCAGGAACTTTTCAAACCCCATGTTGGGAGGCTGTCAGACCAGAGTTCAAAACTGCTTGGTTATACGCACTGAAATTTTATACTTTAATGAAATTATTTGTCTAATCCACACAAAAAGGATCTTTTGCAATTAAGAATATTTCAATTTGCTGAGTAGAAACAAATGGAAAACAGAGACCTGCTGCTTTATATGCCATGTTACATTTTGCTTTATTTCCACAATAGGTGGTTGGTTGTTGAGTGCAAGTTTTGTTATTTTGGTAGTTCAAAATAAAAATTAAAAAAAAAATAAAAATCATAGACATGTTGAAGAATTTAAGTGTGCCACAATACAATGGAAATTGTATTGGGAATTCCCAAATATTTGGGAATAGAGTTTCCCATGCAGTCTAACCAGCATGGTTTTGCCTCAAAGAGAGTGCTAGATACTGGATTATTCACTACATTTAATGCCTAATGAAATCAACTGTCACCTGACATTTAATCTGCAATAATCTTTCTGGAACTCTATCACTGAAAACCATTTATGATTTGAAGATTTTATCAAATCTAGCTAATTCTTTTGGGTACAGTAGAGATTTAAGACTGCATTTGGGTGACCATAATAATGCAGTTTTTCTATCTGTTCTACAGTTAATACCATGATCATTGTGTTCATCAGGGGGTTTGTCAGTAGGAATGGTAGGAATCCTGTAGTGAGTCCAATGTAGCTACTTGGATCAGTGAATATTGGCACCTGCCACACAAGGTCGAGAAGCTGAGATAGAACTCTTAAAAGCGTTTCTCCTTGTGCACTTATATTGTACCTATAGATAGAGAAAGACCACTATGTTATTTTCTGTATGCAACTGCTAATAATAGTGACTGACTGTTATGGAGGATTGATGTTTCTGCATCACATATTGAACATGTATGAGTTTTCCTCAATTTTCACACTACACAATACTTTTGGGAGAGTGAGAGGTTCAAAGAGAACATTTCTATTTACCTATTATTAGCATCAAGCTATTTTCTTGCATTCAAAGTTTCCAGAATCGGGTACAGGTTGGTCTGTATGGAGTCTGAAACTATTTGTAAGCAGCAAATTGGATATGTTGGGAAAACAATATAAAAGTACATTTATGTCACACTGTTGATCTGAGAATATTAAATCAGTTATAAACCAATACTTTATACCTTGGCATCTCTTTGAAGTCTTTAAATTTTAAGGTCTCACAATTGTGTTATGGTTTTCCTTTTTCCTAAAGGGAAAAACATGTCAGAAATGGACATGGTATCTCCTTAAATGATTTATTATATAATATGCACATATCTAAGTTGTAGATTGATAGAAATTAATTAATTTTTTCATATCTGCAAATACGATCAAATATAGCATAAAAATTTCTTAGTTTTTTTATATTATTTCAAGAAAAATTGTTTTAATGTGGCAGAACTCCAAGCAACTGTTGAATAATCACAGTGTACTGGAGAGAGATAATTTCTTATAAAAGGTAAAACTGTTTCTTAGAGCTTAAGCCATACTATTTTCAGGTTCCAAACTGAAGAGGTCTGAAATCTCACCTGTTTCATTAAGGTTACAGTGTTGTTCAAATAGCTTTTCTCCCTGAGGGTAGGTTTAATTGAATATTACACTTCCACTGTACAACAAATTGTTTAACACTCTACAAACAAAAAATACAATTCTTAGTGCAGACTATCCCAAGTCAAGTGTTGGGTTTGGTTTTAGTTGGGGGTTTTATTTGAGTTTTTTTTTGGAATGGATTAAAAATGGATTAAAAAGGGCATAGTCCATACGGTTCCCACGATACTGCCTGTAGCTAACCTCAGTTTTCACAGAATCACAGAATTGCTTAGGATGGAAGAAACCTCTTCAGATCATCTAGTCCAACCCTCTTGCTCAGGCAGGGTGAACTAGTGCAGGCTGTCCAGAACCAAGCCCACTCAGGCTTTGGATATCTCTATAGATGGGGACTCTAAAACCTCCCTGGATAACCTGCTCCAGTACTTGACCACCCTTACAGTAAAAAGGTGTTTTCTTGTGTTCAAATGGAATCTCACATGTTTCAGTTTTTGCCCGTTGCCTCTTGTCCTGTCACTGGATCCTGCTGAGAAGAGTCTGGCCCCCAGTAAGTCCATATCTTTTATGCACTGGGGAGTCCAGAACTGAACACAGTGCCCCAGGTGTGGCCTCACCAGTGCTAAGTAGAGGGGAAGGATCAACTCCCTCAGTTTGCTGGCAACACTCTTCCTAATGCAGCCCAGGATACTGTTGGCTGCCTTTGCCTTGGGGGAGCTTTGCTGGCCCATGATCAGCTTGTTGTCCACCAGGACCCTGAGGTCCTTCTTCACAGGGGTGTTTTCCAGCTGATTACCCCCTAATGTGTACTGGTGCCTGGGGTTATTTCTCCCCAGATTCAGTACTTTGCAGTTCACTTGTTGAACTTCATGAGGTTCTTGGCAGCGCAATTCTCCAGCTTGTCTAGGTCCTCCTGGATGGCAGCATAAGCCTCTGGTGTATCAACCACTCCTCACTGTTCTGTATCACCTGTCTTCCCTCCAGGAATGTATCTCATGGGATTCTTCCCAGCAGATCTCTGAAGAGGGTCAAGTCTGCTCTCCTGAAATCCAGTTTTATGTCCTGCTTTTTGCCATGCTCCCTTCTCTCTGGACCCTGAACTCCACCTTCTCATGGTCACTGCAGCCAAGACTGTCCCGAGTTTCCACATACCCAATCAGTTCTTCCTTTTTTGTAAGCATGAAGTCCTTGTTGTGTCCTTGATCAGCTACGCCAGAATGTTGTTAACAATGCACTCTAGATTTCACTGTCACTGAACACTGGTTTGTTTCTATGCCTTACTTTTATATTAGCGTATGCAAACATCTGATAAAACATCTCTTATTAAAATAATGCTTATAAATATGGTCGTTATCTTTTTTTTGCTACATTCAAGCAGTTTAAATCTATTCAGTAAATTGTTAGTGATTTATTTATTTAAAATAGTTAGTGATCTATTCTTATTTTAAAACTCAATGATTAGAGGGACAAAGTCCAAGCCATAGTTTCTTCAAGTTCTAAATCGTAAACCATAAATAAAATATATAAATATATAAATTCAGTATAAACCACAAATATTAAAATTTGTAAAAATTAAATTAAAATTTTTTTAAATTAAAGTTTATAGCTATAGATATCTATAAACCATAGATAAAATATATAAATATATAAATTCAGTATAAATTCAACCAGTGATTAATTGCACATTTTAGATTTTGGATATGTATGGAAACTATTACTTATGCTTACGGCATCTTCTTATCAGTGTTTTATCACAGAAGGTGGTTACTTCTCACTTTGTCTCTTTTCTATCTGTGAAATTACTATAAAGAACACAAACAAATGAAGAACATACACAAGGATGTGCGGTTGTAAACTGTGTGAAGATATCTGTGAAATGGAGGTAGAATTCATATGAGAGCAGAGATCCCATTTTGTGTCTGAGTGACAAACACTACAGTATATTGCAGTTCAAACAACAAGATTTTGGGCCTTGGATCGTAATTTTTTGCTTTGTAGAAACCTAATAATATCTGAAAAACTGGCTAGTGCATCTATACCTCAAGTTTAGTTCGTCATGGTTTTGGCCCTATTAGCATTTCAATTAACTGTTGGCACCCTAATTCATCTCTGCTATCTCATTAGAAGAAAAAAAATATCACTGGTATTTTTTTCAGGCATTTGAAGTAACAGTTAACTTACACAACTTTTTGCTGTTATTGTACATCAGCTGGACATGCAGATTGTCTGTTCAGTGACCTGGACAAAAACATTTGCTTTATGAAACAGGATTCTAAAAGAAGATAAGCAATAACAGCATGACTACTGACAGCCTTGCAAAAAGTCACTTACTTTCAGTGGCTGATATTTCCAAATTCTCATATATTGGAGGGGAACAAATGTTGCCTAGAAGCCATTTAACATCTTTCCCAAATCTTTACATCTTGGTTCCACAGGAGAAACTTGTAATTTTCTACAGTTGGTGCTGCAACTATGGAGGTAATAATACTAGAAATGTTAATGTTCTCTGTCAAACAGTCATTTCCTAGAAAAGTATAACATTTCTTAGTGGGTAATCTTTCTTCATTTTCTCTGTAAAGAATAAAATATGTAACATCTATCCCTAATGATGAAGGTCACAAAACCTCCAAGTTCCATTCCATATCTTAAAAACAGAGATGTATTTCAGACTAGATCTTCAGCTCACATAAAACAGTGAATCCACACATTTCAGTATGCTATGTTTACTTGCTATGTTTACTCACTTGAGCTGAAAAATCAATTGATTTTAAGCAGTTAGAAAGATAAAGAATTATTCTCTCACTTGCAGCATATTTGACAGTCAGCAAGGCTGCACTTTATCAAACACATCAACAGCACCTGTACATGCTAAATAGTTAACTGATCTGGACAAGAATCCAAGGCTATGAGCTCACAATGTTGTAAATTTACACTGCACAGACATTATCAGAAATGAAGAATGCTAGCTATTGCAAAACAAGGAAGAAGGAAGAAAATATTACTTGTGACAAATGGTGAACTTAGAAAACTGTTGGTGATACTTGCTGAAAGCAGGGAGTGTGTATCTACTTGAACTCTGGAGTGTTTATGTTCTCTCTCTCTGGTCTACTAGACAAAATTACTACAACTGCAGAAGCTGTAGAACAGTTTCCTTTCAGAATGATTTATTTTTGGAGGGTTACAGGACTTCTTTGGTGTGTTCTTCCCCAAACGAATTATCTGAAAAAAAGCACTGAACTTCATTGATGTACCCAGCAATTTTTCTCTGCCTGAAATAACATTGAAGCATTGGATACAATATTAACATTAAATAGCATGCAGTCAAAAATTACAAGATCAAATGAGATTATAATAGAGCCAAAGCCTAACATTTTGGAATATTTAATTTTATTTTAAGATGAAGTATTTAATAATATAATGCTATAATATAAGAATATTTAATATCATAAAATTTTAATATTCTAACAATTTTATATATATTTTTTATATTGCTGTACTCCCAGACTATTGGTCCGTCCTGGCCCTTATGACCACTTCTTAGAGGTATTTCACTTTCTTTACACCACATGTAAAGATTAGGTGCCTGACTTAAAGGCATGGATTTGATTTTGAGAATAAGATGCCTAAAAGTATTCCACTCTGCATGTGTGGTGTAAAGACAGAAATTGCCCCTTCATATATTTGTGTAATCTTACTTATATCAGTGAAAATGTATTGTTATAAAATGATCCCGGCAGAATGGCTTACTCCGTTCTAAATACCTTTTGGATGATATGGTAGCAAGAATATCTGTTGAATTACCACTGATTATAGCATTATATTTTAGTGCTCATCCTTTAGGAATATAAAGAGGAGACAGTAACAATGTCTTAGTGCCCAATTCTTAAATATCCTTTCAACCTCAGGAGAAAACATGCATCATTCTGTCAACAATAATACCGAAAACCTAATCCGTTTTGGTAAACACCAAGAACAACAAATCTTTCAGAAAGAAATGGAGTAGATTTGTCACTGGTGCTTTATTTCTTTTCATATATCTGGATAAGACAATTAAATTTAATTTTGGTTTTCCAAACATTTAAAGAGTTAACATGGTGGATCACTCTCTGAGGATCAATCAGACTATTTATATAAGATGATTAGTTTAAACTGGAAAGTTCTCTGCATGTGCAGGGAACTCTGTCAATCATAATACTTAGAGTGAAAAGGCGATAATAATACTTGTTTTATCATTTCCTCTGATCCTTTTTTTCCCCTATTTTAGCTGCAGACTCCCAGGGACCTTTTCTTACGCTATCTTTGTTAAACACCTAGTGCAATAGGGCCTGACTTCCACTTGATTTAAACATTTCCATGATGAAAATACTTATTAACATAATATAAAAAATGAGGTATGTCACTATGTTAATGTATTTCATATAGTGGTCTCTGCTGTTGTTTATAGTGACACTGCTTTGGAACCTTTGCCCCCTTCCCCTCGTTATCCTTTGTTATCTCATAGCTCCACATCTGCTTTCTCCATCATTTGTAGCACTAAAGTGGCATTCCTTAAGATTTAAATGTCAGAGACGAGCAAGGAGCTCTGTAAGGGAGTTTGTTCTGCTCTCAGAGGTGTTTGTCTCACCCTGTTCTTCACCTTGTCGTGGTTGAAACAAAGGCCATGTTTTCATTGTTCTGTTTACCTACTTGTGTCAAAACACAAGGTGAAGTATCTGGGAAACTCTGGCAACTAACAGATGTTAATCACAGCCTTCCAACTCAGCTGTATGAGAGCCCTTAGAAACTAACACAAGGTCAAAACACTTAGAATAAAACCAGACTCTACTCCAACAAGGAAGGTCTCTGCAGCCGTGTCTCAATAGGAAGTGCTGCTGGAGGCTCGTGCCTGGGCACTTCAGGGGAAATAGCCCCCCCTACTAGTCTTGAATAGAAGAAAACATGACAGAAGTGTTCCTGACTCTGGTCAAACTTAGCAGCAGCATAATAGAAGGACTGAAGATCAAGCTTAGGACAAACAGTGTGTTGAACATAGCAATACACTTCAAGCTTTACTATTCTTGAAGCATGCAATAAGAAAGTAAAGGGCTGCTTTTCACCTTTACGGTATCTATGGTGAATAACACTGCAATCACTTGTCTTTTTCTAAAGGCTTAGAGGACAGTGGAAGAGGGAGAACAAACACCTTCATCCTATAAAATGAAAGTAGAAGGGCAAAAGAATCAAGATCCAGAGCAATCTTCAGGGGAAAGGGAATTAATAGCAAAAGGTTTTCTGCAGGAAATACTCTTGCAGCATTATAACAACAACATAGGAGATCTCAATGTGAGCTCTTAGGAAAGTCGTGAATGCAAACAACTGAATTTGCTTATACATACTCGCACTGTCAGACCACTGTGACTGACTAATAATCCTCTACAATGGAAGAAGGCTCAGAGGCAATGGGCAAGGGTGATGTGCCCATGAAGCTCAGGAAATAATGTAGGTTGTGACTGACTACAGCCACTGCAAAGAAACTGACTTTATCTCATCACACAGGGGACCCCAGCGTGGCCTTTGTTTCAGTCAGCTAGGTCGGTGTTCTGGATGAGCTGACTACATCACAACTGAGTGGGTCAGCTGGTGGTGTAAATGTTTTAATGAACTGATTAAAAGAGTGTGAATGTCTCCCTCAGTTAGCCACACCAGCAAGGGGGGAGTGTATACATGGCTTAGTCCAACATAAAAAATAAACAACAGGCAAAAGAATTTTTAAGAAAGCAACAGGCTTGAGCTGGCTTTAAACCATGTATTCCTTCTTGGCAACTGGGGGTGCCCAGTGTCAAGATGATGAGCATATTGCAGAGACCAGTAATGGAGGTCAGATTGGTATTGTGATTGAACTGTGTGTTACAATTGCTATATTTTGCTAAGTGTAACTTACATTTGTATTGTGTTTTCAGTGTATTTTCTATCATTCTGCTAAATCAGAAAACCCATGTCACATCAAATACCTTCAGATAAGTGAATTTTATTAAATATTACACCCTCTGCATGTGGAATATCTAAAAGAACCTGATCAGAGAGTATTGTACTCTGACAGCCACATACTCACGAACAGCAAGGTGTAGGTGTCATGGTAGTCTGGCCAGTCATCAGATACCAAAATGCTTGTATACAATTAGTCTGTCCAGGATTCCTTGTGATACTTTTAAGGACAAGTGACACCACCTATCAAGTCCTACTCATATTTCCATCTGTCTTCTTCATTTGCTTACCATGTACTGGGTTTGGTTGTGCCTTTTTTGTGCACTGTAGGAGTGGCAGCAATCAGTCTTTTGTCACGGATCTGTGAATTACCAAGATTTCTCTCCCAACTTGAGTGTCCTGAGAAGCAGCACAGAGGTGTGTGCTAGGGCATTGATAACCTGTTAGATCATTCTCATGGTCTTTCTCCTGCTGTTTTATTTTCCCTTCAGATGCTTCCACACAATGCATTTGCATTTATTCCTCATTCATATCAATCTTATAATTTCTATGAAGATTCTCTATGTAGCCAAGATTTTGTCATAGTTCTGCAAGATTACAACATTCAATTTTCCTTGTTTTCCAGTGCATGGTGTAGACATTGTGGTGAAATATTTGATTGTCATTATGTGTATTTTGTAGTCTGCTTTATCTCCATGGGATGTTGAAATAGCTCTTCTGGCTCTTCTAGTTGAATTGCATTGTGTGTAATAAAGTGAATGAGTCTATGAGGAAAATACCATGGATATCATCACCTAAACTTTCACAATAAATTTACCATCAGAGCTAAATTGCTGTTATCATTTGGTTTTGATTTGTTTGGGGTTTTTTTAACTATAATTTCAGCCAGAATGTCTTTGTTTTGCTTTTGGATTGTGTTGTAATTCAGAAAATAAGTTATTGTAAAAACTGAATGAGGCAAAAGAAATGATGGCTTATATTTAGCCAATGATTTATTAACTTTTTCTAGATCTGTGAAAGCACATGTCAAATATATTATGTGTATATAAAAGCAGTACATATACATATATATATAAAAGCAGATGTCAAATATGTAGAATGTCAATTCAACAGATGTCAAATAGATAAAAGACCTGTTTCTAGGGAGCACCGAAGTAAAACAGAATGAATCTCTGAATTTCGGTAACACTTCTCAATCTTTGCTTAAGGCACTTCCATCATCTTTACTAGTTTACATTAAACTGTGCTTAGTAAGATTATAATTATTATTTATACCTTGAGACATATTCAAGGAAGTTTGTTCCACAGTATGACATTCTGTATCCCTTTAAAAGTTCAATAGACAGTTCCAATAGCTTAGAAACATATGTGCTGCTTAAAATGTATTTATACTTTGAAAGGTAGTGATGGTTTTGACAGTGCCAAATTTCTTATGTGCAAAGGTCTTTACAGACAGTTGGAAGTAACAAATATTTTGAGGAAAAGTGGGGAAGGAGACACATAAAATCTTTCTTTATTACCTTTTATGCTTTCTTTTCTTGAAATAATTTTACTATTTTTTACCATTTGCTTTAGGCGAAGATGAAAATAGGAGCAATCTGTAGAAAAATCAGAACCTGTAGCAGAAAAGATACTGTTTATTACTCTGCTTCTCAGCCTAGGGATTATATTTGATACAGTCTTTGTTCTTTACCTTTAGACAAACATATTTTTTTTTATTCAACAAACAAATCAAACTTTGGTACATTCCTGTTTTCTTTAGTCATAGTTTACTAATGCAAACACTTTAAAAGTAATTCTTTGAGAATCTTTAAGTCTAGACTAATTGGCTCCACATACATGAACAGTTATCTGTAGTGAACATTTTGAAATCAGTAACCTAATTTTCTGATATCTAGCTATTAATGGAAACATTACACGTAAGCAAAATAGGGAATTTCTTGGACTGGTTTTTTGCAAAGAGAGACAGTTTCTGCATACAGACACCTTTGATCTGTCATGTTTCTGATATAATTTGAATAAATAAAGAATCTTATGGATCCACTGTCTTTTTTCACATTAGCAATGCACAAAGCACAGTAATAATTCCATGGCATTTTTATGCATTGATGAAACATCTATTATTTCTGATGAATATTTCAATAAAATGGAAACACCTTCCTGTTATTCTTTTTAGAAAAAAATCATAAAGCAGTGCTAAATATGGCAGGTATTCATCATGCCATTTCAATATTCAGCTGTTATTTTCTTTTCTACCTCCTGGATGATTTGGGCATTGGATCTGATCCCATGCTTGTTGAAATCAATACAAGCCTTTTTATTGGCTTCTATAGAGCAGAAGCAGGCTTGTGGTAGGCAGAGTGGCTTAAGTAGTTAAGAAAAAGAGCTTTGTACATCCCTAGCAGAATAAACTCCACTTTGGAATGAAGTTTCAGTGCCCAGTGACTAGACTATTTTATTAAAAACGTGGCTTTTGCCAAAAACAGTTCAGCTATAACAATAACCAGGACCATACTTGGTTTTCCTAAATGTGTGCAAGGAGACCGTTTATAATTTTTACCTTGTTTGATTTTGTTTTCTTTACTCAGTGTTTGTAGACTTGGTGAGAGCTCAAGGGTTTGCTTAGTTTTCCATTAGAATCCCAAAAGGCCATGCTCTTTCCTTGTTCAAGGCACGACCATTACTCTACTACCACTGCTGCCTCTTATGTGTAATTTGCTGACCTCACCCCCTGTAAATGTCTTCTGGCTGACCCTAATGTAATCCTGAAACTTTTGCCTAATTAGACCAGGCTGAGAGATCAGTGCTACTCAGTGGGAGGATTACACAGGCTGAATACAATGTTCACTGTGAAATTAATCGCAGTGATGACACAATTGCCACAAAATCCCTGTCACTGGGAATTAGCGTCAGGATTTTTCTGTGTTGTTTTGGCAACTGAAGCAGATTGAATGTGAAATGTTCTTCTTTATTTTCACTGTACTGGTTATTTTTCTTGATCTGAGAGTGGAATGTTACCAAAGCGGTAGGTAGAACCTCAACAGCCAAGTCAATTCTATATCCCAAACTTTGTGGCAAATCTCATAAATGTGTGGGTTGCCTACATGCAAATGGAGGCATGCCCACTGTAATTCTCCACCCTTAGCTGGCTACACACTAACATACTGTCTGAGGCCCAGACCTATCATAGTTCAGTACTCAAGGCCACCACTATCCTGAGAATTACTGTGAAGCTTAAACCTGGTTTTGATCTTGAAGCTTGATGGATCCTTTCTGTCAGGGCCCTGAGGGCATTACCAGGCCTTACTGTCCCTGACCACCTGCCCCTGAGACCTCCCCCTGCAACTCTCCATGGTGCCAGGAGCCCCATTTCAACTCAGCTTGGGGGTCTTAATCCCTTCCTGAGCTGTGCTGTAGGTGTGCCTGCCTCCTGGCCTGTTTCCCAGATGGATGCCTTGTGCCTGTGTGGAACCTCCTGCTGCTCCTTATTTGGCCCCCTAGAGGGATCCTGGACCTGGTTCACCACTGGATGTGTCTGGGGCTGTTGATGGTCCCTGTCGTCAGTGTCCCGCTTGGGTTCTGCAGGACTGCACCTGGGTCAATGAGGGCATTGCCTGCTACCAGGTCACCTTTGGCTTGTTCCCCCTCTTGGACTAAGACCGTTCTTGCTGCTTTATAACATCTTGAATGTGGACCTAAAAGTATGTGAGACGTTCACCTCTCTCACTATTCTGGATTTGATTTCCTACTTCAGAATTATCTGTACATGAATAAATAATTGGATAAAATATAAATGCAATCCTGGAAGCAGGGACTGATACCCAGTTCATTCCAAGTGACTGCTCTAAGTACCCTTCCATTTGTCTTCTTATTTCTTGATTATTTTTTTTTTTTAATGACTCTTTTAATTGTTTCTGCATATCATCACAGCTTCAACTGAAAAGGTTTCTAAGTAAATAAGCCTTAGTTTCCTGGTTAGGGCTTTAAAGACTGTACTTTTAAATTCCTTTAATCTGGGAAAAGACTTCTAGTCCTTGAACTGTTGTTACTTCTTATTTTATAAGTGATAGACACCAACTCTCCATCTATAGAAAGAGAAAGTCCTGTTTATTTCTTTGATAGAAAAAATATGTTTAATGTTGGAATAAAGTTCAGGGCTGCATATCACAAATAGAAGTGGGCACCAGCCACTTCAGCCTCAGGAAGCGTGCAGAGTCAATGTTTCCTCCTGACCCACTCCAGGCAGATTCAGGCAGAACATATCTGACTTTAGAGTGACCTCTGCTTTTTCTGCTGATTGTTTCGGATTGCCATTGGGCCTTACTAGTGGACTCCTGGGGCTAAATCAGAGCTTGGTTTTCCCTGTTTGACATTTGATTCCAGACTTTGATACTACTGAGGTTTTGGAGTTTTCTTTGTTGTTTTAAGTCTCCTGTAGCCTGGAAAGATTTTAAAGCTTACGTTTAAATGAATATAATCTGTGACTAATGGCAAAACTGCTTTGCTACTAAGTCAATCAGAGTTGTAAAAACTTTACATGTCAAAGACTGCAAACTCCTAGAAGCTAAAGAGTTTGGGGAAACCATATAACATAAGTAATTGAGCACACAAAAAGACTGGAAAATTCCAGTTCTCCTAGTGAATGTAATTATCAAAAAAATATGTTGGCGCTTGGGATAAAGCTTTCCTGTTTCTAATGGACTTGCAATTATCTGTAGAACGAATCTGGCCACTGAGCAGTGATCATTGCAATGCTGATTACATGTATTTTAACATTTAATAAATTATATTAAATAATAACCATCCTGTAAAAATAAAAATCTTCTGCCTACATTGAAATAAAGAGCAAAGAATTACTGAAAGTTTTGGCAGGATGTAAGTTTCAGAGTCTTTCTTTGTGCTAATAAATACTTCGGTTGGACAAAGTGGAACTGCTCCAAATCAAAAAGGCAAAGTGATGAGTAGAAGTAACACTCATTTCTAAAGGAGAGCCAAAACATAGGAAACGAGCTTTCAGGCCTACAAGTCCCACTTCAGGTCAGAAATAGAGTTAACTAAGTTATTAATTCCTCTGCAGATAGGAAAGAAAATTGAATGCTTCTTACAGTAGTCACTAAGGCTGAATCCATGTATCTGGTATCCTTGTTGAACATTGAGGATACAATTTAGCTACAGGTTGGCTCCTTATTTTTGGGAAAGACAAGAATTTCTGATCTTCAAAACAATAGTTTTTAAGCCTGGTGCAAAATGGAGGAAATGCTGATATCAGAAATATTTTTCCAAGGAGGAAATCTTTTTCCTGTCCAACTTTCCTACTAGGATCAAATACTAACTCACATAATTCTGTAAATCCCAAATTCTTCTTAACCTTAGCCAAGTATCCACTCAGGAAATGGCAGTGAATATATCAAAGGTCCCAATAAAACAACATGTCCAACAACTTAGGAGGTAGCAAATCAGTTTATTTAAACTAAAAACAAAGTAGCTTTCAAAATAAAAGATACTTTATGTTAATGACTTATTTATGGTGGATTTTCATTTTATAAATTATTTTAAAAACAATTTAGTTATTAATTGTAGTGTACCTCAGTTTGCTTATCTCTAAAATAGAATGAAATTCTAGTATTAAGAGCCCTATGTTTATGTTGTCTACAAAAATAATTCTAACAAGTTGATGTGTTGTATAGCTACAAAATATTAATCAAATATACAGTTGGAGGAAATTACTCACCTCATAGTGTATTTCACTTTTCCTTGAAGGAAGATATGAGCTAAAAAAAAAAGAAAAATACTTTGTAATGTTTATTTTGGGAGCTCATTTATGCTTCCTACTAAGAAAATGACATTTCCCTCATCCTGTATAGACCTGTCCATGTACTGTCTGTGGTATACTCTCATATTTGCGATAACTTTGAAAATATTACTCCCAGTATATGAAGTCTACTGCAGTACTGTGCTCTGTGGGACATGTGTTGATGCATGTGGGCCAGAATTGCTTCACAGGCAAATAGAGGCATAGCCAGAGAGGACATACACCAACAACTTCAAATCCCAATTGCAAAGCCACATGGGAGCTGTCAGAGCAGGATTTAATTTAAGGTAGTGTTGTGTTTATCTAAGGCTGAGGACTGTTAACTGGGGACTACATCAATCATCAGTTACAAGATCTTTAGTGCAGAAATTATAAATTGCCTCTTTTTCATCCTTAAGGGTCATGGATGCCTTTCTGGTCAGCTAGCTGAACAGCCTGATTTTTAGTTAAAATGTGGTCATACTTTTTCCCTGCTAGAACAAAATAAAATAACAAGAAAAAAATGAAAAGTATTTGCAAGGGTACTTCCTATAATTTTGCAATAAAACTTTAAGTTCACTCTTTTCCTGGTACATGTCTTGCCGCAAGTAGAGCGCCTGTCAGTAGGAGTAAGTACTTTGAGGACATAATGGTGTTCAAAAGGCGATGCCAATTCCTCCTACTATCAGGGGCTAAAATGACACCACAAAGTTTCTAGGACTTCTTTACCAGTAATTCTGGGTCTAATAAAGTCTGATCCCAGCAGCACTTACAGAAATAGAACTTCTAATTATCATATAACAAAATACTGGAATTGGGGCCAGAGCTTATTGTTACGCAAATACCAATAGCAGGGTCCTTTTGGAAAATACTTTTTCACGAAGAGTTAGAAAACCTTGAAAAGTTGAGTACTAAAAAACTTCGTATTGCATGGGCATGGGGTGAGGCATACATCTTCTAATCTGATCTGAAAAGCGTAAGTTAGGGAAAAAAATTGTTTTGGAAGAATAGAGCATTTTGTACATTGGAGTCTTCCTGCCCTAGGTTCATAGAATATTTTAGGTAGGAAGAGACCTCAGTAGGTTGTCTAGGTCTCTCTTGCCCTGCTAAAACACACCAAGTTTCTTCCTGCATGCCCTAAACACCAGTGTGATTTCGTGCCCTCCAAACCTGTTTTCCTCAGTTCCTTTATTATACTAAGATCTTTCCTTTGTCCCTTCCAACACTCCGTTACTAATGAGACAGACCTTCATCCCATAGCTTTATTTTCTGTTCTCCATGTAACTTAGCCATGTCGCTGTTATTTCCCCTGCCTTTAGCTGGCCTGCTGGCTGCTCTGTGTTGCATTTGCTGGTCAGAATTACATCCAACTGATTAGACTTGCAGGTTGTGAGTCAGTTCAAGCGGTTTGGATCAGGGATCTTTGCTTCTGTCACTGGCTTTATTAAATACCTGCCTGCCAGCTGTAATATCTTTTAAGGTCTGTGATCTCCACCTTTTTAATAAACTCAGTTGAAATTGTCCAGAGGTTTAAAATTTATTTAGGGTATGAGAGCTAAAAACAATTATATTTGTTTGATTATTGCACGTACATAGACATCTAGAAGCAGTCTTTTGTTTACTTCCTAAGTCTTTGCGGTACTTTGTACCTTCCACTGATTTACATTTTTCTCTCTAGAAATAACGTGTGTGTATATGTATTTATACATGTATATGTATTTATACTTATATATGTATATAGATATTAATTGCCGTTGCTTGGCCACTGATCTCTAATAGAGCTGTATTAGCTCACTTCTGATTAAATCACTTGTGCAAAAAATTGTTAATCTTACATAATTCTGAGCCCAGGGAACTCAAGGGAAGGTCAACATAGCCAAGAAACTTGAGTGAACCTAACACCAGATTCAGAGGTGATTTGTAACTTTAAACCACCTCTGGGATCAGTACTTGAAGTAATCATGTTAGAGATGTAAGCTTGCTACCCTGGACTTCAGGGGAGCAAACTTTGACCTCTTCAGGGATCTGCTTGGCAGAGTACCGTGGGATAAAGCCCTGAGGGGAAGAGGGGCCCAAGAAAGCTGGTTAATATTCAAGGACCACCTCCCCCGGGCTCAGTAGCAATGCATCCCATCAAAAAGGAAGTTAGGCAAAAACACCAGGAAGCCTACATGGATGAACAGAGACCTCCTGGACAATCTCATTCAGAAAAAGGAAGCTGACAGAGCAGGGAAGAAAGGACAGGTAGCTTGGGAGGAATACAGAGAAATTGTTCACGTAGCCAGGGATCAGGTTAGGAAAACTACAGCCCAGATAGAATTAAATCTGGCCAGGGACATCAAGGGCAACAAGAAAAGATTCTGTAGGTATGTCGGTGATAAACGGGAGACTGGGGAAAATGTGAGCCCTCTCCGGAAGGAAACAGGAGACCTGATCACCCGGGACATGGAGAAGGCTGAGGTACTCAATGATTTTTTTTGCCTTGGTCTTCACTGGCAAGGGCTCTAGCCATACCGCCCATGTCACAGAAGGCAAAGGCAAGGACTAGGAGAATGAGAAACTGCCCACTGGAGGAGAAGACTAGGTTCAAGACCAGCTGAGGAATCTGAAGGTGCACAAGTCCATGGGACCTGATGAGGTGCGTCCGCAGGTCCTGAGGGAACTGGTGGATGAAGTTGNTCCGCAGGTCCTGAGGGAACTGGTGGATGAAGTTGCCAAGCCACTATCCATCATAGTTAAGAAGTCACGGAAGTCTGGCAAAGTTCCTGCCAACTGGAAAAGG
>VYXH01004675.1:563315-592060 GCA_013397275.1 Burhinus bistriatus | reverse complement strand
CCCTTGCACACATTGGTCAGAGCAAAGAATGTTACCCAGACCAGATTGCTGTGTATATAACCAGAGGATGTGATGTCTTATGCCCAATTATGGCTCTTGTGTAAACCTTCCAAAATCTTCAGTAATTATATAATTAAAATGACTTCTCTGGTATACTGACATTTAAAAAAAAAAAAAAACCAAAAAAACCAACGAAAAGAAATTCCTCCTCTCAATGACATACACTGAGGATTTTCATCATCGATGTTCCATATGCAGAATATAGAATTTTTTCAACCCCAGTTTACTTTTTCTTTTAAACAGATGAAAATATAACTTCTAAAAGGCATCCGGAAAGGTGTGCTTATGGATTAAATGCTGTGATTATTCAGTTTTACATTTGACTGCCTGTCTCAAACTGTTCATATGTTACTAATTTGCTAAAGATCCAGGCAGAAACTTTTTCTATTAAAATAGGAGTCTGCAATTTATAACTGATGTTTTGTGGAACTCTGCATTCACCTAAGTTATTTGTTGTGTTTGGTTGGTTTTTTTACATTGTTCATTGCTGTTTACCCCTGAGTGGGGATAAAATTGTAAGGAAATCAAGTTCCACAGTTTGCTGAAATTACTGTTCCATATGGATCACTGCTAGCATTTTCCTTGCATTTTTGAAGGTCAGTTGCGCTAGGTCTGGCTTGCCCAAGAATGTATCAACAGTGTTACAGTCTCTTGTTATTAGTGTTATATCTACATTTGGGGTGCTCCTCTGTCTCAGAACTTGCAAGGTCTGATCCACTGTCTCTGGAAGCTAATGCCAGTGTTACCTGTGACTTTGATTGCTTTGTGCAGGGCTGTTACTGTAAAGGATGATGAATAATGCTACTAAATTATAAGCCAATATACCAGGGTTGGACTATACCACACAAGTCAATGGTGACTTTTTTCACCTTTATTCTCAAGCAACGTAGGTCATCTTAAAAAAGGCTGTACAAAAGAAGTAGTGTAAGTTATTAGGAAAGGGTTTCTATTAAACTCAGATTTAAAGTTGTTTAAAAAAAAAATGTTATTAGATAGTGTGAGTGCAGCTGTGACTAAATGAAAATTATTCTTTGTTATTAATTTGTTTCCTCCATATTACAGCACAGTACTTATAAGTACAAATATTATGGAACAGAGTTCATAATGTAGCACATAGTTAATCTTTGGAACCTCTTCTTGTTTCATATCATTAGAGTAGATTGCTTAGTAAAACGTGTACTAGGTCTTGGGCTTTATTTATTATTTAATGCTGCCTAAGTAGACAGTATTTTGCAACTGTGTAACAGCTGTTACATTTTCACCACTGGGTAAAAATCAAGCTATGACTCCTGTTGTTAATAAATAGATCACTAGGAAAAAAAGAGTTTTCTAAAAATCCTCCATCAAAGGTTCCTTGTAAGGGTTTAAAAATCATACAAAGCTGTGTTTTATACTGTGAAGCGATTCTTATTTTAATGTGTTTTACATATGTAGTATGAGTAGATCTAATGAATGTATAATCATGCTGTCTATATTATACATTGATAAACAATGATTGTGTACCCATATTCTGATTCATGGGGAAGGGGATCATAAATGATTGCGGATAAAAATTTTTTCTCCCCCAAACCCACTGTGTTGTACAGCCAAGATAAGATGTCATCAGGATATACTTCCCAAGATGTTTTGCCTTATGTTCTGCTGTTCACACCTCCCTCCATCTAAATTAGCCACGCTGGCTACACTATGCTACTTCTGTTTTACCTTCTCCCTCCTGATCTCTCCCCAGTCACCAGTGGGATTGCCAGTGGTTTATTCTGTGGTTTTGGAATTCTGCATGAAGGATACAGAATAGATAGGTCCTTTCATTTTCTTTAGGACAATGGTTTACCCAAAAGGAAATCTGGACTGGGTGATGTCTGTTTTTAAATATTCCTATGTTTGCTTAGAGTGCTATTTTTTTTCCCTTGAGGGTATAAGTTTGGCTACAGTTTTAGTAAGAAGACAAGGTTAGACACTTATTTAAAAAAAAAAAAAAATCTTGTCCAGAATGAAGCTAAAATTGTCAACATCAGAGCTATCACATAGGAATTTTTTTCTTGTTTCTGTCCTTCTCAAAATAATAACGACATTAGTGCATATGTGCTTCTTTATAACATCAGCGCATTACTGGATAAGGTACTAATGAGGTTCTGAGCTTTATGTCCAGTATTAAGTGCTTTTAGGACTGGATCCTGTATACTGTTAAGTACCAAATGTGTAGCACCATGGCAGCTGTGTCTGCCACAAACCTGCGCGTTTCTTTTACGTGGTGGTGGTGTCCATGTGACAAGGCAGTGAGCTGGCTCCCGAGCTGCCTGCGCCACACGCTAACTGCCTTCTCCCCCCCCCCCCCCCTTCCCTGCCCCCGGTTGATTTTTGGCACAAGTGCCGGTACAAAGGAAGGGATAACGCTGAATGCCTGTGGGTGTGGTGGGACTGTGGCAGCTCCAGGTTAGATTGGGTTAAGCTGGGTCAATACTTTTGGAGTTGGGGCATATTTAATACATACAGCCTGTAAACCTACCTTGCAAGTTTGCTTTCTTTCCTCTCCCCAATCTATTTTCCAAAGAAAACAAGACTTATACACCCATACAGTCTGTCAGTCTGCAACTTCTGAACTTGTTAGGTCATTTCAACCAGATTTGACAAGGGGGTGTGAAGTGCTTAAGTTTTGTGAAAGTTATTGGCTGGGCAGAGGAAGAAGACAATGAGGGAAAGAAATTTATAACTTACCCTCTCTGCCCATGCCAAGAAGCAGCAACCAGCTGGCCTGTCAGCACACAAAGTAATAAAATTAGTCATTTGTCTGTATAGGGGACATGAGGGCTTGAAGTACTGGAAGAAAGAGTAGGTTAGGCTGTGTAAGATACAAACATGTAGTAACTAAGCTCCAGTAGATTTCTTGCTCACAAAGCTTGAATTTTGTAATGATGAGATAAATATCTCAGGAAAGTTAAGGAGTCTTTATTTGGCCCTAATTCAAGTGCATGTGTGTAAGCATGTGTGTGGCTTATTTTTTATTTAATATATGCACCAAAAGGCTTATATTGGTGTGTGCTGGGCTGTAACAGTAACTGAATTAAATGACTCCTATTCTGAAGCAAATGCCCAGACTTGCATCAAAATAACTAAATTGGTTTCAGTTTTTGTAGGATCATCCCTTATGGCAAGAAGTCAAGAAGTCAGGCATCAGTTGCTCCAGGTGGAAAGAAATCTAATTCAGGCTTTTCCATAGTTCTTAAAAGAGAGTCCTAAGCTGGGAAGAGATATATTTACATATGGATATGTAATCCTTGTTTCTGCAATGAAAAGTTTCCAAAATCTACTTTACAGATAAATGGTTAGAATCTATAAACTTGGTACTTCAAGTACAACTTCTTTTTCCCAAAGCCTGATTCTGCATCATGAGTACAAAGGAGTGTCTGGGTTCCTCTGTTGTCCTTTATGTAGGACAAGTACCTAAATTTATGCTAAAGCTTTATGTCTGATTTGGAGAGATCAAAATCAAGTGTATTTGTTCTTGGTGTACGCAGTAATGTTCATTGCCCATAGTTTTGGTATATTTTGGTCATTCATAAGACTATTAACATCTGTTATAGTTTCCCAGAAATACCAAATATTTTTTAATTTAGTTTCTGTGTTACAAGAACTTTGAGCCCAGTGCTTTAAGTAAAGTGGTAATAAAGTCTCCTGCATCGGTCTGTTTGATATCTTGATGGTTTGGAGGAAGGTTATGCTCAGTGTCTCCCTCCTGCACTGGTACTTCCTGGGAGAATCACAGTTAGGGAGTAGGCCGAAGCTGTCCAACATGTGTCAGGCTTTTACTGCAGGTGTGCAGGGCATTAAGCATAATAAACATTATGTGCACTGGATATGGAGGATTTAATGTATATGCATAGAATTGGAGCACTGTGAATGCTTTGTCAGCCCAGCAGCTGCCTGGGAGCATCAGGCTTGCAGCTTGCTTTACATCGGCAGTTTCCTCACCAGCATGGTAAATCTGGTGTGCCCACCAAGTGCTGAATTTGCAGTGCCTGTGCAGAGCGACTGCTGTGTCCATGTGTTTATTCGGCGCATTAAGCACACTTACTCTGCACATGCACAGTGGTGTTGTCGGGGAGGCCAGATGACAGCCAGAGGGGGCTGCCACCGCAGTGAGGACAACTCCTTTGGCCCACCCTCCCGTCTGGGTCTTTTCTGTAAACGAAGTGAGTACGCACCAGGTGTGTTGTAACGTGGGTCACCTGTGGCGGTGCTTAAACTTCCTCTTACAGCTTGTGGCTGTGAACTTATTTGGTCTGCTAGGAAGAGGAGGTAGTGTGCTTCTCTAAGATTTCTAAATTGTGCTGATTAAATATTTTTAGCCTTATATGTTATAATAGGTGGTATAAGAGAAGTAAATCAGAACTATGCAATGTGTGGACAGTAAAAGCGAAGAAGAGAGGAAAATATGGCTGAGCTAACAGGAATTGAGAAAATGAAAGGTTTGTTCAGTTGACTTTGTCATTACCTAATCCTCTCATGTTTTCTGGTTGTTAAGTACTTCTGTTTGTTTCTTGCTTATGTGGTGTTTCTCTACTCAGCACTTGAATAGGAGGGGAAGCATACTTTTTTTTTTTTTTATTATTGTTCATGGTACTGAACTGTAGTATCTGAATGTAGCCTAGGATTTTAGCCCGAGTCCTTCAGTTCTTGATGGGAGTGGAAGCAAACTAAAACATACACTGAAATTACAGAACATCTATCAAAATTTTGCTTTTATAATATATTGCTACTTTTAAAAAGGATTTAAATTCTTGTAAAAGAGGAGAGCAATGTAGACTCTAAAGTAAAGATGACACTCAAGAGGATTCTCCTATCATTTAAATTGCACTTCCTATTAGAAAGTTTAGTGAACTTTTTCTGAGATGATTAAAATTTCTGAATCTGGAATACTTTTTAAAAGATAACTTGCATAGTGGTTATTGTGGTTCTTCTCTATAACTGAGTTTTGCTGGTTATACTGCTTCCTGTTCTTAAAATGTTGTTCATCCATATTAGAAGCTGGGAGGACACAGACAAGCAACAAAAACACTTGTAAAACATACAGTTCTTCCAGTAGGCTTTTAGGGACTATTTTTTATGCTCTCCTCTGAGATACTTCCTTCAGTTGCATTTTGACAAGATAACGAAGTAATTTTAGAGCCTGCTTGCTAGAAGAAGGGGTCATCCCGTTATCCCTGCTCCTAGCCCCGTGTTCTCATCCCCTGCCTTGCATCGGCGCTTCTAGCTCTGTCAACCAGATCACCACGGAAACTAAGCCTCCAAAACACCCTGAATAGTTATCTGCTGGTTTAGCTCTTTGATGTAACTAACTGTAGAGTTTGGCGAGTGTGTGAGAGAAGTGGTCATTGGGTAGGCAGTTGGGAGCGGGAGGAAGGAAGGGGGACTGCCCCTTGTCCTCAACACTGACTGTCACGTCAGTTTAGCTGTCGTGTGAGACCAGAGCCTTGCACTGTGACTGGCGATCCTCCTGTCCATTTGAGAGGAGCTGCCGGAATGCTGCTGTGGCTCTCTTCTACAATACATGCTATGATACATACAATGAAACCTACTGTTCATTGCAAGGGAAACCTGCGGTTTCTACTCCATTGCCAGGTTCATCAGGTCCCTCCTGATGTCTTAAATGTGAGGAGAGTTCAGGCACTACTTTGTTCTAGGAGCTCAAACTGCTACGTAGTTGTTTTCTGCCTAGAAATGTTGTTGCTGAGGTTCCTAGGTTTGTTTCTGATAAGTGCCTGTATTTTCTTGATTCTGCTCTGTTTATTCAGCAAAAGTGTATAGAAATATCATTCCAATGCATACCGGATATTACTGGTATTCCGATATCGAAATAATAGTAGTGTTTATCTTCTTGTGCAACTGGTTCTGTGTTCCAAAAAACTGATTCAGCTGTATAGCTCTACCATGTGAGTGCCCGTCTAGTCTTGATAGAGTATGTGAAGTTTTTCTTCGTTTTTTCTGTCCTGCTTGACTTCGTTGAGCTTGGTAGGTGTTTGGATGAGGGTTATTTGCTTGATTGTTTCTGCAATTAGTAGGGAAAACTGATTTAAAAAATGAACTAAACCTCTTATCAGACATTGCTCTTGGGTTGGGAAAATACTGGGGGTGAACAGTAAGAGTACACGTGGGTTATTCTAGCTGTAGGCCACTGGAAGGGTAGTCCTTCTTATGTTCCAGAGAACTCTTTAGTGCTTAGCTCCTGAACACAGCACAGAGAAATAAGCACTCGTGGAAATGAGGGTGGGAAGCAAAAGCTTGGGTTTTGTCCTACTGTGAATTGCCATTACAAGGCAAAATTAACAACTGTACTTGGAATCATTACATTTGTTTTAAATAACTACTGTCCAGACTAGCAGAAGAGCTGAATTTGCAGTCTTATGGTCATCGTGCTGTGTGCATGCTTTTATACCGAAGGACTGGTTAGCATGAATAGGTCATGTTACAGTAACTATTTCCTTTTGGTAATCCCAGTTTGTAGTGTTTGGAAACAGCCTGTTTGCCTTAAGGGCTCTGATTTGTGGCTTCTCTTCTGTTGCTTGTTTTCAGCTTATACATCTAGAAGAAAAGTTTCGAGGGTTTAGTCCCTTTCTTTCTGAATAGAGGTGACTTGCAGCTCCATAGCCGGTCTAAATTTCAAGCTATCTTTGTATTTGGACAGGTTATTGTAGGATGACAGGTTACCATATGTCAGCTGATCTGTGGTATCTGATTCACAGTAATTGTTCATGTGTATGCTCTTAGCCTGTGGCAAATGGAAGGTAATTTGAGTTAGCTTGACCCTCTTTCATTATGCTGTTTCAAGGCACTCCCTTTTCCACGTGGATTGTTAGACCTGCTGGAGTGCCTCAGCTAAAACAATAATGCAGTTTCTGTCCCCAAGCTAGTTTGGGTGTATCTATATGACAGTAAGATGAGGACTTTGCCACAGTTTCCTGTATTGTTGCTGTTTTGAGACCATACCTTGCTGAAAGAGTGAATACTACAAAGATGCTACCCTGAAAATCAGTCAGACGTTATAATTACCAGGTGTGTTTTTCTTTAGCAAAAGTTACAAAAGCTGTATTAGTGCATTTTAAAACACCACAAATAAGTAATTTATTTCACAGTATCTTGGTATACTTCTTTCTTGTTTTTAAAGAAGCAGGTTTTACTTCAAGTTCTTTCAGAAGGTGCTTGGTAATAGAAATCATTCTAACACTGCAATAATGCTTTTGGATGTTCTGATTCAAAACCTGCTGAAATCCTGGCTAGCTGAAAGATTCCCGTTGACCACAAATGGCACTTGAATTTGATCTGAAATGACATGAAAGGTAAAACAATTGATTTTCTTTTTAGTGCTTAGTTCTTATGTGAAATTTGATTTTGCAACAGTAAATACATAGCTATCCAGTCTGGTTCATCAATAACTATTAAAGATCTAAAATACTACTTAAATGCATATGGAGAAATACTCTTCAGTAGTCAGATGTTGCCACCCTGTCTTGCTGCCTTACTGAATTTCTAAGACTCCCAAAGAGAAACTCGGAACTGCCTCTTGAAAACACCTAATTTCCCCTTCTCCCACAGATGAATCTGGTTAGTTAATCACTGCACTATTGATCCTATGTGTATATGACAAATAAATAAGGCTTCCTCCCCATTTTTCATTCTTATTTGGCGAATGAGAGTTTTTTTTAGGAGGTATTGGGTAAAATTTACAGTTCCCAAGCTTCTTGTACTAGGGAAAGTGAGTGGAAAAGTGTGACTTTTCACTTGGAATTGAGCCTTCTTAAGACATAGGCCTTGGTACAGATGTGCTGTAGTCCTCTGAGAAAGAAATAGTTGTGAAAGTTTGTCAACATACCTTTAGAGAAGACTTTATGCTGCAGAAGCATAGGACAGCTTCCAATTTTAGTCATTTTTCTAAGAACTGAGGACAAAATGGATGCTTTTTGGCTAAATAAGCCTCTCCTGACTATTGGGAAAGCAAGAGACCAGAAAGATGACCCAAATGCTTTTGCGTCATCAATTTAAATTGTGTGTAGCAGCTGCTCAAATTAATGTTTGCTATTTCCTTAAGTTGTTGCTGTCTTGAAGGAGGAAGGGCAGTAACTTTGTTTAGATGGTTGTTATACTAGTCTTTGGCAAGATGTGACACTTCACCTTTCTTTGAAGATGGTGAGATCTGTGACCTTTTTTTTTTTTTTTTTTGACAGAAAGATTCTGCCCATTCACCTTCTTTAACAGTCACTGAAGATTGGTTATTCGAAATAAACCAGAGTTTACTCTGGAATTTCACTTGCTCTGTTTTGACCTGTATTGACTGCAACTGCCCAAGTCAAGATCATGGATAGGGATAGGAGATAACTGAGCTCCATCCTTGTTGACCTTGAAAGTTGCAAGACTGAAGGTCTAGGGTCTTTGCAGTATATGAAAATGAGTAGCGGGTTTTCCATCACAGAAGAACCATTCTATTCGGATCCATTTGGAGCTTCCTCTCTGGCTCCATTTCTAAGTCTCTGCAAAGCTATATAGTAATTGAGCCTCTAAGGCATATGCTTCAGATCATTTTTGAGAGAACCTCCTTCAGCACAAGTTGTGCAGTCGTTTGGCTAGCTAAGCATCAGTGGGAAGGCAGGAGATAAATGCTTTGGGCTACTGTTGCTGTCTGGATGATTAGAAGAAGAATAGGTGTGATTGTGATAATGTGTAGTATCTGAATGACTTCAGGTGGCCTTTGATAACAAGTTTAGACCCTTTCATATCTTGCCAAATTTCTTAGCAGCAGCTGCTCATTGATCAGCAGCTTGTGATTGATAATCTGCTGATAAACTTGACAGTATCAGTATGGATGCTTGCCATTGTCACATTTTACCTGAATTTAACGGGTTTAAGTAACTGAAAAAGGTATACCTGAGTAGGTTCAGTAGGTGTCTAATGAAGCTCTGTTCTGAAGTAAAGTTGTCATAGTACACGTTGATGTAATGCTGGATTTCCCATTTTGTCGAAGTAACGTTTGAACATCTGAGCTTGTTAAAGTTAAAAGCGTTAATAGGAAATAATGTTTTCTGAAGGCTCTGTCTCATTTAAACCTATTTTTTAAATGCCAGGGAAGAAGAGGAGGTGAAATTATCCTGATTTTCAGTTATAGACAAAATAACCTTAATAGGTAATTTTAAAGGAAAATATATCGGTCATGCTAATGTTGAAATAACCACTTTGTCTTTTAGGGACTTCTTGCTTTAGTATAGCTATTAGCTATAGTTTCCATAATTGGGCAGAAAATGACAAGTGAACATAAAGGAAGTGTTAACTTATGTGTAAAAATGTGGGGGAAAAGAAGAATGGAAAATTAATTTTAAACAAAATTTTATTTGAAATTTTCAATACTGATATTATGTGGTAGTCCAGTTTAAGATCAGTTTTCAC
Organism: Burhinus bistriatus; assembly: GCA_013397275.1. Classification (NCBI taxonomy): domain Eukaryota; kingdom Metazoa; phylum Chordata; class Aves; order Charadriiformes; family Burhinidae; genus Burhinus; species Burhinus bistriatus. Next base: position 582,568 of record VYXH01004675.1, on the reverse strand, counting down.
ATACAATTAATGAATTCTTCATCCTATGTTTTTCCGGGTAACTTTTTCAAGAAACTGAATATTTGGACGTGTACTGTACTGTGGGTTGCTCCTATGCTGATTAATACAGTGGAAGTTAAAAATAGATAGTGTATGGAAAAATCATGATTTTTAACTTCTCTGTTTGAAAGGCCTACCAAGCCATACATGCCATCCACTGATGCTGTAAGAGTGGATTCATTACAGTGTTCTTGGATAAATCCCAACAGACTGCATAGCTTGTTTCGTTTATTTCAGTCATCTTAATGACCAAGATCACAAAGAAGATTGCTGCCGATGTATTTTTTGTGTGTGTAAGATTTAGAAATGTTATACAACTATGTGAAATCAAGAACAGTAGTGGAAACACTGAGCATGCTGAAATCCTAGTGAGTTGGGCACAGTGATTTTTTTCAGACTAAATATATCTTGAGTGCCACCCAAGTGTTTCTTCCTTAGCAGCAAGGTTGGACCTGCAGCGTTCCTCCGGACTACCACTACTGGCAAACAGAGCCTGTTGAAGTAGTACTGTAATGGCCGGGGAAGGCAGGAATTCTGAACTGTTTCTGTCGCTTGAGTGGTGGAAATAATTACTGCTTTCATAATGAGCAAGTTTTAAATAGCAAGAAAAACTGAAGACGTGGTCTGTTTTAGTGTCTTTGTGATGTTTTGATGCAGCTGTAGTCACTAAAATTATGTGTATATACTGTGTGTTAAACATTCACTATGATTTTTCTTAATATTTGTGTGTAGGGTCTTGTTGGAGAAAGGTTGTATTTTTCAGTAATATAAATACTGTATGTGGATTATGGTGGCTGAGGGAACTGCTTGAGCCTGTTTTCTTTTGTAAGATTTCTGGGACATATATTTTGTTTTTTCCCCAAATTCTTTAGTACTGCAGAAGCGCCTGAATATATTGCAGAAAATGAATTTTAATTCCTCTAGTTTGTGAAATCAAAATATGGTTTGAGAAAGGTGCAAAGAGGGATAGATCAGAATAGCAAGACTTAAGAACTTGGTATCCACAAATCCTGCTTGTGTTGGTTTTGTAGATAAGTTTAAAAAAAATAAAATTTTATTATATTTTTCAAATTAATTTTTATCAATTTTTTACTTAGAATCATAGAATGGTTTAGGTTGGAAAGGACCTTAGAGTTCATCTAGTTCCAACCCCTCTGGCATGGGCAGGGGCACCTCCCACTAGATCTGGTTGCTCAAAGCCTCATCCAGCCTGGCCTTGAACACTTCCAGGGATGGGGCCTCCAATACAATTAATACAGATAAGTCATACGTTTCCTCCCAAGGCATGCCTCTTCCTCCCCCTCCCCATCAGATATTCTTCATGTATGTGGAGACAAAATTCTTAAGTATCCCCTTCTTCAAACTTAACTGGCAAAGTCTCCCCACCAAGATAAAACTTCTGTTAGTGACAGTCTCTGTGAAAGACTTAATGATCTTAGGGGTTTATATTAAATAAAGGAAGAAAAAGTCACTAAAAAAAGTAATTTAAGAATACTCATGTATGTATGCATATTTCACTTTTTTCTTTTAAAGTGAGGGGAGTAATTCAGTGGTTCTTTGTTTCCTCTCAGTATTTCTAGTAACAGTAATGCAGAGGGTGGAGTGAGGCTAAGGAACAGTTTCTAGTCAAGAAATCCTTATTTTTGTATATGCTAAGAGTTTACTTGGGAAAGAGCTGTTGAAGCATTCAGTGATGTAAAAAAGATACTATTCAGTACAGTCAACTTTAATCCTTCCCTTCTGCCTGAAGGTCTTGCATTGGGGTTGCAGTAAATGGGGGGAAAGGTCTCTTATCCCATCACTTCTTACAGTGATTTTAAGGATGGCCTAGAGTAATTTCGGGTACTGGTAAAAGATCCCCTTTGTTTTACTAATTTGAATATTTGCCTTGCGGTACTCTTGTGTCTTGTAGGCTTTCAGTCGTGTCTGTAGCTGTCCTCATTGCACACCTGGGATGTAGTGAAGTACCATTGTTCTGACTTCAGCAGTGGGAAATGAAAGCGTAAAGAAATGGCGCAACTTGCCCAAAGTCACCAGGGAAGTCTGTAGGCATGGTTTCACCGTTGGTTTAAGCAGTATAATTACAGATGGCCACCAAAAGGTATTTTCTCAGTGGTGCTCTGCTTCTTCCTTCCTTTGTTGGTTTTAGTGACAGTGCACCTGTACAATCACTGGCCACTGTGTGAGCAAGCTGGTGGAAAAAGGTCTGTACTCTCCTTTCTGGCAGTATTATACTCTTAAACGGCTTTAACTTTATCATGGAACCACATCTGTGGCAAAGCACAGAATTGAACATGACGCTCTTGGGTTCCTGTGGTTGGTAGTATAGTTTTGAACTATACAATCTCTTTCGGTACAATACCTGTCTTCTTTCTGGACTTATTTTAGTGCTCAGCTTGTCCCAGGATAAAAACTGGATGGTCGAACTGGGAGTTGTTGCTCTCAGTTGTCATTTGTCCAGTGCTCCCAGTTGATCCCTGTTCAAGGCAAGGATCACTGAACAGCTCAAAATATGGTTGTGGTGGTGCTTTAATCTTTCAGGGCAGCATATTAAGGTAAACGGGAACTGCAGTTGGCTAGCTTAATTATGCTAGGCTGAAAACTGGAGCTGCTCTTGAATTACCACGTGAGCTGTACGGCCATCTGTCATTGGGGCAACAACTTGTATTCTAAGGGGCAGCTGGCAGGGTTGAGGCTTGCTTCAGCTGGCAGACTTTTTTTTTTTTTAATTTGTCACTGTGTGTCAGTCAGAGCCCTTATTTGTGGGTAAGGAAGAGAGTAGGGGTTGCCTTAATTGTTTGTGCAATTAACTTAAAAATTCCCAAGAGGAGCAGTGGGCATTTCTGTGAGAATAAATTACGTTTGTATAACTTGCATTCTGTGTCCTTACAGACTATTTCTTGCAGTTTTGCAATACAACAATAATGTGACAGTTGTGAAGCCATAGGTGTGCCTGTGGGTACACTGAACCATACATATGGCACAAGAAAATTATACATTCTTACTAAAACGCAGTGTTGTATCATGAAAGCACAGATACCAAAGGAAATAAGGTGTGAGGCAACCTACCAAAAGGACTGTGTGGAAGATTTGAACATTTAGGTTTTGCGCTAGTTCTTTAGAAGCTTTATCTTACAGGCTCCTGAGTAAGGACGTGGGAACTCTTAATGGTATTGATCATATGGACAGATTGCTGTGAGCAGAGAGAGAAAAAACCACTAATAACCTCACTTTATCTGAGGAAGGATATGTGGGCTTATGAAAGGTAATTGTTGGGAAAATAAGTAGTTGGAGAAAACACTGCAGTTGGCAGTCAAACAATATATGGCTTTTAATTTGAAATGCTTTGAATATTTTTATCAGAAGAGGGGGTACTGTTCCCTCTCTTTTTGTTAGTTTGGTTGGCATTTTTGTTTTTTTTTCCAGACCAGGAATGAGTTGATAGTTGTCTGGTTTTGAGAAGTCTCGGGGAGCTCAGGATAGCATTTTACATTGGCTCCTGCATAAGTCTAACTGCTATTACTTGTTCATCCCACACAGCCAGCTGATATGCTGGGAGTAGAGGGTAGGAAACTTTAATTAACTTTAATTAATAATGGATTCTTAGTCCTCAATCATAATCTCAACCGGTGCAGATGATATTCTGCTCTAACTTAAACCAGCTGCTGCATGCTATAAAAGGACCTTTATAAAGATGAAGATAGGTGGCATACGTTTGCTCTGTCTACTTCTCCCCACTTTTCTAGCACATCCAGGAGACCAGAGACCATTAAAGGGAGTATATGCAACATGCATTTATTGACTTTGTGCTGGTGAGAGATGTTGGTTTGCTCTCAGAATCTGTCTCAGTGTTGATTGTGCCTTTCCAATGTTTAGAAATAACTGGCAGGCCCCCCAGGCTGTTATGGTTGGAGTCTTAGGAACATGCAGTAGGACATGTCTGAAGCATGTCCTCATTACTATGTGTAGCTCAGAGTACAGTCTGGAATTAAAATTTTCTGTAGAACTGTCCTACTAAATTGTGTCATTTGCTAAGTGAAAGCAAATTTTTGATGGGAAACTCTTTTTTGCTTTCAGATGTGGTGGAAACATTTGTCTTTAATAATTGCTTCAAATTTCCAGGAAATTATATTTAGTTCTTTGTACTTTTCAATCTGAAAAATATAGTTGATTTAAAAAAAAAAAATTGTAATGACTTGAACTAAAAAGCTACAACTGTAAGTACTAGAAAGGGCACTGACAAACTATTGTACCCATTTATACTGGCAAAACGAAGTTCAGTGGCACTTTCAAAATTACTTCTAGTGTAATTATTTCTGATAAAGGATTTGCCTGATATTGTCTGTATTTTGAGACATTCAAGTCAATGACTTAGTTGCTTTGATTTTAATCTTTACACTGGCACCGTGCTTCCTAATAGATATAATAGAGACAGCTTTATGTTGGCAACCGTGCTGTCTTGTCTGAGGCTGTCCTCTTTCGGGGGGTAGAGGCTGTGGTGTCCTGGTATTATTTTTTTAATGTTTTTTAACTTATGTTTTACTACACATGAGTCTCCTGTCTCCAGTGTCATTTGTGGTAATGAGTAGGGAGAAGGTGGTGGTGGTATGACTTTTTCCTCACCTTCTTTTTATCTCAAGTCTCTTTGTTGAGAATCTAGAAGTGTTCTGTATTTGGAGTGAGGAACTAGTTCACAGAAAGGTTTGGCTTTATAGAAGACGAAAATCCATTTTGAACTGCTCTTTACTCAAGATGTCTGCAGCTCTGTGTTTGTCCATTAAGGGCACCAAACCCCAGATCTTTTTTGGCACTTGTGTTACTGGCAATTTTGTTGCTGTGTTGGTTCTAGAATTTTTCCCTTTGTAAGACTTTCTTCCATTCCCAACACTGTCATAGCTGAAGGTTTACAGATCTTCAGCCACAATCCATTACTTCTCATAAAAGGAAAGCTCCTCTCCTTTCCCATTTGTTTTCTAAAGAACACAAGATATTTTAAAAAGGCTTTTTCTTTTGCATAAAAATCTAAGCTGAAGTAGCCAAACTGGATTTTGTTTTTGAAATGCATGTGACTTATTTTACTTTTTAAGTTTGAGGGCAGTAGCTCTCAAGTGTGAAACGTGATTAACAAATTTTTCAAAACCTGTTATGTTATCTCACAGCTCTTCGCTTTGTTTGCAGGAATGCTGATGTTTTCTGACTAATAGATGGCACCACGTATAGCATAAATGGTTTTCACCCCTGGAATATAGAAGAGATTGCTGCAATGAAAGATGGTTTTAGTCTTTTACCTAACTGCTGCTCTGAAAGTCTTTTTAGCATAATACTGTTTTGTGTATGTATAATTATATGTATTCAACAGTTTGCTGCCTGGCAGTAAATCTAGAGTGAGCTCTAAATATGACTTTTACTCTCCCAGTCCAGGTTGTTATAAATGTTTAATATTTAATTTTTTTTTCATGCTGGTAACTGCGTTGGACTAGTGCACTTGATCCAGAAGATACCTAATATGTTATTGCTGTGTGCTTTACTTATATCGGGGCTCCCATCTGGTACTATGTAAATTGCTTCTCTATATGTTTGATTAAAAGTAATAGGTGTATATTGCTCAAAGGAGCTGCCAGCCTCTTGCCTGTATGCAAGGCCTAGAGTTGCTTATGGACTGTTTCTCATGCATGGTGCCTATGTATGTACTTTTTTTGTTGAGTAGTATGGACTGCTGCATTGCCTACATCTTAACTAAGATATTAGTATGACATACAGATGTTAGTGCCAGCAGAGCTCTTTCTTTGGGAGTGGGAGGATTGGTGTTGGGAAGAAGATATAAGTAGCAGTTTCTTCAGCTGAAACTATAGGAGAAGTTACTAGAAAACAGGAATTGATAAGTTTGTATTGAGTAATTTCCTCTCCTTCCATCCCCCATTCAGGAGAATTGGAGGGTGTACTGAACAAAGAAAAGTGACTTTTTTTTTTTTCTTCCTTATAGAACTTTACTTTTAATTGCAATAGGTGTAGAGGTCCAATATATGTATTTTATTATAACCTAAACTCTGAATGGTTACTGTTTGGTTTTTTCCATTTCCAACTTACTATGTCTGGTATTAGTCTTGCACAAGAACTTAGATCTCGCTTGCTCCTCAGTAGGAGCAGAAATGTCACAGCACTTGTATTGATGATGGATTCCCTTTCCTTGACTGTGGGTTGCTTCCTTGGTTGGGGTCCCTCCTGTTTCATATCCACACACCACCCCTCGCCCCATGCTATTGTATTTAGTTCTGTTGTGTTTATTGTTATAGCTGTCTTATTTTTCATGTCCCATGTATGCACACTCAGATAATAAAATGTAGGTGGATGAGGCTATTTGGAAACTGAAAACTTTGAATACTCCATGCAAGTGAGGCAGATGATTTTTCTACTGAAAAAAGACATACGGTATCTGTTCTCAGCTGTGTCTGCAGAGATTAGTCAGTGACTGCAAGGAGGGAGAGGGTTATAATTTTGTAATTAAGGATGGCAGGAGTAGAGAAGAATCAAGTGCAGGTAAGTGTACTGAGTCGGGGCAGACGTTTTGTCCTGCAGCCTCTCTTAGTCCTTAAAACCGAAAGACCAAATGTAGGAATCTCAGCCTCACTTGGAGAAGTCTGCTTTGTGGTCAAAAAGTGGAGGTAACTCAGTGGTGCATCCTAGTGGGAGACAGGTGCAAATGCGATTTGATGGAAAGGCAGAGAAGATCTTAAGTGTTTTATATTGTTGTTACTGATGGGTGGATGAAGGCTAAATATATCAAACTTTCACAAGAAGGAATTGAGGGGAGAGAATGTTAAAAATGCGTGGATGTATTTTGGATTGTGTTTATTTCTTTGCCTAAATAATTATACAAACAAGTCATTTTTAAAGAGGTAGCATATACTGGAGAATTGTGCTGTGAAGGCTTCTTAAACTCTTTCAGATATTTGGGGACCAGCCACAGCTGTGGCTGTGGGACCAGCTGTGGCTGGTCAGTTTCTGTACAGATTCATAGGTTTGGAATCCTCCTTCTGTGGCTTTTTCTGCAAGCGAAATTTGTAGTCCAAAACACTGAAACCTCCAATTTTACACAAGCTTTGCATTATCTAATCTTACCTGTATTAATAAATTTGTACTGGCACATTATTTAAAGATCAGATGGAAAAAATATTTCAGATTTCTAAAACAAAGGACAGGTTGCTTCTCATGGCTTTCTGTTAAGGTATGTGAGGAACAAGTAAGCAAAAGATGAAGAAAATGTGGAAGAGGCAAGATGGTGGTGGAATTGTTTGTTTTTCATGTTGCAAAAAACAGAGGGCCTTCTGGAAAGGGATTTATAGTTCTTAGTAAACTAATCCTAGCCATCCCTCCTCTAAAAGAGGTAGAAAGTTCTTCTAAGAAATACTTGTTTCTACCAATATGCTAGTTTTTGAAGTTGGGAACAAAAAAACCCACTAGTCAACTAAACCCCAGAAAGCTAACCCATATGGCATATTTATAGCATCGGGCTATAGGATGCATATTGATATACGTGGAAGAAAAAAGAGTAAAGATTGCTGTAGAAAACTTCTGGAGTAACTTCAGAATGGTGAGATATGATGCATGCTGAAAGTCAATATTTTAAAGAATTATTCTTAAAATCTGTATTCTGTGTAAAGTAGTAATAAAAATCACGTGAAAAAATTACTTCAATAAATATACTGGGATTTTTAATATAAAATGTTTATTTGTTCAATCTATAGAATATGAACAGTTTGTTTTTTAAATTAACCATAGTTTGAGAGTAAACATTTCAAGAATTCAATTTGACAGCTGTTTATAATGCATCTTAAGACAATTTTTGTGGCTATTTTGAGGATGAATGTAACAAAGTTGGCTAATACTTCATGTGCTCAACCACAGTAGAGGGGAAACACGGCAAAGCTCAATGCAATTGTAAAATATCCTTGATACATGTTAGAACACTTAGAATATTCCAGTTTGGTAGTGGAAAAATGAACAATGAACAGAGATCTAAGAATGCTCTTCTGGATGAAATATAATTAATAGTTGATAAGTATTGTATATTTTAGTTCAGTGGAGGAAAACCTCCACTTGATTTAGCAGGCTGGATTTAACTGTGTTCATGACCCATGTGGCATACTTTTAAGTTGAGCACACAAAATATATTTTACTTGCTAAAAACATTTTGAATGCTCATGATTTAAGAACAACCCATGAAGGATTCTTTTCTTTTGAGTATTTAGTGATACTGAATCTGCTTGTGGCTATGCTTGTGCTTCAAATATAAAATAACAGACTGGATGAATATAGTTGTGTAATGGGGGCTTTTTATGCTTCCAAATGAATTGTCCTGTATGTTCTGCGTGTGTAGGATTTGAAACTTACTGTGATCTGTTGTACTGAGGTTACAGTCTATACTCTCGCTATGCTATGCTAGGCATTGGTCTGCTGAGAAGGTGGATATGGCATATGGAGTGGCTATGTAAAAGATAGTATCATCAGTCTGTAGATGCTTTGTGTGCAAGGTTTTCCTCTAGGAAGACTTAGACTCCCTAGAGAGGCTGTCTTTGAGGTGAAGATGCTAGATGGTCAATAAAAACCTCTTGTCTCTAGAAGTGATGGTTAGTACTGGATTGGGGCTGAATTGTTGGCATTGATCAGGGTTCCCTGAAGCACTGCAGTTCTTCCAGGATCAAATTAATCAGGAAAGGTGAAAGGACAGGAGCAGAATGAAGCGGGCTCTGACTCTTCTTAATATTTTAAGATTTGTTCTTTTTATTATCTTGTATCTGTATGCACACATGCATAGCTCTTATTTTGTGACAGATGTCTTGAACTTTCCTCCACCAAAGACAGACCCTCCTGTAAGTCCTTTGAGAGTTTGAGATATAAAGTGGAATATCTTTTTTTCTGGAAATGTTTCTGGAAATAGTTTTTTATATTTTGAAAATGTATCTGAGAGGTGTCTGTTAATGGAAATAAATCTCTATGGTGATGTCTCAGCTTTGTTTACTTGTTCATTTCTGGTTATAACAGGACACTTCCAACTACCATAATATTTTCGCAGAATGCCGCTGTAGATGGTGTAGTGGATATGTCTGCTAATAGTGTCCACTGTGCCTATCAACTGGAAATAAAGATTCATTCCATCATAGTTCAGGCTGTCGCTTGTTTCTCATCTTGTGTCAGTGTCAGATATCCACACAGCACTAACATGAAATAATTCACTGGCTGTTAAGTATTACACTTCAAAGATAGCAGCCTGATTTGATGTCAGGCTTCATAGTTTTTCAATCATGGTTTGACTGATGCACCGAAATATCTTTGTGCTCCTTACTTAGTCATCAATGGTGGCATATGCTCTGGCATCTAAGGAAAAAAATATTGTCAGACAGCTACTGTACAATGACAGGGTTCTTCAAGGTGTAATCTGTATTTCAAAGTAGCTTGCCTTCTAGCCTTGCTGGCTGGAAACCTTAGGTTTCATGGGGTTTGAATAATGCCCACTTGTCCAGCCCTTGGGAGCATAGAGAAGCTGTGGGCTGTGTACTTTCTTCAAAAGTTTAACTACTGCCCAAAGACCTTTTGGGGGTTGCATGTTTCTGAAACACATGCATTCTTGTATGGCATCAGGATGCTTTTGTTATCTTTGGGGTGGAGGGAAAAGGTGGCCATTCTAGCGAAATTTCAATTGCACAGTAGTGAGTGTGCCTGTACAGTTTGCAAATTCAGTAAAGAAAAATGTGGCATAAATGTCGTTAATGAAATGAAGGACTTTTGGTACTGAATTGATCTCCTAAGCATTAGCACAAGGTAAAGTAATTCGGATCAAACATTGGAAACTGTAGTTCACTAGATACTCCTTTATTGTCACCAGCAGTTTTCAGTGGTATTTAAATTCAAAGGAGTTCATAGAAAATACTTATTCTACCCCTGCTATATAGCAGTGATGACTGAAAGAAGCAGCTGTTAAAAGAACATAAGCAGCAATTTCTCTTAACCCCCTCCGCCTACTTTTGGAAGACATTAATCATTTATATGCTCATGAATTGGGTAGAGCATCTTGAGATGGCAGCAGCCAGTCCTGGATTGGCTTCATCAGTTTCATCATCCCAGATGATCACCTAGGAGAAGAGATGGCCGTAAGCAAGCCAGCAGGGACAGGGATGTGAACATTCTCCATGTAACCCCAAAACACTGCGCAGTCAATGTGCAGGCATAAGCCTGTGATGAAAACAAACTCTACATGATTACTTTTTGTGTCTTACTTTCTACTGTTCTAGTCTTGCTTGCAACCATGTCCACAAGCCCTTCAGGGCAAGTTTGGATTTCTGCCCCCCCTTAAGTGTTTAAAGTGCCTAACTTGGCTGTGTCTCCAGGTGCTACTGCAAATTAATAACAGTGGAACAATTGAGTAGTTTATAGGTGTGTCAGATTGGTAAGTTCAGAACAGGTGAAACTGTGACAGGATGAGTTGATGAAGGAAACTGAAACCAAGATGATGATTACAAAGACTGACAGAAAATAGGGCCAGGAAAACAAACTCAATTTGCTGATGTTATGTAACCATCTTAATGCAGCCTGTAGATTCATTAGTTTGAGAACATCCTTTGTAAGGGAGAGAGTGAGTGCTTGTGGCTTCACTTTTAGCAAATTGACTGTAATTTAGAGTGAAGGTGTAGGAGGTTGAATATATTCTTACTCTGGTTTTCTAACTGGTGTGATCTTGTCTAGCAGGTGAGTTTTTCAGTGTGTTCTGCCAGCAAGTGTTCTAGCATACTTCAATTTACAGTTGCAAAGATGCTTAAAATCATGAATTGGCACAGTAGCACTTCTTGATTTTATTTGTTTTATTTTATTTTAAACACTAGGAGCCTAAAGCAATAATATAGAAAAAGAATGAATTATCTCTTTTTGTACCAGGAAGATGTTTACAGATTTGAACGAAGGTGGTGTACAGTAGTAGTGTAAGCATTTCTTTCCAGATGAAAGATATGGGACGGGGGGGAGAGGAAGATATTATTTTGAAGATAACCCTTAAGTAGGTGATACTTCTAAGGCAAGTACGTCATCCATCCTGGCACAAACAGAAATGACTGGAAGAGCATGAAGCAGGGATAGGAAGAGAGCGCAGGGAGTGGAGCTCTGCCGGACACCCGTCCTTTTCGCTCATTGTTTCTGAGCCGAGGGAGAGCCCAGAGTGCACAGCCCAGGGGTATGTGCCTGGTGGGACTGCAAGCCTCTGCTCGCTGTGCTTGAGAGGGCTTCACTTCTGCACAGAGATGGGAGGTTACCACTGCTCTGTTCCCACCCTAGTGTTTAATTTTGAAATCATAATTCTCTTAAGGAAGATCTGTTGGATGTCTTGGGTTTTGTCTCGCTTTCTTTCTCAACACTAGCAGTAAGGGATAAATCTTTTCCTACACCTCTGTAACTAAAGCTTTTATTTTTGTTATAACCCAGTTTGAGCAGTGTAAATGAGATGACACGGTCAGGCAGCGGTTTCTTTATTTTTGCATGGCTGTCTTCATGCCTGCTGTCCAGGGTAAACACAGATATCTCTTTACCTTTTGGAGACGTCTTTAATGTGGAAAGGCGAGGAGGGAAGCAGCTTGAGTCCTCATGTTTAAAACTTCTGTAGATCACCTTTGAGATTGATCTCTTCTCCATTTTTTTTTTTCCTGTAGATATAATTAAAGAAACTAAGTAATGTTTTGATCAGTTACTCATCAGCATTGAATTTTGTGAAAAGGTTGCTACCACTCTAAAATAGCTCTTTATTACGAACACCTCATCAGTTGCTACCCCTTTAGCTGTTACTGAATAAACATAGTGTGTTTGTAAAGGCTTGGTGATGTTTCACTTGCCTGGTCAAGTGTGTAGAAGTACCCTATGATATTTTATAACCTATTCCTGGTCAAAATGGTTGGTAATGGTGTTTTTTTCCCCTCAAACCTCTGGACTAGGAAGATGATGAAATGAAACTGAGTCTAACAGTTGGGAAGGAATGAGGTAATACATATGTTATGGAAAACTAAAAGGAGGGGGTTTCTGTAACTGCAGAACACTTTAACAAGTTATGTTTTAGTACTTTTAATCAAATCTTTAAATTACTGTGCTGAGGACACTTTGATTTAGTCTAAAATATTCTTCTTATTCCTTCATAATAGGTTTCTTGCTGACAAAATATACTTTGATACAGATTCTTCAAATGCTTCACATAGTAACACTTGCCAGTGTAGAAAATATCCATGTTTATGTAGCAGTTTGTAAGCTATGTAAAGCTTAGTAGTTTTACATGTGTACGGTTGAAAATACTATGGTCTGTCTTCCTATCCTAATGGCATGATGTCTGGGATTTTTGGATGTGCTCAGCAGAGTGAAAATGGGCTGAGATTTTCAAGATGCTAATGTACTACAAACTTAGTTTTATAACAAAGCATTCCTTGGGTAAAAGCACTTGGATTGGAGCTTCAGTGTACTAGCAATGCCATGTAAGAGGACATCTACAGGGTAAATACTTAGTCTTGATGGGATAAGCAGGAGCGGGAGAGCTGTCACCTGCTGGAGTCAAGCAGTGAATAAATCGTTCTCTGATGGTGCCTTCTCCCTTTGCTGACTATGTGGGGAATCTGGCCTCCTAACTTAGGTCATCCTTCAAAAAAGGATGGAACAGCCTTTTGAGCTGATCTTTTGCTTACTATCTTGTTTTAGCTCAAATAGCCATCTCAGCAAAGCCATGGCTGCCTTGGAAAGGGCTCACAGAGGTTGGAGACTGCACAAACTCGCCAGCGCTCAGTCACCCTCATGTTAATTAAAAAAAAAAAGTCTCCTTATGGTCAGATGGATTTTTTTTTTTAATAATGTCCTTCCAGTGTTTAAATGCTTTCTCATATTATTAGTGTAGAGCTGTAAGCTAAGTGAACTTTTGCAGTGCTTTGGGCCCAAGAAGTCTTTGTTTTTATCTTAAATAATATTTGAGCAGTTTGTCCTCCAGAAGAGATAATTATCTGTAAGATTATTTGTCATACAGAACTTATCTGAAGGTTTGTTAGCCATCTGTCTTGTTTGTAATATGATGTTCCTTCTTAATGTTAATACTCTTTATTCCTGCAACCTTTTAAGGATATAGTCAGATGACCTAAAAGCCACAATAAATTAATACTATGAAGTGGCAGCCTTCCTCAACTGAGGTATTGCGACTGACCTAGTCTGTTGACGTACTAAGTAAAATTAGTTTGGCTAAATGAGAGGTGTTTATCTTTTCTGGTGGATCAGCATGTTTGGAATGGTTCCAGAGCTGTACACCTGTGACTCTTCGCTTAGGATGTATTTTTGTATATATATATCAAAATTGTCTGCAGAAGAATGCCTGGACAGCTATGCATATGTGAACAGCTGCATTTCTATTCTGTATGTATTTGTTTAACTTTTCATCAACACTAAGAATTACTAAAAGGGACAGGATCAAACCACATAGGCTTGTTGGGAATATGGGGGTAGAGGGGGAGTCACCATCAGTCATGGGATGGAGGGGAACATCCCCATGGGGCAGCTGCCATGGGAAATCTTGACACCTTTTAATACTGTCTACTCAGTCTGTTCCCATTTTTTCCTATTCTTTCTCTGGGGGGGAAAAAAAAATAATCAGGAAATGTAGGTAAAGTAATCAGAAAAGAAGTTTAATGGTTCAGGTGTTTTCTGCATGTGTGTTGTCCACTAACTCTCCAGAGTGTCTTGGTCTGTAAATCCCTGCTTTGTGTATATGTCTGAGAGGAAAATATGTGAGGCGGCTGGATAGCGATGGAACTATCCAAACATGAAGAGATGTTGTATATTAAGATGGTCAGTTTTCTAGATAATCTTTACATTTTTGGCATGATGATAAAGAACACTTCTTCCTCTTAAAGCCTGTAGGTCCTTGTGGCCATTTAGCATGAGGGTTATTTTTGATGGCTGTCTTAATCTCTGTTTTAATGGCTCACAACATGGGATTACTGCGTATAGTGAAGGGCTTTTAGAGTCTGGAAGGGGCTGTGTTATTGGACTTTTTCTCCAACCATACCATTTCCCCATTGGTTTTTGTTGCATATGTTCAAACAGCTTTTACAGTTAATGCACATTATTTTAAAATAATTTTTTAAATAGAAATTTGCCATACTGAGACATGACAAATTACAGGGTGTTTGTAGGAGGTGTGGTGGGTCAGGACTTCAAAATGGATATGGAATAAATGACAGAGAGCCATTCTATCTGGTCTTAAAATGGGTGAATACGCGGAACTATGGAAGCTGAACAAAATGGGGAGCTTAGGTGCATGAGAAGGAGGACCTGTTTAAGAAAAGGAAAAGTTCAGGATTCTGCTGTAGGTATACTGAAAGACTGGATACAAAAGGCAGTGGAGGGAGTAAAACCAACCCTGTTGAAAACTTTCAGCACTTACTACTTCTGGATATTTTAGACAAAATGAAAAGTTAGTAGCTCGTCTCTGTTTTGTGACATGCTTGCTGTGAAGTAACCAAGCTTACACTGCCTGCTTGGAACTTTATTGTCTCTTAATGTTAAGAATAAATTTGAAATGCAAATAGCAAGCATCTCCTTTATTTGGGGGGAAAAAAAATGTAAAAGGCTTTTTTTTTTTTTTTTTTTTCCCCCCTGGTCTTTCCATCTTTTTTTGTACAACAGCTTTAGCCGAATTGGGACTATGAGAAAAACAGTTGAGAGATGCTAAGAAAAGAAGCTAGATTTTTATTTTTTTTTAATGAAATTTTTCGTAGTTGAAAATAGTCCATCGAGATACACGGCATCATCTGCAGAGTTTTAAACTTGAGAGCATTCACTGCAAACATGTCTCAATTTGGAAACTCTTAAATTAAGCTGCCATTACATTTTACTTCAGAATTTCTCAGGAAAAAAGAAATATCTGCAATTAGTGTAATTAGTTGCCAAGGGACATAATTAACAGCCAAATAAATTGATTTTTTTTTTTTGCCCTCCATCCCCATACACACCTTAGCAGTTGCAGCTGCTGGTGTTTCAGTCTCTGAAGTTCTACCAAAAACTAAGT
Organism: Burhinus bistriatus; assembly: GCA_013397275.1. Taxonomy (NCBI): domain Eukaryota; kingdom Metazoa; phylum Chordata; class Aves; order Charadriiformes; family Burhinidae; genus Burhinus; species Burhinus bistriatus. The sequence continues at coordinate 567,456 of VYXH01004675.1, read as the reverse complement.
TCCTGTGTCAAAATCAGTTGTAGTATATATTAAAAATGTATTTTTTTTCTGAAGTTGGAATACACTTAAATACGTATACAAATCCATGTGTAAGAGCTACTCACAATGAGAGATGACAGTGTTAATAGAAAATACTAACGGAAATTTAATAGGTACTTAGAAAAAGCTTTTAAAACTTTATTGATGCAGTATTTCATGCATGATACTGCTTTTAATGGTAAAAATAAATGATCAGTCTGCATCTAACAGCATGTTTCCATTGCAGTTGAAAACAGGGGTAAGTTAAAACTAGGTGATCATTGTGGAATGGTTGGTTATGAAGTGCCGTGGGTAGGGGCTGGGTAATTAATGTGTATAGAACTTACGCAGAGTGCTTAGGTTTAAAAAAAGTGTGTCTAAAAATAAACATGGTTTTAAAAAAAAAGTTCTGTTTAGGAAGAGAGAAAACAAACAACAAAGGTAAAACTTGAATTAATATATCAAAATTATGCCACTTGGTTTTCTAATAAAAAAAATCAGGATGTAATTTTTTTTTCTCCTCCAGATGTCCAAGAACAGTAACTGCTGGATTGGGGTGCTTAAGAGATCCTTACTCTACAGGGCAAGGAAGAACAGTGTGTCCTCCCTGTGCTGCAATTTCCTTGAATATATAATAAAAAGCCTTGTTTCCAACTTTCCTAATGTTTGTTTTTCAACACATGTTGGCAATGGAAAATGGACAGTCATATTCTTCCAATTTGTATTTATAGAATGTATTAATACTGTAAAACTTGGTAGAAAGCCCATTTAGCCTTATCTCCCAGAGCAGAATGTTTGAATATGGATAGTTGTTCTCTGTATGGAGTTTACTTCCCTTTGTTTCTCAAAGCAACTTGAGTTTAGGTAGGCTGTTGGCCCTTAGTACTATGGTATTTGGTGTTGATAGCAGCTTTTTATTTTTACTGTATCTCTTAAGTTTAGATTTGAATCAGAAGTTGCCTACTACTGTTGTTTTAGAGAATCACAGTATCGTCTAGGTTGGAAGGGACCTTTAAGATCGAGTCCAACCATAAAGCTACCACTGCCAAAACCACCACTAAACCATGTCCCTCAGCATCATGTCTACCCATCTTTTAAATACCTCCCAGGGATGATGATTCCACCACTTCCCTGGGCAGCCTGTTCCAATGCTTGACAACCCTTTCAGTGAAGAAATTTTTCCTAATATCCAATCTAAACCTCCCCTGGTGCAACCTGAGGCCATTTCCTCTCATCCTATGACTTCTTACTTCGGAGAAGAGACCAACTCCCACCTCTACAACCTCCTCTCAGGTAGTTGTAGAGAGTGATAAGGTCTCCCCTCAGCCTCCTTTTCTCCAGACTAAACAACCCCAGTTCCCTCAGCCACTCTTCATAAGACTTGTTCTCCAGACCCCTCACCAGCTTCGTTGCCCTTCTCTAGACACACGTTTGACAGTTTTCTTAACCCATCTTAATAGCATATATGCTGGCAAATAAGTAATGAGTAGCAAAGCATTTTCTTCCTGCACACTGACAATGCTTGTTTTTACTGTAGTTCTACACACTGTTTTTTCAGTCATTTCCCTGAAGCTAAGCAGAGCCATGCTTTCCTGCTCATCAGGCACTTTAGAGTTTGTAATTCAAGTACTAGAATAATAGGAACAGTCATTTAGAAAAGTTTTCAGAGTAAGTAATTATCAGATAAGTCTGACTTGGTGCATGCAAACCTTGCCACAGTTAGTCTTGTAAAATTCAGCCTTATTACAAAGTACATTAGATACAACATACTTTTGACTGATCCAAGGATAATAAATGCTTGCTTTCTTTTTGTGCGTGTGTGTTTCTGGCATAATTATCATTAAATGGCCTTGCTGAAAGTCAGGTTAAAAATAACTATATACTGTAATAGGGGGTCTGTCTTTTCAGTGAATAAAATAACAATAATTTGGGTGGATCCAATGATTTATTTTTTTTTTCCCCTCCCCAGTCTGTAGTGTATTTAAGTTTTCAGTATACTATTGCTAGTCATGTTGTTCATATGGTGGCCTTTTCTGGTTTGTTTGTTTGTTTTTTAATTTCAGCTATAACATCTGAAATACTTGTATAAGTGTTGATTGTAGTACTTGGGCAGGAGGAGAAAGTAGCATGTATATTTAATACTATTGTAATACAGTAAGTTAGGGGGAATAGCCAAAAAGAGGTAGTGGAATTTGTTTTACCTTTTGCAGTTCACCCAGCTGTCTTTTTTCTAGTGACATGCTCCTGGATATCCAAATTGTGAGTATTATTAGCTCAAGGTGTTTTTTCCTCCCAGCTATCTGTCAAAGTTACAAGGTCCAGCTTTTTGCCTTGGACTGTTTGGTGTTCCTCTGCTTCTTCCTAGATTAATGGTTGGTGTAAATCGCCACTGCAGCTGAACATGACTTGGAAACTTTGCTTGGAATAGTATGTATTTGCCCATCTATACCAGTAGGGATTTCTCCAGAAAACTACGCTTTCTAGTCTTGTTGGCTTATATTATTTCCGAAGGATATGTCAAAGTGTTACCTAGGATCTCTAAAAAGTCAAGAATCAAACTGAGATTTTCTTGGTGACCCTCTGTTTGCCTAGTTATATTAAATCATATAAAGTGCTTAAGTTGATGGTTCCTGGTTCTTGATTATTATTCTTTTCTTCCTTTGATGTAACATAATAGTAGGATACAGAAAAGGCAGAATGACAGCCAAACCCAGTAAGTTTTAAAGTTCTCTTAATTTCCCCCCCCCCCCTTGCTTCTTTCTTAGAGGAAATAATACTGATTGTTACCCTCCTTGCCCGCCCTGCCCCCCCCACCCCGCCAGCACATAGAAAGAACTGTCTGGCCTTTCATCTTGGTTGCCTTTTTTTCCTAATGTTTTTTGCCACTGCAAGAAAGATCTGTGACTGTCTTTCCTTGTCATGATAGGCATTTCAGAAACACTTTCAATTCTGGAGAACCTTAGGAAATTCCTAGTTTAATGTATCAAAACTGCTCCTTAACATAATTAGGTTCCAGCTGGGCCAATGTATTGATAGATGTCAGTCACTTCTGATGTAGGGGCCATATAAGGCAGATGGCTTTGCATGGTAAGTATCTCCAAATCTGCTACTGCTCTTAGTAGATTTTTCTTTTTTTCTGCCTGTATTACAACAGTGCTCTGCAGATGTGGCTTATGACAGAGAAATCTGTAGGAGGCTTTCATTTCCTGAAAATTTGGTGAAATGATTGTGCCCTGAGATTATGTTCTACGGGAGTTACGCTTGAATACTTGCAATACTGTTTAGTCATAATGAGACTTGTAGCTATGTGTATTGTTTTATTACACATAAACTTTCCTGTCCTTTCAAGAGAAGCCATGTTTCTCTGAGCAAGGTTTCTCTTAGCTTCCTGCGCATCACAGAAAATCTCTGCAAATGGTTCAGTTATGGGCCATAGAAAATTTGAAGTGTAAATTGTAGATGCATTAAATGAAATCTCTGCACTCTCACTGAACTTACTCATTCCTATGCTGTGGGTTTCCCCCCATTTTTTTTCAAAGATACCAGAAACTCAAACAAAGAAAAAATTAATAGTTATTCATGCTCATTCTTTAGTTCCAGCAGTGCTAAAGGCCGTTACTCATGCAGGATGAGATTAGGCTGGAAATAATTGCCACCGGAAGTTAATAAAACAGGAATTTACAAACTTCTAATTAATTCTTTTTGGAGTTTATGGCTATCAAGAATATCTAGACTTAATCTAATGAAAGAATATAAGCTTTCTGCTTCATAGCTCAGCAGATGAGAAAATTATTAGATTATTAGAAATAATCTAGCTTCACAAATATCTGATATTTATTTTACATATGCTAGCTATGTCACTTTTCTCAGAAGAATGTTATCTAGCCTGAGCCAGGCTGTCAGACAAGATGGAAACACTGGTTTGCCTTAATGACTGTTCCATAAAACTAATTTCCTTAATTGTCCCAGCTGACCCCAGCCAGAGTCTGCCCTCTTCCCAGTACGTAAATTTTGGAGGCTGGTTTTCATCCTATCGATGTCCAGCTGTCTTACTAACAGCATAGTTCAGGGAATTGAGTTCTCTGTTGGGTGGTTGTTGGATTGGTTTGTTTTGGGTTTTTTT
>VYXH01004675.1:549516-561152 GCA_013397275.1 Burhinus bistriatus | reverse complement strand
CCCCCCCCCCCCCCCCCCGAATTTAAGAAATAATTTCTATACAGGAAAAATTCTAGGTATTCCACATACATTTGTTTAGCAAATAAACCATTGCAAATTACAATAAGCATGCATATTTTTACATAATACATCTTTAGGTTATTATCAGTAAGAAATTGTATGTATATTTAAAATATTCTAGTAGTCAGTAATGGTTATTGTGTCTAGTTGTTGCTTCCCAGAAGGCAGAATCTCTATTCCATATGGTGTTCAGTAAGTCTGATCTTTCTGTAGTCTTTAAGAAAGCATACATTTTTAATGTTAGGTCTGTCCCCTTTCCAAACTGAAAGCCTGCTACTCTGAGTGGAGATCTGTTGCTGAATCTTTTTCTTGCTGGGGCTGTTCGAGTTCCAAACAGCCTTGACTCCTGTCAGAGTAATCCTTCTCGTTGACCTATGTCATCAGAACCTTACAAAAATACCAACTCTTAGATTTTATCTTTATGTGGGTCAAGCTGCTTTGGATATTGCTTGGAAAATACTACAGGGTTTCTTTCCATAATGATAATTAAAATATATTACAGTATTTATTAGTCTCTTTATGTTAGCAGTAGATGAGTTTGTAGCTACTTCTTATTTTAATATAATTTTTTTTAACATTCAACATAAAATGAGGGGAGTTGCTGTATACATGCCTCCTGTTTCTTTTGGTGTGGGGTTTTTTTTGTTTGTTTGGGCCCCCGTCCCCCCCCCTCAGTTTTTGGGTTTTTTGAAGTCCAAGCGGAACTTGACAGTGAAAGACCACTAAAATGCTCTTGCCTTAGGGACATGTTGGATCTGGGCTCAGTGAACTTCACGTGTCACCTTTCTCAGTTTTTGAGTTGTTTAAGTTTGTTTTTTCTGATTTTTGTTTGGGTTTTTTTGTGGTGGTATTCCTAGCTAGGGGCTGTGTCATCAGAGATTCAGATAGCTCTCAAAAGAGAATGGTCTCCATTTCAAAAGCAACCTGCCATCTGTAGTTCAAACCAACCCTTAAATGCTGCCCTGAATCAATGGGAAAGCTTCTACTGGTGTGATAAGCTTTTGCTCTGAGATATGGAATCCGTTATACCACTTCTATACTCGGTGTCTTTCGTGTTTTGGTCCTGTATCAGCTTTTAAGTGTCAGCCACTTGCTGGGAGTGTTTGTGAGTATATAGGATGAGTGTCAGTCACACTATTGATACGTGCATTTATTTAACAGCTCACTCCCAGAGATTTTGTCTCTTCAAGAAAAACGGTGGGTGGGTGTGTTCTCCTTGGTTTTTGGGTTGACAATTTGTGATGGAGATGTTCATGTTATTGCAGTTACTGTATGTGCAAATTCAGAACTCCTGCTTTGTATTCCTATTTTGTAAGTAATTTTGCCTTTATTGTTACCTCTTTTGTGTGTACCTTCCTTTTCTACTTCCTTAAATTTATGTCGTCTTTTCTTTTCTGTTGTAATCTTAAGCTAATGCAGCAGTGAGGTAGTTGGAGCTGTCATCTGACAGGCTGGCAGTATGCCTTATCTGGGTTTTGCCAAATACATGGCAAGATTTGCTCTACCCAAAGCAACTGAGTGAGCTGTATCAGTTCACATTTTAGTTGCATTTCTCAGATTTTCTTCTGATCATGAAGATGGACAGCATTGGGATTTTTTTGTCTTAATAGTTTATTTCATGCAGAAATTGCACCAGTTCCACCAAAGACACTGTATGATGAATTCCTGTTACTGTTGAAATTTGTTTGATAGGCAAGATGAATCGATCACTTCATTCAGATAGGTTTAATACAGGTTGACTTCATTTTTCAGAGGTGTTTGTCTAGGACTTACTCCCAATTTGATAGAGATTTTTGTATTTTAAAACTAGTTGGTTATGTTTCCCACCATTTTCTACACCCACTCCCCCCCCCGCCCCACCCCAGCAGGAACAATTTCAATGCTGTGTCTGTTTAGGAATACCTGCCACTTTCAGCATTTTGCCTCTCTTGACTACAGATCTTTTGGGTTGTTTTGCTGCCCCCCACCCTGCTGTTCTTGGAGGATGCAGAAAAACAGCACAAAAAAAGTGAAATAGCAGTGTTAGAACTAAGTGATTAAATCCTACAGACTAGTGTATGCGCTTCCCCCCTTGGAAGCCCCTGCCTCCCTTTTTCTTTTTTTCTGATAAGTGTGTACTTTGGGGGGGGTTAAATACTCTTCTTAAAGCTTTATCAGCCTTATTGTTTTTACAACAGTTGTCATTAATATTTCCAAGAGTTGTCTGTAATATTATCTGAACACATGTAAGGTAGAACTGAAACCATATGCACGTGTTTTTGTAAAGAAGATGGTGCAGACGTGATAAACTTTCTTTAGAAGTGATCTGTGTATTTTTTTTAATAAACTATTTGGATAGTCCTCTGTCACTTTTCTGTAACTTACAATGTGTTCATGAAACAAAAAAAAGTTAATTGTGTACTCTTTAACATACACACTTAAAAGTGCACACCTCCATAGCATTTGTGGATATACAAGACAGTCTTGATTATAGCAGTTGACAGAGTGGCAGATTAATTCTATTTTTCTTTTTGTCCTGAAAGTATTTGTGCTTACTGGTCTTTTGTGGGTGTTAAAGCTTGTAGTGTTATGGTTCAGGTGTCATGAGACATTTTGAACTATAAGATACTGCTTAATTTAAATGTAGGTTTTCACCTGTCAGTGTCACTAAGTTTTTAATTTCAATAAACATGATTTTTTTTTTAATTATTTTTGGATTATCTTTAAGGTCCCTTCCAACTCTAACCATTCTATGATTTTATCTTACTATACAATATAATTGGTGTAAAATAGTCAGGTAAATGTTTACTTGAGCAGACTCAGCTTAAATGAATGTTTTAAAAACTGCAAATGTATTGACCTGGTTAAAACTGTGACAACATCTGGCAGTCACTTCAGCAGGTGTTTGTATGAGGATATTAATATTACACACACTCCGCCACATTTGTTTATCAGCTCTTCTACCATCAACAAATGTGATTAAAATGCATTTTATTTATGTTATTAGATGCAGTAGCTGATACTGTTTCAAAAAATTTTGGAGGCACTGAGGTTCTGTATTTTACAATTTGTTTTTCTGCTTTAAAGCAGGTGTATGTCTGTTATGTGAGTGTGTTTTTTAGGGGAGGATTTTCAAAATACAGCTGTTGGAGTTCTTGGCCTGTATTAGCGTTGTCGTGTTGCTTGCTCGGGGAAAGGCAATGTGCAGTCTTCAGGAAATAGTACGTTCTGAGAAGCATGTATCTGAAAGCTAGCACTGTAGCTGGTTTAGTCTGCTCAGAGCTCATGAGGGAGCATTTGGAAGGCTAAAAACAAGCAACGAGGCTACTTCTGTAACAGATCACTTAAGACTTTCTAGTGTCCTGATAATGTGTCATTTGACAGTAACTACACAGGCTGCATTTGGAAAAATATTATCGGTTGTTATTGTTCCTGAAATGTTAGAAATCTGTGCAGAAGGTGGTCAGTTCCTCGGAAGTGTGACGTGAACCCCACTGGTGGGAAAGAAGTCATCCAACTCACCTGACTCTCCTTAGTCTTCTATAGCCAGCAAATTACCTGTGTGCAATTAGCAGGTTGGCAGCAGGGCCTGGCTGGAGGGTCTTGGTTCCTAAAGCACTCTCCTCCCTGTGAGCTGCTCTCGCAATATGTCAGCTGCTGTCACGATATGTTGCACGTGCACTGGTGCCTCCAGGCTAGCATTGCTCAGCAGTGACTGGCACCTTGGCACACGTGTGCCCTGGGCACCCTTCTGCTTCCCTAATGCTGTGTGGATTCGGGCTTTCCCCTGGTGCCCTTCTCTCATCTTCCTTGCTGCTTGGGTGGCAAAAAAAGACTTTAATTCTTCTGATACCTGCTGTGAATCTGAGTGAATGTGTGCATATCACTTAATGTCATCTGTGCTAGAAAAGTCGTCTTTGAGCGAGACTCCTGCCATCCTCCTAAATCCACTGCAAGAAAATGAATACATTTCTTTTCTGCTTAGCCAGTCCTTCAGTGTTTCAGCCAAACTGACCTTTACTTCCATCTTCCCCCACAGGCTTCTGCCTTCTCTTTCCAGCAGTAATATGTTTTGTCCTTAGTGGCCTCCATGGGTTTACTTCTAAGGACCTGATTGGGGTTTGTCTCTGCCCTTTTCATCGCCTACCAAAGGATCAAAATTCTGTGCTTTGATTTTGATTTTTTTTTTCCTGTTTTCTTTGCTTATTATGCTTTTGCTGTGTTTCATGTGGTAATTTTTAACTATGCTACGGACCATCCAGAACAGGGGGAAAAAACCCAGCTGTTCCAACAGTCATTTTGTGTCTTTAATGCAAAATAGGGGAACAGGCTTAAGATAAGGCACTCAAAATCCCTGAGTAGTGTGCTTTTGGGGGATATTAGCCACAGAAATCATAATTACTGTATCAAATCTTAAATAGAAATAATGGGTGCAAAGTAGATACACGCTGCAGTGTTTGAGTTTGGGTGTTTGGCTATGAGAGCCTTGCTGGTGGTGGTGGTTGCCTGGATTCCTCCTGGCGGGGCCCACTTCAGCCCCCCAGCTCCTTTCCCACTCAGGCGTGCGAGGGAAGGCTGGGAACTCTCTTGCAGCAGCGTCTCTCTTCTGCCTGTTGATACCTTGTTAAATGGGTAGGGTATTTTCAATTGGAGATTAAAAGAAACAGGTAAAATTAGACAACGGAATCATGAGCATGCAATGGATCAGTAGCCTCCTGCAGGCGTGCAATGCCGAGGCCGGGCCAGACACTCCTTCAGAGGAAAATGCACTGCAGTTCATCCGTCAGTGTCCTTTAGTTTTTTTGCATAATGCATAAACACTTAGCCTTCGTAGGCAGGGAAGTGCTCAGATGCTAGTGAGGTGTGTCATTGAAGTAGCAGACAGGGCGAGGGAGAGTGAGCTAGCTTCTAGCTAGAGGTTGCTCTGTTGTTTTAAAAAGTGGTGGTTATTTTGGTAGAAGTTTCACACTTCACTTCTGTCCTTAAAACCCTGTGCTGTTGCTGCAAAAGAGGTGGTGGTTCTTCCCAGTCATCTGGTCTTGTCCCCTCCTTGTGGCTGTGCTGAGCTGGACCAGCTGCTGGGCTGAGCGGAGGCTAATCATGGAGGTGCTTCTTGCAGGGTTAGTTTTCAGGTGGATTAATGAGCTGAGGACACTCTCCTAGATTGCCCTGAGCTGACAGTGTGAAGTTGCACACATACCACCAGATAACTTCATCTTTTTACCAGCTTCTGTCCTCTATTTAGATGTCCCGGCAGTGTTGTGATCCGTTTATGATACGTGACAACATTTGCAATTTATAAATATCTGCCAAGGCAGAGGAAAAACTGGAACAAGAAAAGAGCAGGAGGACACGGAAATATCTTTTTCTTCAGAATTTTGTTGGTTAGCTGTCACTGATGTAGCAGCCTGGGCTATGATGACATGTGTAATCCTATGTAACTGCAACGTTTTGTATATTATGTCAAAAAAACAAAAAAAAAACCAAAAAAACCCCAAAAAGCAACAAAACAAAAAACCCTTAGAAAAATAATGATATTAAGATCTTAAAATGTAAGAGAATCCTTAGAACTTTTAAAATTGCTTTTCTTTGTGTTTTAAACAGACCGTTTTAATATTTGAAGGGGGGGGTTAGGGTGGGGTGTTTTTTTGGTTTGGTGGTTTTTTTTTTTTGCATCGGTCTCTCTTCAGCCTAATACATTCAGGAAAACTGCTAGCTCTACAGTATTGCTTTTCTAGCTGTCACTTTTATATCATGGTTTTTACCCCACTTAAAAACAAAAAACAGTTAAAATGAAAAGGCAGTCCAAAATTCTTTTCTCACAGTTAAGCATCTGCAGAAAGTATACCTTTTACTTAAGTGGAGCTGGGCTTCAATTTATTTTCTAGACTGTTTTTGTTCTGGCCTTTTTAAAGTTCTTGTAACTTTATTATGTGATGCTAGTTGTAGGGCATGCAGTGATAAGTAATTATTCCTTGCTTGTTTTGAGTATGTTCCATAAATATATGAACTTGGAAAATTGAAACGAATGAATCAAAAACTTCTAAAACTGTACTCATCACACTTTCTGCATTTTTATGTTTTTTTTAAAGGTTAGGGAGAGAATATACTCTTATTTTTCTAAGTATAATTTAGGCAGGCAAACAGAATGTATGTATTTAAAGCTACCTCCATTTTACAGAAAGATTTGTATGCTAGCCTGGGCTATTCTGAAATGTTTGGGGGAAACTGCCTTGAGTTTTGTACTAAATGCCATGTTTACGAAAGGATTTCTTGATAAGGTCTGGTTAATAATTGAAACGCCAGTGTTCCTTGTTGTGCTGATAGGGTTAGGTGAAAAATTTGAGGTAATGAGGTGATGGAATTAGCACAGTGAATGACATGCTTGCAGAGAAACCAAAAGCCTAGGGTTTTGTTTTGTGTTCTTTTTTTTTTAGCAGCTTTTGCTATAGCTGCTGTGTACGTATGGATCACGTGAGTTAATTAATGTGTACTTTATCATGTAATTTTATGTATGCTGTGTATATTCTGATTTTTCACTAAAAGTTGTCTGTGCTCTAGCACTTCCTCCCTACACTCCTGACTGGATGTATTTATCTGAAAATTTTTGTAGCTTTTTCTCATATAAAACAAAACTGCAATTCTATTTAGCAAACTTCCTTTTTTGTTGACAGATGATGATGTACCTGCAGATATGGTTGCAGAAGAATCAGGTCCTGGTGCACAAAACAGTCCATACCAACTTCGCAGAAAAACTCTTCTACCTAAAAGAACAGCTTGCCCTACAAAGAGCAGTATGGAGGTAACTTTTGTTTGTTTTTAATTGTAAAATAAATGTTACTATTTCAAGAATAGGAAGCTAATAAGTGCTTTTCGTAAGTTACCTAATGACTGAACTAATTCTTATTTATTTCATTAAAGGGTGCCTCCACTTCAGCTACTGAGAACTTTGGTCACCGAGCTAAACGTGCTAGAGTGTCTGGAAAATCCCAGGATTTATCAGGTAATAACTTTTTGTACAAAAAAGGGGGTGGGGGAGAAGGGATGGTGACATTTTGGCTTCACCCACACACCGCCCGTGAACTTATTTTTCCTGTCTGTTCTCTAAATAAGAAACAGTACTGAAAAAACAGCTACAAACTTGTTCTGAACTTCAAATTTGGAAGCATGATTTTAATCTGATTTTTAGAATCCAGTCCTTTAGTGCTTGGTTCACTGCAGGCATGTTAGTTTGGGTTTTTTGGTTTTGTTTGGTTTTTATTCTCCTCAAAGTGCTATGTAGTTGTATCCAAGCTACTGTTAGGAGCAGTAATGCTGCAGTGGTGCAGCACTCATGACTAGGCTTATTTACCAATTCTTGTATTGAGGTATTGCTCCAGTATATTGTTTAGAGGTAGTTTTGGCCTGTCATTATAGCACTTGATTGAGAGGGAGAGAGTCTGTGTTTATAAACAAAAGATACACATATACCTACATGCATATATGTACATATATTTCACACACATATACAGTATATGTACATTGTATAACACACATGCAATACATGTGTATACAATTGTGTTCATTTGTATTTTTGATTTGTGTGCATGCGCATTATATATATATATACACACATACATATGTAGGCACATATCCTATTTGTTCTTTTTTCTACGTCATTTTTTAGTCTCTATGCTTCTACCTCTTTTTGTTTCCTGACACACTCTCTAGTTCCAGGAGATCTGCTGTCACTTTTCCCTAGAAAATCAACACCAACGCTTGCCAGTTCCCATTGATGTGGTTTCTGTTGCTTTTCTTGGGTTTTTTTTGTTTTTTTTTTTGTTTTGTTTTTTTTTTGTTTTTTTTTTTTTGTCCATGTCTCCCTTAACACTGTGAATTAAAACTGAGCAGCTGGCACAAGGCTTTGGTCCATTTTCATTGTTTCTGTTGAAGTCTGCTCTTTCTGGCTTCTCACTTTCTCCATAGCGTAGATTTTTATCTCTCAAGCTCTCTGTCTCTTTCCCCCTCTGTTTTATTCCCCTTGCCCTTTCTTTCCCCCAGCCCCCCATGAACTCTTCATTTCAGCAAATGTTTAAGAATCATTTAACCTCAGATTTATATCTTTGAAATCGCCAGAACTGACTGAACATCAACCTGTGTCATTTTGCTTCCAGTTTCACTTCCTGATTTGACATCTGAAGCCTTGTGCAAAGTCGTTTTGTCATAAGCTCAGTTTCTCTTGCCAGTTCTTAGTTTTTCTTCAAGGTCATTCGCTTTTGATGTCTTCTTCATTACACTTTCACTCGCCTCCTTGTTTTAGTGTAGGTATGCAACTTTACTGGAGTCCTGTGGTACAAATTACAGCATGAATGACACAAATTTCCAAAGGAATTCTCAACACTTTGGCTGCGCATTCCTTTTATTACATTCTTGAGGTCATGCGGGGAAAGTACAGGGATTGTGGTGGCTTCTCCAGCGTGGAATTACCAGAGGAATTGTAAACAATTATTTTTATAATTGTACTTTTAAGATTGTATTCAAACCACTCGCAATCTATCAAGGGTGTGTCCTTCTCAACCCATTTTCTATTAATCTCTTTCCCAGGATAGATGGTGGTTATTTTTTATTTTCCCTATTGAGTTTTTGAGATATTTGTACCAGTATTGATTGTGGTGTGATCTCCCCCTCCGTCCCTGTTTTTTGTTAGCACAGGTAACGATAGCTATTGAGCTGTTGTGACCGAGTTGTAAGCATGAGAGTTCCTGGACTGTCATCAGTGGAGATGGTACATTGTCATCTGGAACATATAGCTGTTTTAGAACTGTAGATGATATGAAGGCATGGGACTAGCAATGTAGGAAAATGTCTTGGAGAACAATTCCTTCTTGTATGGACTCCCAAGTCGAGGAAAATTTGGTGGAGATGAGAGGAGAAATGCCAGTCAATTAGAGTTTCCAACTAGAGTGGAGCCAGTAGTTGGAAAAACAAAAGAATATTCCTTACTTTAATACTGATTTCAGAATTAGTGCTGCTGAGAGACAGTTGCTATTTCAAATTGTAAGGGGGGGAAAAAATCAATCTCTGATACTGTCAAGAAGAACACTTTAGAATTTTCTAATATTGACATCTTTTTGTTCTATTATTTGCAACCCTGTCCTGCAGTGGGCAATGAGTTCTTCAATCCTGAGACAGAAAGATTAATGAATATACAAGAATCTTGATGAGAAAGCAACATGTTATGGAAAATATGTAAATAATTTTTCACTTAAATGCTTTTAAGTAGAATACAAAAAAACCAAAGAAACCAAAAAATTTAGATGAGAAAAAGGTATGATGGAGCTGTGCTGCTTACATCACAAATGACTGGTGAACCTGCAAATTCAGCATGTTTGACATACGTAGAAAACATTCACAGCTTTTGGATCTTATTAATCCAAATATTTGTATCATGTGCTATTATAATATTTCTTAATTTACAGAAAGATTTAAATTCAGTGTATTCTGACTGTTACCTTACGTTACCTCAACTGTAAATGTATGCTTCCTCTTACTGGAATATTTCAGTGTCTTCAGTACCACTTGTTTCATCATGGCGTTTTAATCATTCAACATACTCTCCCTTTTTGCTTATTACTGTGTAGGTTTTTTCCTCTCTTGCTTTAAGATCACTGCATTTGCATATCCATTTTATATTGGGCAGTTCTTGCTGACTTTTAACCATCTTTGGAAGACTTCAGTTCAGAGACAAGTAATTTCTTTCTTTTCACTGAACTACAGAGTTGCAGTAGATACGAGACTCTAGGTTACTGGATCACTTGTTGATTGTTCCGTACATTAGGTACATCCATAGCTCATAGTTCACAGAACTTACTGCCTTTTTAAATTTATTTTTGACTTTTCCTAGTGATTTATAAGATATTTTCCAAGAACATTGCATGCTATGTTTTCTGACATATTTCTACTTCTTAACAAGAAAGTATTTTTACTAAATGCCTCATGGAGCAAAAGCTATTTCTCTCAATCTTCTCCACTAAAATGGACAAAAAAGGTATCCTTACAAGACATAATTTACAATTCGGGACTCATGGGATGGCATTCTTGGTTTTTGTACAAAGAAGGTAATTCACTTTCAGGCAGCTTTCCCTGCACTTTGTCTTGGTATTACTATACTAGTTTCTATCTATTAAATGATCAAAATTGAAACTGAATTAGCTTCACGCATATCCTGTGGAAACAGAATGACATAACCAGCTGTGTTTCTAATTTTCAGTTGTCTAGTGGATTAACACTTTATTAACACTTTACTAAAATAATAAATAGTTCAACTGTCAACTTATGTTACAGCAAAGATAAAGATTGGTGATGACCTCTTGCGCTTTATTTTTATTTTTATTCTTGTCTATTTTTAACACTTATTTGGAAAACTGTCAATTTTTTTATGAGTATGCATTTCATACTTAATGTTCACTTTGTCAATAGACATAAAACTGTCAGGCATAGCAGCACACAAATGTTTCTGATTTGGTGGCCAGACAAACCTTTAGAACTGTTTCAGCTTATTTTTGTAAACTGGGAGTAAGAACATATTGAATGCATCCCTGCTTTAACAGATTACTAGAAGATACCCGAAATGTGAAGTGTGGATTTTTAAAATGAAAGCATGGAGTTCTTTCTTGGAACCAGAGGGTATTTAAGTCTTCATATTAAGAAGCAAATTAGCTTTCAAATTATACTGGAGAATTCCACCTAGTAATCACTATATCAGTGATTTGAGTAGAGATATCTTAAATCAACCCCTTCTTCTTAATTGATCAGAGGGGCTATTTAAATTAAATCTCTCACTTCTATGGGATTTTGGATAAAGGTGGGTGAGAATAGCAAACATCTGTAAAATCATCATCTTTATTTTGCTAGCAGTGCCTAAGTTTCCAAGTAAATACAACTTGAAAATTTTCAGGGTGGGGGGGTTATTGTGGCTTTTTTTTTTTTAATTGCAAGAAGTTTTTTGACACTTTCAAAGTTGGTCCGTGTCCCTTGCAGTAAGGAAGTGCATCTGGATTTGAATTTTCATTTTGAGGTAGGGCCTAGGGAGCAAAATGGGAGTATGAACTGTTGAGCAGTGGGAGGCACTACAGTAGTGAACTTCCCTCTTCAACAAAAACGTTAATCAAGGTCCTAACATATATAAACTTAAACGAGGAAAAAATTCTGCAGGTTGTTTAGGGAAGTAACTGATTGTCTTGGGAAGAAGATCAAATTGTATGCCTTGGGGATTTGTGTGTTCAAAGGAGAAGATGGGTCATGGAAGGCTTGTGAGGATTTACTGCCTTGCGTTCACAACGTAGCATTTCAGCTTGTAGAAGACTGTATCTCCACATCTAACTGGAAAGCTACCAAAAAAAGATGAATTCAGAAGCAATGTCGAATTATCCTGTGATGCATTTCAAGGGTAATTAGGACTGTAGAATGGATTGCTGCTGCCTGTTTGACACAGGAAAGAACTTTTATATCTCCAGTGGAAAAGGACCTTTTTAAAAACAAGCATTGATTGTGCATGTAACATCGTGTTTTTTTTTTTTTTTTTTTTTTTTGGGTCCCACCACCCTCACCCTTT
Organism: Burhinus bistriatus; assembly: GCA_013397275.1. NCBI lineage: Eukaryota > Metazoa > Chordata > Aves > Charadriiformes > Burhinidae > Burhinus > Burhinus bistriatus. Next base: position 549,520 of record VYXH01004675.1, on the reverse strand, counting down.
GAGA
>VYXH01004675.1:522558-549428 GCA_013397275.1 Burhinus bistriatus | reverse complement strand
TTTTATGTTAAATTTTTTTTTTTTTTTTTTTTTTTTTTTTGGTGATGCCCAACCACGCTGACCTTATGGAATGCTGGGATATGCTCCCCAGACTTTGGGCTCCCCAAGTGTCTCTTGAGCATAAGGCCTTTCCAGACTACTTGCTTTTTATTAGTTTTGCTAGTTTACTGGCTTCAGCCTGACTCATAAGCTGTTTTTTTTGTGTTGGTTTTTGAATGAAAATAATTTTTTAATCTATTAATAATACTACTGCTGAAGGGAACTGTCTTGGCCAGCTTCTGGGCATTCATTCCTGCCTCCTTCCTTGTGCTCATGCTAGCACTTCTGTAGCTTGCAATGAACTACAACAAGGAGATGATCCATAAAAAAATTAGTTTGGAGGAGGAGGGTAAGGATGAAAAAAAATCGGTTTTATTCTGTCCCATATTAGTACTACCAACCTAAAGGATACTTTGGGAGCAAATAGCTATTGGCATGTGGAATGGAGAGGCTTATTCCTTTTGTACAGCATAGATTTTTTTGTTGGATTAAAGAGAATATGACTATAGCTTATGACTGTAAGCTGTGTTACTGTTGAGAGCAGCATCAGTCAATTGGATAAATGCCCTCCTAGCATCTTAGAGGAAATCAGTACTTGTGCATCACCAGGGTGACAGTCATACAATGGTGCAACAAGAAGCAGATTCAGGGAAAGTCACTGCAAAGTCAGTAATATTTCAGAATTTCTAACTGGTCTTGACCACAGATGTAAGCATGACATGCTGGAAAAACAGCTTTAGTCAGTTCTGTCATAGTACGCAGGTTCTGGTGATGTGGTCTGTAGACCACAGTTTAGCATCTTTGTAAAAGCCACAGTTCTGGTCCTTGCAGTTCATGTCTTCTCTCTCTTCTAGCTGGAAATAACATGGTTATTTGGGCTGCTTTGCCCAGGGAAGACCTGGAGCTTATCTTTTTTTTTTTTTGTGTGTGTGTGTGTGTAACCTCATGTGGAAGCTATTTCTCAGAACATTGTTCCCTCAAATTTAGTAGGTTGTCTTTCTGAGGGTCACTTTAGTAGCCTTCCTGTAGTAGCCAAAATGGTGATTCTATTGCTCCCTAAGTTCAAATGTTCTAGGAAAAAACAAATAATGCAAGGGGCATTACATGGATGTAATTGCATTATGAATGTAGCAAGAGCTTTTAATGCCTTGCATACAAATCCTCTAAACTTTGGAAGCTGCTCTGTACGGTTCTGCCTGAGAAAGGATCCTAAAGACAATAACCAAACAAGTGACCCCTGCAAACAGAACTCCCCTGCTGTGAGGATAGCTGCCGCAGAAGGGTCTCATGAGAACACAAACTGCAGATGGGGGTTTCCTATCTAAACTGTCATATGTAGAGTGTGCGTGTGCCCCAAGAGCAGGACTTTAACCAAGTGCACTCATGTCTCCACACAATGATACAGGAATGCCACTTTCTCAAAGCTCTCTCAAGAAATAAAACATCTGGCAAGGCTAGCACTTCTTGTGGCTTAGATTTTTTCATTTTAAAAGAAAAAATATAAATGGGAGTAAGTGGAAGGAGGAGGCTTTAGAATTACTGCTGGCTACTTGTTCCGTGCATCACAAACACCCTTTTTCCTACTGTGTTCATTGTGGGAGAACAAGGAAGTTTTTTCTCCAGACGGTAACTATTTCTGAGCAAATTTGTATGTGTTTGAAAACATTTGCAGAGATTTTGACTTTGGGACTGGATTATTATTATCATATGGATAATGTGGGTTAATTGAACCACATGAAGCTAATAGCAGTGAGGAGCCGTTATATCTGGAACATGCACAGTAGCCTACTTAACATCTGCAATTGTCTGCAGATTGAATCCTCCAATAGAAAAGGTGAACTAAAAAGTTCTGAAAGAGGACTTGAAGTCTGTAACTTCTACCTGACTCCAGAGTCAACGATTTGCCTCTTTTTTGCCTTTAGATTTAGATGAAATGTACTTTAAAAAAAAAAAAAAAAAATTGCTTTGAGATCATTGGCATTTTAAATGGGAACCTTTCAAATGGCAAGTTGGTGATCTACTCTGGTCAGAATCTGGGATGGTTAAATATGTCAATAATCTTATATAGATCACTGTTTAACAGCAGCACCTGCAGAACAGTATCTTCAGGAGAAGTTGCCAGATGAAGTGGTTCTAAAGATCTTCTCCTACCTGCTGGAGCAGGATCTCTGTAGAGCAGCTTGTGTGTGTAAACGCTTCAGTGAGCTGGCTAATGATCCAATTTTGTGGTAAGTGAAAAGCTATTCCTCATTATCTTGAGAAATATTAGATGTGCTGCACAAGATGCCAGTACAACAGAAAAAATGAAATGTGGGTTGCAATTAGTTGAATTAAAACCAATTGTAATTTAATATGTCTGGTTTTCTTAAGCATTATTTGTTACTTATGAATATCTGATTATATGTGTTAAATAGTAAAATTCTTTAATTCTCTACTAGTGTAGATACTAGTTAAATGATAGCTGGTTTAAAAATTAGTGAGGTATTCCTTCACTAGCCACTCCTTTCTTTCTTCCCCTCTTTAAGCTTTTTTTCGTGCTTCTGTGGGGATTATGTTCCTTTACACAAAAGAAGAAACACACTTCTTAATGTTAAATGCAAGTTTTGTGTAGTGTTACTTAGATTCCCCCCCACCCCCCGGGGGGGGTGCGTGTGTGTGGAGTTTTATTTTTGTTTTGTTTAATGGTTGGATACTCAGGCTGTTTTCCTTGATATGAATCCACCCTACCCCTGGGTTATTGAGAGCTTGGATAAATGGGATCTAAATTTGTATTTTATAAAGGAAAAAAATAACACGTCTCTTAGGCTGTCTTCTTTTTTAAATAATGGTTAAGACTAAAAGAAAAAGATTAAAATTTGAGTATAACATCACAAAAGTGTGGGGTGGGGTTTGTTTGGGGTTTTTTTTGTTTGTTTGGTGGTTTTCCCCTGTCCTAAAGACAGTTTTGGGGATGTCTTGTCAGATGAATTACAACTTCTGAGATTCAGTGGCATCTTGTAAGTCTGGGCTTAATATCAGCAGGCTCAGACACTGCAATTATTTGTATTCTGGTACTAATCAAAAGAATCCAATTGTGTGGTTTGTGTGTTATTTTCTTCTTTTTAAGCCACTGTAATCTGTCCACTGATGAGCTCTTTGAAATAACAGTGCATTATTAGTCCTCTGTGAATGCATTTTTTCAGCCTTTTTTGGTAAGGTGAAGAAGAGGTGGTGGCACGCTTTGTTTTCTTATTCTTATGCTACTAGCTTTCTGAAGTGTTAAAGCAATGCTGTAGTTAATATAAAATTAGACTCTGATTCCACAAACAGTGTAACTGCCTGCTTAAACTTCTTCATGGAAATTGTATGTTGAGAACTCTGTCGCTTGGATCGTGAAACACGTCAAAATTTTTCTTAGAAAAACACAGAAGTCAGTCCAACAGAAAAATTGTTTTGGAAGTGTTTTAGAGTGGTTGGTACTGATCTTGGTCAAATTTACTGTCAGACTGGTGAATGTAGTTGGAAAAATACCAGTTTTTAACATTTGGTGTGTTACATTAAAATGGAGGAGTAATCAGAAATACACTAATTTTCTTTTCTGCTTGACACTTCTGCTCAGGAAAAGATTGTATATGGAAGTATTTGAGTACACTCGTCCAATGATGCATCCTGAACCTGGTAAATTTTATCAGATTAATCCAGAAGAATATGAACATCCAAATCCCTGGAAAGAAAGCTTTCAGCAGCTGGTAACAGTAGTATTCATTTATATTTCAATTTACAGATTGTTTATAAAAGTAAAAACTGCAACTTCTGAAATGTGGCTGACAATAGTAATTATTTTGGTTTTAGTCTTTAAATAAGATGATGGAACTGAGGAGGTGGGGAGAGATCCCCGTATTGTGTTACGAAGTTATTTTGTGTTTTGAGGCACACTGTAGGGAGATACATCATGGTAAAGTGGAGTGCTTGAGCATCCAGCTCTTCTATCTTGGGTTTTCCTCATGTTTTGCATCACTGAAATTCTGTGGAAGAAATTGTCATGGTCTGTGGTTCACAAATAAGCTTCAAATAAATTGTTGTCGTCATACACTGTTAAACCAGCATGCATGCTGGTTATCAGATTCGTGAGTGTCTTCCTCTAATAAATGAAACAGTATATTGATAATATCACTTGGGCTTAAATCATGATTTACAGCTGACATGACTTGAGCTAAACAAGTTACCTTTAAGGCATGTGATTGAACCTCTAATCCAAAGTGTAAAAGCTATTGTAAGAATGGCTGGGCATGATATTTGAAAAACATAAGTAAGGAAAGTAAACATCAAGGTGAGTGTATTATACAATGCTGCGTGTAATTGGTTAATGAAATTCTGAAGCCTGCTGAGGACAAATACTTGACTTGGCTTCTTTGTTCAGTACTCAATCAAATGGGAAAGGTATAAGATTCTTTTTTCCTCGCCATATAAATGCAGTTTGTTTTGTGACAAGCTGCTAGAAAATCAAAAGATGGAAATAAGGACACCTGTTGTAGAGCAGATAAGGTACATGAAGCTTTTCAGTCACTTTAGAGGCTTCTGGCTGTGTAAGTAGGTTTAGTTGATCACTCTCAGGCTTTTTTTGGTGTTGCCATTTCAAATTAGGTGCCTAGTTTGGGAGGTCAGAATATGACCCTTAGCTCCTCAAACAAACTGGTATCAGCAAATGGCTTGTTAATTGGGGGATTGGTAGATCTCTTGTCTGTGCATTCAGGTTCACCTATCTGCAAGCTTTCATAAACTATCTTCCTTGTTACAGTACAAAGGAGCACATGTAAAGCCAGGGTTTGCTGAACACTTCTACAGTAATCCTGCAAGATACAAAGGAAGAGAAAATATGTTGGTATGTTTCTAAAACAGTTCTTAAGAACATTTATATATCTTTGTATGGCTGTTTCTCTCTAAACTTGTCCCTTTTCTTCTAGTATTATGATACCATTGAGGATGCTCTTGGTGGAGTTCAAGAAGCTCATTTTGATGGACTTATCTTTGTTCACTCTGGTATATATACTGATGAATGGATATATATAGAATCTCCAATCACCATGATCGGTGCAGGTATTTAAACTGAGATACTTTGTCTCAGAGTATGACTTGTGTTAATTACCACCTTAATTACAAAGATATTCTGGTGTATTAAATATCTAGTATAAATGCCCGTCTTTATTCATCAGCCTAGTAAATAAGTATTTTCTGTACAAGTGTCGCTAACTAAAAAGTAGCTGATGCTTCAGACTGAAGTACCATTGTCTGCTTGTTAGTTCTTAGAATAACTTACCTACCTTTTTATTTCAGTAGAGAAAAAGAATTGAATTTGTCAGAAAGTATACTCGGTTACATGACTGCATTTGAAATTTTCAGGTGGTTCTTATGAAATTTGTTTATATATAACCTATCTCCAGAGTAGAATCCAGCAGTGGGAGCAATCCCAAATTAGTATCTGTCCCATTTTCTTCGGTATCATAATTCCATCTTGAGGGTGGAAATGAGAGCATCCAGTAGCAAGATTCTGAGACTGGAGGTTCTTTCTCTGTTCATCTCCCAACTGTTCCTCTAAAGGAGAATCTTTATGGAGAGGGAAATAAAACTTTCAGAATAGGAAAGGCTTAGGAAGTTAATATAAGAAAATATTCTGTCTGCAAACTGTGGTGCTTGTGGAGCTGTTAGCTTTTGCTGTCTCTACTGCGAGCTTGCTAATCCACAGTAGTGTGATAGAGTGGTAACAATTTAGACTGTTTTAATGTCTGGTAGAGATCTTGGTTAAGAGGTCTTGGACCTCTTGCACCTGTGGTGATCCACAAGTGAATTGCCTGTTGCTTGCTTTTTCTGAGATACTGTCTGTCTGGGTTGGTTTTTTGGTTTGTTTGGGGGTTTTGGGGTTTTTTTTGGAAGGGGGGGGAAAAAAGTCCCTCTTTTCAGGTATCTATTTGTTCTGCATACCAACTGTTCTATTCCTGAGTGAACATATTCTGGGACTTCTTTCCTGTGTTTTGCAGCCTTGGCAGTGAGAATGGTTTTGACCAATGCAGTCAGATCGTTCCAGTGTTAGTCTTAAAACTTGTCCCTGCAGATCTGCAAGATGCAGCTGTGGTAGTATGTTAGTTTGTCAGTTCGTGGCTACATTTCTGAAGTTAACATCCTGAACATCCTTGCCTACTGTGCTTTGGTTTGTGTTGTGGAGAGGTTTTGGAGCACAAACTGAATTCCTTTTGGATGAGACTAATCTAAGAGACATGTTCCTGGAATACTCTTACTGTACTTTAATAGTCGTTGTGCATTCAGTCAGAGGGACCAGGCTAGGACTAGTCCAAAGTCAGTCTCTTCTACTCCCTGTCCTGCAACACGTGTGGTGTGGATGTCTGATCCTCAGCACTGTTTCTCTCTGTAGTACCACTCCTGTTATGCTGCAGTGCTTGCTAATGCAGACGTGTACTTAGACAAATAAGAAAATACCCCCAGCTTCTGTTTCAGAAAGGGGATGACAACAATAGATGCCCATACAAATAGGTCAAGTCATATTCATGAAGTGTTTAAAATCCAGAAGAAACTGGATCAGTACTGTCCTAAGATATAAAATTTCTCCATTACTTCATGAGACTTGAAACAACGTCTTCGATATCTGGTTAAACTGCATGTTCTCTGGCTCCTTCTAAATTTTGAAAGGCCTTCTGCTTTCCCTTCCACTGGAATTAACCTAGGTTATTCAGAAAAACAGTTATCTTAACTATAGTTCTTCAAAAGTAAGGGATATGCATTGTGTATTTTTGTAACAGAATAGCTGTCTTGGGGAACAAAACCTCTGATTGGAATCCAGAAATGCTAGATGTATTTATATTTTAGTTTCTGGCACTGCTGTCTCTTCACTTCCTCAGACTTTCTCCACTGAATGGTCAGTGACATTGTAGAGGGAGTCAATTTTCATTTGTCTGGAAAAGAAAACAAATTAAAGTGAACCACTAAGCCTTGGAGAACTACCTCTTCTCTGTTCAGTCTGGCATGCTTTTCAGAATAGTAGGATTAAGGCAGCACCAAATCTCTCTGCATTTCTACTCAAATTTCTTTAATAGCTTCTTCTGCTGACTTCCGAAGAAGCACAGTGTTACTGGAGAGGCAGCTTTACATACCTCGAGCTCTCAAGAACCTTCGGCTTTCTTATATAAGCAAAATGTTCTTACAGAATAATGCCTGGTATTCTAGGTTTGTTGTTCTGTTTAATTTTGGGAAGGAGTCAGGTTGAGAAGGAAGCATTCAGAGGTATCGCTAGTACTGTGGCTTATCTGAACTGTCAAGTAAGAAGCAAGAGTAGAGGTCCTGTAAGGAAATCGATGCATCTGGTTCAGCGGACAGAAATACCTACGGATTTCTTAAAAGAATTCTGTTTTCCAGATTGAGGAGGGGGTGTCAGATTACTGCAGGAATACAAGCCTTCCATGGAGTACTCATCTGACTCAAGACACAAAGTCTTAATAGCTGTCTTTCTGCAGCTGTACAGACGTGTGTACTGATCGGAGAATCTTCACTGAATTTGTGTTTTTTCTGTATTTTAGGAGATAGAACTTTCATTTTTCCCCTTTATTTTCCATTTGAATTAAATAATGTGCAAGTAAGTGAACAAGGGATTATCAAAGGATTTTCCAGTCAAGAAAAAACATTAGTAAAAACAATAACAATTACTGTAATTTTAAGGGTAAAAAAATCTGAAATGGTAAAGACTGTCATTACTAGGTGGGGTTTTTTTGAGTGCAAGAGAACATTTGCTTGCCTGAACTCTTCGTTAAATACCTGTTCTGCATCTTTGAATTAAAAAATTATATTTTAGACTAGTTTGGAGCTGTGTTCTTTGCTATAGATTTTATAGACTGCAAGATGTAAAAGGGCCTCTGTATTTTTTTGCCTGATACAATTGACCAGGTTCACAATTGCTACCTGCAGAATCTTGTAATTTTTCTATTAATGCACTGAAAAGTGGAGTTGGTTTATTCCTTTTGAGGAATAAAAAAAAAAATTCTGAGGCAACATCCAGTTAATTTTTAATTCTTTAGGCAGTCCCTTACTGTAGGCTTTCTGTTAAATTTTTTCAAAATGTTCTTATCTTGGTCCTTAAACTGAGCGTGAATTCTGATCTCATGGTACATGACTCCCTTAGACTTCAGCAAATAGACTTCTTGGGAGCTATGTTTTGCTTGATTATGGAATTAGTGGCCCTTTTCTTTCTTTTCCCTTTCTTACACTGGTTTCTCTCTGCTGAAGTTGTCTAAGCCAAAAGTTGAAACATAGATATTTCTCTGAATATTTCTTTTGCGAAGATTCAGTAGGATGTTGCAGAGAATTTCTTTGAGTTTAGGATGAAACCAGTGCTTGAGCAAGTCCTCTTCCCATTTTGGCCTTTTCCTAGGAGAGATCTAAATGTAGTGGTCTTACTAACTGGCATGTTCCATTGTGGGTGTTCTGGGAGCTCCCAGACTCAAGAGACCTGTAAAGTAACTCATGTGCTGAGAGGAAGGAGATGTCTGTAGAGAACATAATCCAAGTGCATGGCAAACACCTCCAAGCACAATTCCATAAATCTCTCTGCTTTGTTTGATGGTGTTTCAGAGCATCTAATGTGAAGTGCAGTTTTTCCTTGCCCCCCCCCCCCAAAGAGGGGAACACAATTCTGATAGTAATTTACAGTTCTTTTATTGCCTGTTAAGGGCTCTGGTTTGGTTCACCTGCAATACTGTGGCACTGATCTTTCTCAGATGCTGGTGTACTGTTGTGTATGTGCCAGTGCATTTGCACCATGCTGAAAAACAGTTAATTATATATGAAATGTTACCAAGCCACAGAAAAGTATTTTGTGTGATGACACAAGTTCTCATCAAAGCTTCTTTTAGGTATCTGGTACTAAGTGAATAGTGGTATGAGGAAGAGCTAGACTACCTTAAAATATTTGCAGCTCTGCAGTCATGAAAGCAGAGATCTGGCTTTTAGATAGTGAGAACAAGCTGGATAATGATGTAAATGTTGCTTCATTCTGGCTGGCACCTTTCTGCCTGAGTGATAAAGAACAGGACATACCGCTTGTCCGTACTAGTGTCAACAGACAACAGAGAAAGATCTGCTCGTGAGAAATCCTGTATGTAGGCTCTTCAATAAAATACAGAATTTAGGGCAAATATCTGGTCACATTTGCATTTCAAGTTGGGAATGGTTTGAAATTGCTATCAAATAAGTTATCTGCTATAATATGTGAAACTTCCATATTTACATTTTCTGTATTGAGGAAGGCTTCTTCTGGCTTGCATATTTAATGTGTAGTTTTTAATCAGCCAAACTATCTTGCTTGTGAATGAGTATCGCTGAATTTATACCAACGCCAAGACTGTTGTTAACTTGTGCTCCCTCTGCTGGCTGTTGCCATACCAGTGTAAACACTTCCTTCCCTTGGATTAAGGATAAAGAATAGAGCAGAGCCTTGCTGTTAATGCAGGAAATCAAGTTGCAGATAATGGGAACTTGCAAATGAACCATTTTGAAGCCTTCTGTACGTACTTTCAGAAGTATAGTTCAATCTGATTTTATAAGATTTTCTTCTAAAGAATAATGATATCAATTCAAAACTCTGAATCTTACATTTGAGAAGTGTGGGGAGGTCACTTGTAGGTCATGAGCAGATTACTAAGTAGTTTAAATTGGTTCAAATTAGTGATGGAATGTATGTATTTAGCTTTAATAAAAGGGTTTAGAATACTAAAATAAATTGTACTTGGCAGAATTACAGTGCCTCTAGACTGGTATCCATGTTTAAACTGTTAATTCCATTCGTAATAACTAGTAGTCAAAAACTAGCTCTGTACAAGAGAAGATTTTTCTCCTGGTACTAGATACTAAATGGATGCGAGATTATCTTGGTTAAAGACTAGTTTCTTCATTGTCTTTGAAACTTTCTGTTTTAAGATTCTTCTGACACGAAGATTATTTATGTGCCAAGAATAGTGTTCATTTTCCTTTGTTGCTTTGAACGGAATTCTCTTGAGTCTTTTGAGGATTTTTTTTCTTTTCAGTGGCATAAACTAAGACTTAATAAATGTCTTTTTTACAGCACCTGGAAAAGTAGCAGATAAAGTTATAATAGAAAACACTAGAGATTCCACCTTTGTTTTTATGGAGGGTTCTGAAGATGCCTATGTTGGATATATGACAATCAGGGTAAGAATCTCAAACTTCAGCGGAGCTTTTAATAATTTCACTTTAATGCCTGAGCAATTAAATAAAGACTGCACTTCTCTGTTGTCTTCCTTTTTCAGTTCAACCCTGATGACAAATCTGCTCAGCACCACAATGCACACCACTGCTTAGAGATCACCGTGAACTGCAGTCCAATTATAGATCACTGTATTATTCGAAGTACTTGTACGGGTTAGTGGGCTTTTTATTGCTTGAAATTAATACTGTGTTTAAAGCTACTGAACTAACCATGGCACTATTGGCATATTTCATTTTTTAATGCAGGTGTTTATACAGGTCTGCAAGCCTTACATGCCTTGAAATGGCATTATTACAGTGACTTCTTTGTGTCCAAGACCTTTGTGATAATGTATATTTGGTCTTGTATTTGAACCGATTTGGACTCTCTGGGCAGTTAGTTTAAGACCTGAAAAGTGACACTTTATATAAACTTACCTGGTTTTGGTGTATATATAGCTGTAGCTGGCAGGAGAGGGCATTTGAAGGGGGCACACGTGGGACTTCTGCTGCATGTTGCAATGAATCTAATGTATTGGAATCGATGGCATTAAACAGTTGTGAGTTGTAACTGCTAACCTAGGTTCGCGTTCCTGTCAAGAGTGGAATGATTTGACATACCCTAAGTATGAGATACTAGCTATACAGGTACAAGAAATGTGTAGTGTGGAAAGTTAGACTCATTTCACCGTCAAAGACAATGAGTAATTTATACTGCCTGATTTGGGAAACACTGGTAGCCTAAATTCAGGAAAGTAAGGGTCAGAGACAGTGGAAGTGAGAGGCTGGATGGCAGTTCACAGTCCTTGGCAGGAAGACATTGCAGTTCGCAATCACTAGACACAAGACGTGATAAGTTTAATGTGTTTGAACACAACCAGATGAAAAGGAGTTGGAGTGTCAGAAAGAAGAGGTGCAGGAGAATTAAGATATTGAGTTTTTGCATGGAAATGGCAATATGAACTTTATATAACTAAGTTCAGCTAGTGAAATGGAATGGATCTACACAGCAGGCTGTGTGGAAAGGTTGCTCAGCTCAATGTAAAGGCAAGGAAACAAGGAGATCTTCAACTAGATATAAAAACCTTCACTTTTCTCGTACAAACTATGGAGGAGGGAATTCTGCAAGGAACTGTGATAAGAACGGTGGAAGGATTCCTTGTCTGTGCCTTGTAAAGGAAGATAAGCTCTTTCTTGGAGGTTTCAGGCTATAAAATGCTACTTCACTTTTGGTCAAGGCAGCTCTGTGCTTCACATCACCATCTGTTTTATTGGAGACATATCAGCTAATACGTGGAAGTGTTTTAAAAAGAGGAACAAAGGACAGCTAGGTGCTCTTAGTATTTTGATTTCTTTGTTTAATGCTAAATACTGGGAAATTGAAATACATGGAGAAAATTTGTTGTGGAAGTTCCTATATACCAATGTTGGGGACCCTGATAACAAACAAGAGGAATTGGATATGTTTCTTGGACCCCATTCAGCTTGGTTATAAAAGTAGCTTGAAGAGCTGCATGGTTTCATACTGAAACATGTACTTACAGATAAGCTAGTAGGTCTTGATGTTTTTGTGGAAATGGTTTATTAAAATTAAGCTTTGGTAACTTTTTTCACAATCACTTTTCATTATGGAAGACTAATCTGAGAATTTTTGGACTTTTGCTCTCTTCAGTACTTTGGATTTCTGAATGTTTGCTGCACTGAATTGTTGCTTCTCTTCTCCAAAGTTAAAATTTCTGGTCAATTTTGGAGGCTGTGTGTAGGCTGTACTGTCATCACTTATTGATTATTAATTTTTATTGACTTTTTAATCTTACCAAGCCTTGCTGTAACGTACTCAGGAGGTAGTGAGTGTGTGTAAAAAGAGAGGAAGAACAGCAGTCTGCCAGAAAAGTCATTTACTGTTTCCAAATCAGTGACATCTCTGAAATATTGATCCATAACCATTCAAAATTTCTTTCCTAGCACATGCTTGATACCCTCTCTGTAGAGCTCTTAATTGCATTAAAGCATATTTCTGCATTATGTTATATGTAAAGTTCTTAATGTATGTAATATATAAAGATGGGAGCTCTGTAAGTGCAAGTGATTTAAGCTGGAGGTTTCTTGCTGCCAATCCAAAGCGTCCTTGAAATATTTTTAAATAAAGTTTAAATGGCAAGATCCCGAGTCTAGAGGTTCTATTGCATCCATTGTAGAGGAAATCTGTATTAGTCCTCACCTTAGTAGATAAAAGAAGTAGTGGATGGCAACGTGCCTTTTTTAAGTATTGCTTAAGTGTATGCAAACATTATATTCTGAGTAAACAAAATAAAGCCTAAACCAGTAATACATGTGCTTGGTACTCCAGAAGTCCAGTGAAGTGAGTCAGGATAAAGATTGCTTTAATTTAAATAAGCAAAATGTGATGGAGGTGTGCTTTTAGAACATCACACTGGGTTCCTAAAAATCCACAGTTCCTCAGTGTCACCAAAAGAAGAGTGAAAGCAATTATGAAATACAAGAAATGAGAAGTTATTGGCAATTAATATAAACAGGAAACTAGGAATTGCAGGAAACTGCATGACCCCGCCTCCCCCAAATACAAACACCCTAACAAAATACCCCCCTACCTCCACGAAAGAACTTGATAAACAAGATATAACATCTGTCTAGAAGAGACAGTGTTTGTGTCTTAACTTGGGGAACAAAGGGAGTTTTAGCAGTGATGCTGATCCATCATAGAATGGAAGAATTTGAATGGCAAAGTGTTGTGTAATTTTTGTTCCATATTTAATGAGAATAGACAGGAATGATAAATGTGCTCATACCCTAGAGGGATAATGAAATACATTCCACTCTTGACAGTAACTGTGGACGAGGTTAAACAGCTGTAAAAATAGACATTCTAAAATCATGCAGGAGTTTAAAAAGAACTGGCCAAGAAATCTTCTGGGCTCCTATTCTGTATCAACAGTAACTTGAAACCTGGGTGCTATGGTGTATGTCCCTGGGGGCAGGTGGCATGGGGGAGACTAAACAGGATGAAATAGTCCTGCCTATTGTTCCTGGCTGGAATAATGAGGTAGTAAATGGGGGGAGGTTGGTCAATCAAGACTTTAAAATTTATGATTGAAGCAAATTAATGTGTATTTACAGAAAGTTATAACGGTTGCATCACACTGTTGGCATTTTTGATTACTTTCTTTGAATAAAAGAAGGTAGAAGTCCTGGTATAATTACGTAGATCCTTGAAAAATATTTGACTTCAACATATAGTGCCTTAGAACGTTAGAATTTTACAGAATTACCAGAGCACACATTAAGTAGTTGAAAATAACTTTCAGGGTCATTATAAATGGCTTTTTTGTGGCTATTTCAAAGATGACTTCTTGACTTTAAGCCACTTTATCAATGAATTGCAGAGAAATAAAATGCATATTGATGACACTTGTAGACAATGAAGACTTAGGGTATTATAAATAGCCCGGAGCATGGGTTGTTAGGCCCTCTTTGGAAGGTGGGCTCTCAAACAGTATTCACATTGGTGTGGACAATTGTGTAATTTTATACACAACTCACTTTCATTTCTAGTTTTAAGTGACAAACCTCTCCAGGGAAGCTGGATTCCTGGGAAAAGCTTAAAGAGTCACTGTAGGTAAACAGCTAAATATGAGCCCTCATGTAGTATAGTGGCCAAAAGAACTGATGTGATCCTTAGTTATACTTGCAGGAATATTGAGGAGAAGTAGAGAGACGGTATTACGCCTCTGCTTAGTCCTGCTTCAGAATAAAGTGCTCTTTCTTGGTGGCCATAGCAACGTGTTGAAAATTTAGAAATGGTTCAGTGAAAAGTCCTAAAAGATAAAGCAGAAAAATTCAGTTGTAATGAAAAACAGACTGACTGCAATTTGTTACTTTATCAAGGAGAATGTTGAAGGAGGAAATTGCTTGCACTAAATACGTGCACGCGTTGGGTATTCCATATACTGGTGTAAAGAGAACGAGTAACTGGGTGCTAAACCTGCAGGAATTCAGATGAGCAATTAAAGTGTAAATTAACATGGTAACAACTCTGTAACCAGCTAACAAGCTTTATGGTGGTTTCTCAGTTGTTGGAGATACTCAAATCAAAATTAAATGTGTTTCTAAAAGATACGTGCTGAAGTTCCTGCTACTAGAATTGAAGCAGGAATTAATTCAGGGAATTGTTATAACCTGTATTATTTATAAGGTCAGACTAGACAATCAAAATAATTTCTTTATGATTTAAAAAAAAGCTCTGTAAATGAATTTATGAATTATTAAAGTATAGTCTTTGTGGTACTATGCTCGGAGGTAATATGAAAACTTACTAATTGAGCATGTACTGGCTTGCTTACTTAGTGATGTTTAATTCTGGGGAAGGTGTGTGTTATGTAGACCAGATACCCTGAGATGAGGTCTTACCTTTCTGAAATCGCTGTGAATCTGCTGTTGATTTTTAGTGGCCGCAGAACTTCATATTTTCATACTTCATGGAGTTCAGGGAATTGAGCTGATCTGATGTTCTGTGCAGTTTGAATCCTAGTTGCCTGAAAAGATCTTGTTTTCTGAGTAATGGTATAGTAGCTGAAATCATCCAAGGAGCTGCAGCAAGGAGCTTTGTAATTCAGCTGGGAAGAGACCTGCTGGTTTCTAATGTGTAGTTCTGTACTCAAGATTGTGCTGTTTGTCTCCTGCTCATCTTTAGTTAGACAGTGTGTCTTTGTATGCTACAAAATTATTATTTGTTTGGGCTCTTTGAATTACTAGGTTATGAAAGTTTAAAGGGAAGAAGAATAAGGCAGTAATTAGCGTAGAACTTTATTATATTTTGGTTGTTCTTTGTCTTGTGAACAGTCAGTATACAGTGGGCCTAATGTAGGGAAATAAATGAGTGAGAACTTTCATAAGCATGAATTATTACATAAATGATTGTCTTGGCAATCATATGCAGCTGCATAACCTTGGCAGAGTGATTTTTAAAGCAAGACCTACCTTGGTTTTTTGCATCTGCAAAATGATGACACTAATGTTTTTCTGCCTGTGGCTTGCAATTCTTTGGCACTGTGCATGCCAAATCTTCTTTAAATATCAGTTCACACTAACTTTTCTTGCAAAAGCACTGCCAGACTATTTATAAATACACTATACTTTGAAGCTATGGTAACTGTACTGTTTTCTTCCAGTTGGCTCTGCAGTATGTGTTAGTGGCCAGGGAGCTTGTCCTACTATTAAACACTGTAACATCAGCGACTGTGAAAATGTTGGACTCTATATTACGGACCATGCACAGGTATTCTTCAATACCAAATTCTTTACTTTGATAAAATTGTTTTATTGTTGTTGATTCCTGTTTTAATTTACATTTTTCTTTCCCAGGGAATATATGAGGACAATGAGATCTCCAATAATGCATTAGCAGGGATTTGGGTTAAAAACCATGGAAATCCCATTATCAGACGGAATCACATTCACCACGGACGTGATGTTGGCGTTTTCACTTTTGACCATGGCATGGTAACGTATATGTTTTCTCTTGAAGAAAGAAATATAGATGTTGCATAGCTAAAGTCTTCAAATGTTGCCTGTCATTGAAGAAATGTTTAAAAAACCATGCTTTTATATGTCAGCAGATATTTTAAAATACGCATACTGTTCTTCTCTTCCCCTTAAGTGGGCAACTTCACTTGAGTGACAATTTTAACTTAAAGACACTTAAGCAAGCTTTTTCTAGTTGATTGGCAGCCTGTTACATTGAATTATGTTGCAGTGACAAAATACCTCTTGAAATAGGATGTAAATGGTAGGCTTACATTTACACTATCGCTTCATTTTTTTTTTCCCTTTAAAACAGAACAAAAAATAGGGTACTGGAAGATTTAAAAAAGAAATAAAATGCTCTATTGAGACTTAATCAGTCTTATTTTAATGTTAGATCTCTGAAACAGGGTATGTCCAGCTTCTTTGGGAAGAGGACATTTCTAGCATGGAGTTAGTTGTGCAATTTTAACACAGAATTTTGTTTCAGAATTCAGGCCTTCTTTCATAAAAATGTTTGGTTTTGTGGTGTGAAGGTGATAACTTCCATGTACACGTGAAGTGTAGTGAATAATGAGTTTGCATAGCCCTTGAAATAAACAGAATGGATTTTTGCCAGTGAAATATAAGATGATTATTTGCCGATTTAACAAAATATTCTGCATGTCTTCTAAACAGTGCCAAATCATTGTTTTTCCTGTTTGAATGACAAAGTCCCAATTTCCCCCACTCAGCTGGCAAAATGAGCAGTTTTCTGCTAGTCACTCTTAAAATGGCAGATCTTTAAGGATGCTTTCTGTAGAGCGCAAGAGCTCTCGATCCCCAGGTATAAGAAATCAGGAAAGGAAGGCAAGAGACCAGCATGGCTGAGTCAAGACCTGGTCAAAGGACAAGAAGGAAATGCACAGACAGTGGAAGCAGGGACAGGTATCCTGGGAAGAGTAAAGGGACGCTGCCCAGTTGTGTAGGGATGGGGTCAGGAAGACCAAGGCGCGCAGCTGGAGCTGAACTTGGCAAGGGACACAAAGAATAACAAGAAGGGCTTCTACAGGTATGTCAGCCAGAAAATGGAGGTCAAGGAAAGCGTACTCCCCCAATGAGCAAGATGGGCAAATTGGTAACAACAGGTGAGGAGAAGGCTGAGGTACTCAATGTTTTTTTGCCTCAGTCTTCACTGGCAACCTCTCTTCTCACACATCTTGAGTGGATGGACTGCACGGCAGGGACTAGGCAAGCAAAGTCCCTTCCTCTGTAAGAGAATATTGNAGGTCAAGGAAAGCGTACTCCCCCAATGAGCAAGATGGGCAAATTGGTAACAACAGGTGAGGAGAAGGCTGAGGTACTCAATGTTTTTTTGCCTCAGTCTTCACTGGCAACCTCTCTTCTCACACATCTTGAGTGGATGGACTGCACGGCAGGGACTAGGCCAGCAAAGTCCCTTCCTCTGTAAGAGAATATTGGGGTTGTGACCACCTGAGGAACTTGAATGTACAGAAGTCTATGGGACCTGATGGGATGCATCCCACAGTCCTGAGGGAATTGGCTGATGTAGTTGCCGAGCTACTCTCCGTGATATTTGAAGAGGCATGGCAGTCAGGTGAAGTCCCTTGTGACTGGAAAAAGGGAAACATTGCACTCATTTTTACAAAGGGTAGAAAGGAAGACCCTGGGAACTACAGACCTGTCAGCCTCACCTCTGTTCCTGGGAAGGTCATGGAACAGGTCCTCCTAGAAGCTACGCTAAGGCACGTGGAGGACAGAGAGGTGATTCGAGGTAGCCAACATGGCTTCATCAAGGGCAAGTCCTGCCTGACCAACCTACTGGCCTTCTATGATGGATTGACTACATCAGTGGACAAGGGAAGAGCTATAGATATCATCTGTCTGGACTTCTGTAAGGCCTTTGACAAAGTCCTCCAGAACATCTTTCTCTAAATTGGAGAGGTATGGATTTGATGGGTGGACTGTTCAGTGGATGAGGAATTAGTTAGATAGCTGCATCCAGAGGGTAGTGGTCAATGGTTCAATGTTCAGATGGAGATCAGTGGCAAGTGGTATCTCTCAGGGGTCTGTGTTGGGACCAGTACTGTTAATATCTTCATCAGTGACATAGACAGTGGGATCGAGTGCACCCTCAGCAAGTTTGCTGATGACACCAAGCTGTGTGGTGTGGTTGACATGCCTGAGGGACAGGATGGCACCCAGAGAGACTTGGACAAGCTCAAGAAGTGGGCCAGTGTGAACATCATGAGGTTCAACAAGGCCAAGTGCAGGGTCCTGCACCTGGGTCGGGGCAACCCCCAGTATCAATACAGGCTGGGGGATGAAGGGACTGAAAGCAGCCCTGCCGAGAAAGACTTGGGGGTACTAGCAGATGGAAAGCTGGAAATGACCCGGCAATGTGTGCTTGCAGCCCAGAAGGCCAACTGTATCCTGGGCTGCATCACAAGAAGCATGGCCAGCAGGTCAAGGGAGGTGATTCTACCCCTTTACTCTGCTTTGGTGAGGCCCCCACTGGAGTACTGCATCCAGCTCTGGAGTTCTCAGCACAGGAAAGACATGGAACTGCTGGAGCAGGTCCAGAGGAGGTCCAGAAAAATGATCAGAGGGCTGGAGCGCTTTTCCTGTGAAGAAAGACTGAGAGAGTTGGGGTGGTTCAGCCTGGAGAAGAGAAGGCTCCAGGGAGACCTTATTCCAGCTTTTCAGTGCTTAAAGGGGGCTTATAAGAAAGATGGGGACAGACTTTTTAGCAGGGCCCATTGCGATAGGACAAGGGGTAATGGTTTTAAACTAAAAGAGGGTAGATTTAGACTAGATAGAAGGAAGAAATCTTTTACAATGGGAGCAGTGAAACACTGGAACAGGTTGCCCAGAGGGAGGTGGTAGATGCCCCATCCCTGGACACATTCAAGGTCAGGTTGGATGGGACTCTGAGCAAGCTGATCTGGTTGAACATGTCCCTGCTTATTGCAGGGGGGTTGGATTAGATGACCTTTAAATGTCCCATTCAACCTAAACTATTCTATGATTCTATGAAAATTACACACATAAAACTACAAAATGTAATCAGAGAATGGTGAACTAAATGTCAAACTAAATAAGGGATGCTGAAGTTAATACCGCTTGCTATCAGATCAAGTGTAATGTTCAAAATCAACGTGATTTCAGATTCCCTCTTGCCTTCACAAGGATACCACTGAATTTGATTATCTTGCTGTAGGCATTGGATACTGCAGGACATGGATTGCCTATAACTTTGGTGCTAGAGAATAATAAACTTATCTAGTCAGTTGCTTTGGAGGTTTCATTTTTAAAGGTGTTGTAGATAAACGGGAACCTTTCTCTGCTGCTGTGCTGCTGCTGTAATGAAAACCTCATGGTAACAGACTTGGTTTCAGAAGGCTGCTGAAGAATGAGGTCAGCCAAACCAGTCATGTTTCACATACTCTGGGATACTAGTGCATATTCCCCTCTGTACATTTTGTTCCTAGCCTTACTACCTGACACATTTCTTGCCTAGCTATGGCTAAATATATGCTGGGCCTGTTCTTTGGCAAGACCATAATTAGACTTGGTATGTTATATCCATCAATGTTCTTCGTAACTAAATGTCTTTTATCATGTAAGTAGTATTTTTGCTGGTGGATCTTATTTAGTCCATGAGAAAGATAAATAATACTTTTTAAAAATACTGGTAAAAATGCAAGCATTAGACACTAGTGGCTTTGACTAGCTGAGAAAGATGAGTCCCAAGCCACACTTTTGCAGATAAAGCTTGGGTGTAGACTGGACCTCTGTTTTCTCATTTCAATTTTCTCACCTGATCTTCTGACCTTTGGATCCACTGTTCCTTCAATTGTCCTTCATCCTGCTGTCACTACCACTCCACCCTCCCCCCACAATGTAGTATGTTCAGAGATCTAACCAGAGTAGACATTCATGTTTAACTTGGACTCATTTAATGGTTGCCCCAAAGAAACTATAGTCCACCATTTTTAAAGTAATCTTATTCCTAAATAAAACATTTATCAATTCAGGTACTCAATTGCTTTAGCTTTCCTACTGAACTTCTACATGAGGATTTTCTACACTGTGTGTTATGTTTGGGTGACTGTTGGCTAGGTCTCAGATGCCTATTGAATAAAATAACAATCTCTTGTAATATGACACTTCTTTGGGGAAATAAATTTCCATAGTTTTGATGAATGGTTAATGGAGTTATATAATGCAATTATAGCTAATACATAATGTAGCAAGCTTTCAGGGAAAAAAATGTAGGTGTATCATGGGTAAGAGGAAGAAGAGAAGGAGCTGGTTTTTGAAGATCGGTGTTTTGATCCCTGATTGGGTATTTTTAGGCTTACTGAATTGTGGATCTCTTTTCCCTTTGTTAGGATATCTTTATTCCCTTGTAAGTACTTGTTCTGTTGCTTTAGTTCTAGCCCAAATCTGGTCAGATTCTTGGTGAGTGTTGGCAGTCTGGAAACAGTATTAACAGAAAATCCACTGTAGATAGAAACTAGTGAGGCCATTCTCCTTTCCACCCAAGTTGCTGGGGAGGTAGGGGAAAGGAGCAACGCAGTACTAGTTGTAGCTGTTTGATTTACAGTTTCCTGGTCTCAGTGGAAGGTAAACAGAGCACGGACTGTTGTTATTTTTGCTGCTGGCATAAAATCTTCTTGCCAGCGGAAGGTCAAACATGGTAGGATTCTGGTGTTAGGGGCCTCTTCTCCACTCCTAGTTACATCCTGAGGAGCATATTTGTTCTGTGTTGGGCAAGATTATACCAGCCCAGAAGAATGCCCTTCTAGCAGTCTTCTGACAGATTTCTTTACATAGAATCATAGAATGGTTTAGGTTGGAAGGGACCTTAAAGATCATCTAGTTCCAACCCTCCTGCCATGGGTAAGGACACCTCCCACTAGACCTGGTTGCTCACAGCCTCATCCAACCTGGCCTTGAACACTTTATCATCATTTTAGATTCTCTAGAAATGCAGTTGTTTGATCATTTTGGAAAGAGTGCTGGCAAACCTAAAATGTCTGTTTTATATTATCTCATTTTTGGACGCTGCCACTGCCTCATTTAAGTTGTATTACATATTGTATAAGCACTCCTAATCAGCTTTAGTGAATACCTATATCCCTACATCCCTCCAAGACTTAAACAGGCTCAGAAACATGTAATGAATTGATTTCAGCTATAGAAAAGTTGGTAAAGGAGAGCGCTTCAATAACTCCTGCAGGGGTGATGTGTGTAGCCTTGAGGGTTAATTGGAAAGTCTGGCTAGGGGCTGCTTCTTGTTTAAGTACTGAAGTATAAATATTAAATATATACATATTGAAATATTAAAAAAAATTAAAAAGCTAGACTGAATTCACTTGATTCATTTTAAATAAAAGTGTATTTGATCTATTTTCTTACCAGTGGAATGCCTGTTCCAATGCCGTGATCAGTGTGATACCACAAGCAAAATGAAATAGAAATACATTTTTCCTTTTTGTGTAAAGGAAACACTAGCGCATTAAAGAGAACATGTGAATAATATTTATCTCAGCTGCAAATATTATTGAAATCTTTCTTAGTCATAAACTCCTTTGAAGATTCCTCCCCGCCCCCTTCCATCTCAAAGTCTGCTTTTGGCAGCATTCTCTGTTCTGTATTATGCTAGTGATAGAGTTGATGTAATCACATCATTGGCAATACTTGCATACTCTTTAAGTGACATGGTATCTTTCAGATACAAATCCTACGTACCTAAAGAAATCAATGGATTTTCTATGTTCACTTCTCTCACTTCCCTTCTGTTATTTTTGGGTGTGCATTATTATTTTTTTTTTTCCCCTTGTGACCGTGAAGTGGGATAAGTACATTCCAGGGCTGAATTCCTACCCTACATGTTCTTTTCTCGTGGGTTTCTGTGCTGGAGTGCTGGCTCTGAAAGGTTCAAGAGTGCTTTGTTTTTCAGTTTCACGTTCTAAGACTGTTCTTTGTGTTTTGATACTTGTAGAAACTTAACCTCTTATTTCTAAACTGGCAATATTCTGACGTTTGCCGTAGTGCTTGTGCCAAATGTTTAACAAGCAGGCATTAAAAATGCAGCATGGCATTGGCAGCCCTCAGTGCCTTATGCTGACCTCTCTTGCCAGTTGCCTGAGATGAGTTACCAGACGCTTGTCATAAATTGTATTTAGTAGTTGTATGCAGACAACAGAGAAGTTCCCATTTACTGTAAGAATAAGCATAATTTTGTAGTTTAAAGCTGAAATCTAGGCATAAAGATCTTCATTTTTTTCTCCCAAATGAGAAACGTAGTACTGTTGCTTGATTTTTAGTATAGTAGCGTGTGTCTAAGTTGGGTGATGGTGACTAGTTGACAGCTCAGTCTTTTAAGTACTACAAATCAGATAATTTTAAAGTGTATATGTAAGGTCCAAAAAATATAAATTAAGCTTATACAGACTACATAAAAACTCAGTTGGCCTTTTGCTGCAATAGCAAATTTTTCCTGTGCACTAAAAATAAAGGGTTTCGTTTGCGTCTTGAATGTGGTTTTCTTTATGCCACATTTGGATTTTTATAAAATCCACCAACTCTCAAATAAAGACCATTCCAGGCTTTGGAAGGCAGTTTTTATAAACTATGTTTTTATGCTGTCAGTCACACTTATTATTGCTATCTAATTAAGTTGATAGAGAGTCAGATACTTTTTAGAAGTTCATTTCTTTCTGTCTGGGTCTCCAGGGTTTTTTTTTCTTACCCTGTTGGGAATATAAGTGTCAATAAATACTTAAGAAGTGTTAAAGCTTGCACAATTATCTCCTTTTCTTTTCTTAATACCTTTATTGTCCAAATAATAACATGAAATACCTCTGCATTTCTGTCATTTTGTGATCTTTGAGACAAAGACAGGAAAAAAAGCACTTTTAGAAATACATGGGAGAAAAATTCCTCTGAGAAGAAAAGCAGTGAACAAAATCCCATCAGTTACAAGTTCTAACCCTCATGCATTTCAGAGCGGTATTTGTTAGGCTAGATAAAATGCAGAAAGCAAAAAAAAAAAAAAAAAATCCGAGTTCAATTACTGAGTTAGTCTTGATGTAAAAAGTCTTCTTGAGCTTGTCCAGCGGCACAGGAACCCTCCTTCGTCATCACATGAGCTTTTTCTGTACACTAAGTAGTCCGTGGAAACATCAGCATTACTGTGGTGTTGTCTGTTCGTGATTACTTTCTCTGCTCAGCTCTTACCTGGCTGCTGTCCTCTTCTGCCCACAGCTAATGCTTTGCCTGGTATTTTAAATAAATCAGGTGTACAGAGCTACTTTTTAATATTTAGTATTTTTCAAGCAGAAAGCTACTGCTAAGGTATTTTAAGTCTCCTTACACTTGATATTTTTGTGTAAGATTGTTGTATTTTTCCACATGCATCCCTTCTTCCTTCTTAATCACAGCAGTCTCTCTTTCTTACTAAGCAATCCTGGCACTGCCAGGTGCTGCATCCTCCAGCTTCTTCCACTGCTAGTTGATAAATTATAACCAGAAACTGTCACAAACACAAGTAAGACACCCAGCGCACTTGCAAATCCTTCTTAGAAGGAGGTGGAGGCAATATAACGCTTGCAATCCCTCTGTGCAGAGGAGGAGTACTGACCTTCCTGACCCTAATAGTTGCCTGGCAGAGTCTCCGTGAAGGATCTGGGCTTGAGCTGCCTGACAGCTGCACAGAGCTTAAGAGCTGCAGGTTGGGCAGCCTGTGTGTGCTATTAGACAGAAGTGGTAAGAAAGGAACAGGCTGTTTCTAATGGTGTTAGTGGTTATACCTGAAATCACAGAATCACCAGGGTTGGAAGGGACTTCTGGAGATCATCTAGTCCAACCCCCCAGCCAGAGCAGGGTCACCTAGAGCAGGTTGTACAGGATGGTGTCCAGGTGGGTTTGGAATGTCTCCAGAGTCAGAGACTCCACCACCTCTCTGGGCAGCCTGTTCCAGTGCTCTGCCACCCTCAAAGGAAAGAAGTTCCTCCTCATCAGACAGTATTAGTGGGCCCTATGGATAATAGAGCACTTAACTCCATATTTAGGAACACAATTTCCTTGTTATTTCCTTGTTAACAAAATATTTGTTAACTTTCCAAGAAGAAAATGTCTGAACCCATATGTGATTTCTTGGGATCCAGAAGTTCATCACTTTAAAAAAAAAAAAAAAAGTCTTTGAGAGGATATAGTTCAAAGGCACAACAATGCCTTTTGAAGGGGAGAGGCTGTGGTGGCTAGAAAAGATACCAGGGATTGCCTGGGGCCGTCTTAAAAACCGAGATAAGTTTAGCCCTTCTCCCTAGGGGGGTGAATTTGGGCCAAAGAAGTTGTTGGTTTCAACAGAGAACGGCATAGGAAATAGGCAGTCTGGGAATGAGGTAGTTGCTGAGGACTGGAAGAGCATGTGTTTCTGACAAACAGTAATTCTGTGGGTTTAACTGAATTTAGTTTAATAATTATGCACACAGGTGGTGTTCAGACATCGTCTCAACAAGTGGAAAAATACAGTGGGTTTAACTGCATCAGCTCAAAGTCAGCAGTTCGTCTTAAGCTCACTCTGCTTGAGGTGGACTGGACTTTTTAATGCAGTTTCCCTTTATGAATATTGTATGTTACAGGATCTCACCTAGCAGAAAGCCTTGACTTTCTGACCCAGCAGCCAGCCTTATAAAGGAGTCTGAGATACAGATCTTTTCTTTTCTTTTTTTTTTTCCCCTTTTCCTTGTCCCCCTTTTGAAAAGCACTTCCTTCACAGAGGCTTACAGCAAATTCTCAGTTTCTTCTGAATCAGCAGTCCTACTTTTTTCAAGAAGGTAGAAGAGCAATCTTTCTGAAGGCTCCATTTTCTGCCTTTTGAAGAAATTACACTTGTACTCTGCTGTCAAGTGTATGGTATTCTAGGACGGAGTGGGCAGAGTACAATTAATTGACAGCTACCTCTTCTGTTCCTCTCTGAAGTTGTGTATTATGTACATACAGTGGGACACAGGGAGATGTGAAGGAGCCTTCTCTTTCACTTCATTTCCAAGCAAGTTTAAAAGTTACACAGTATATGGTATTGATTTGAAGAACTAGAAGTATTTGTACCAAAACTTCCTTCCTGTTAAATAACAGTACTTGCTGAAGCTCACGAAGGTATTGCTGACCACATGATAAAGGCTCTGCTTATTGGCAGCTTCTAGATGGCATCTGAAATGGCTGTGATAAAGTGCATCTGAAATACCTCTTTTCCTGCATCATGTTGCTGTAGTCACAATGTATTTGGCACTCAAAGAGAAGATAATGTGTGAAGTAATTAAACATATACCAGGCCATGGATAGTAATATTTTAATTGAAATTATGTATTCCATTAAGAGGATTAAGCTTTACTTTATATCAAATTGTCATCTTACTTAAGTTTCTCTGAGGGCTTCATTTTAAGTGAAAATGAGGGGAGGGGGGAAAAATAGTTCCTCTTGGGTTAAGGAGTCCCAAAGACTGCCTGTTGGCATGAAGGTGTATTTGTGAGATCTCCTTTAGATTCCCCTGTCTGTTAGTGTGTAGCTTCCTTGAGAACTCTGAAAACATCTCGACTCGCTCTGAAGAAATCTAATCCTGAGTCCTTGAAAAAAATACATTCTGAATATTTACAGAAAGTAGGATTTTTCCATTTGACTTACTTGTCATCCAGAGGGGCCTGGGGAGCCAAGCTGTGCACACTGATAGTACTTTTTTGGAGAATATTTAATCAATGCAGTGCCTTTCCTGGCTGCAGTCCTCAAAGCAAGGAGAAGTGCATGCTGTCTTGATTTCCTCCTTGAACTGTATGTATTTCTGCTTTTTGCAATCAAAGTATCTTTGAAGTCCCTTAGCAATTCATGGCACATAAGTAATACAACAGTGAAACAGGGTGCTTTCTACCTAGGTTGGCAGTCACTGTGAGTAATTTCCGTGTGGTAGGTAGTAGAAACTCCAGGACTGAGGTACTCATGGTAGTAGGTCATATGAGTACAAACACTGGAATCCAGTTACACTGAGCAGTAAGAGGAATTGTGGGTTTTCTTGTAGTTTGCAAGTAAAAAAAAAAAAGTCTCACAATTAGTGAGACTAAGTAACTAACTTAAGTGACTACAGGAAAAACAGTATTTGGACAAGGTGCCTGTGAGAGTGATAAAGATGAGTGAAAGTAGGGCCCCTTTCCTTTTGGGTCAAATGTTTTATCTATATACGTATTACCAGTTCATTGAACTTTGCATGATGAGGACTGATACTGCTAAAACTATAGCTGGAGTCATATAGATTGTTTATACTACAGATGGCTTTGCAGGGCACAGAGATACAGACATCTAGGAGAAAATAAAGAGTTAAGCTTGGTTCACATTATCTTTCAATCATGTGTTCTTGGATGTAAGGGACAGTGCAATTTTGGTTGTTCGTCAGCAGCAGAGTACCGCTCTGAATGTCGTGTGCTCTGTTTTTAGTCTTGCCCTCCATAGCTGCCTGCTGGAGATAGTCTGGGTTAGTTTTCAAGAGCTTGTATCCAAGCCATCCACAAATTAAAACACATCACTTGGTGGTTGTCTACCATCTCGGGTGAGAGATGCTTCCTCTTTCAGTTGTTTAGTCTCTGTTCTTTTAGTTGGGCAAAATGGGCATATAATACCATTAAAGTTCACCTCAAAGAATAGGCTGAATTTTAGTATCAAAATGTTCTAAAACTGTGACAGAAAAATGCTCTGAAAGGACTGACAGAGTTACTTTGCATGGCCCTGGAATGAACTAGAATTGGAGAAATCATTGGGCAGAAAACAACCATTTTGCCAGATGAATTTTCAGATGGACCCATTCACCGTGCTGCTACATGAGCACTTGTAGCAGAAGGAGCATGCCTGGGATGGCTTTGTGGAATGTCTCCCCCCCACCTAGCTATGCTGTTTATATAACATTTGTTTAATTCCAGTTTTGTTGTAGGCCTACTACTGCTATTGCAGTGTCTAAATGGAAGTGTACACCATTTAAAAAAAAAAAA
>VYXH01004675.1:498606-522257 GCA_013397275.1 Burhinus bistriatus | reverse complement strand
TTACCAGTTGGCTACTCAGACCAATCCAGCCCTGGAAAAATTACTCATCTCCCACATCCAGATGTATTTATTCTGACCAGTTATTTAAAAGAAATTTTGCACACTACTTCCTAAATAAATCATATTCTTACAAAATATATATGGTTCTGGGTCTGAAAATAAGAAGGTAGTCTTCTCCATAGCACTGTCCTTTTCATATTGGACCTGTGGGCTTTATGGCCTTTGAAAGGAGTCTGATCCTTAGCAGCTGCTAAGGAAACCTGATATTCAGTCCTCTTTGAGGTGCTGTATCCAGACCTGACACTTTTTTGTGGTATTCCATGGGTAGTAACAGTGCTTTGAACCAGTATTTTATTGGGGGGGGAGGGGGGGATATAGTGGTGGTAGCTGTTTTAATTAGTTATGTAGCTACTTACGTATTGTCCATTTTGGTACTGTTTCCTTTTAAATGAGGATTGTATTTAGAAGGGAGGGAGGGTAGGGAATAACCTTCATTTTAAAAAGGACTTTTACAGGAAACTGCATGTTTTGTGTCTTAAGGGTTATTTTGAAAGCTGCAACATACATAGAAACAGGATAGCAGGTTTTGAAGTGAAAGCATATGCCAATCCTACGGTAGTTCGGTGTGAAATCCATCATGGCCAGACTGGAGGAATCTATGTTCATGAAAAAGGAAGAGGACAATTCATAGAGAACAAAATCTATGCAAACAATTTTGCAGGTGTTTGGATTACCTCAAACAGTGACCCAACAATAAGGTATTGTTTTCCTTATTGATATTTTATTACTTAGAAGAAGAGATTTGATGGGGATGGGAAAGTGCAATTTTATTTCATTTATTTATAATGAACTGTAAATACCCCTATACATGTAAAAATGAAATTTCTGTCTGTGTTTGGTTGAACTGCATTTTTTGTTTGCTTGTATATTTGGAAATAGGTATTTCTCAAAACGACATAACGTAAGTTCTCTATTTCAAATCAGAATATTGTACAGTCCTAGATACACTGTACAATACTATACATGTATATAGTATTATAATAATTTCATAATGTGGATACTTTTGTTTCTTAGGGGCAATGCAATTTTTAATGGGAATCAAGGTGGTGTTTATATCTTTGGTGATGGAAGAGGCCTTATTGAAGGAAATGACATTTATGGTAAGCTAATTTGCTTATTGCATCTTGAATTCTGAGAAAAACGAGTATGTAAGTTGTATTAAATAACATTTTTGTTAACAGGTAATGCGTTAGCAGGAATACAGATTCGAACAAACAGCTGTCCCATAGTTCGACACAACAAGATTCATGATGGTCAACATGGTGGAATTTACGTAGTAAGTATTACCTGCAAACAGGCATACAAACTCCTTTTCATAGAAATGTTGGAAAAGGGTACTCTTATGTCAAATATTTGATTGTACTTACAGTGAATTTCTTATGTTATAAACTAGGTTAATTTTAATAGACTGAAGCTGGTGCTGATATTTAAAAGATGAAGGCTCTTATGTCACTAAATTATTTCTATTACAGAGTAAAAAATTTAAAATGGGATAGATGACAGAATTTCACCATTTCTTGGTTAAAAGCTTTTTAAGGGTTTAGTTTTCATAGTAGTTTGTCATTATTTAAAAAAATAGGTAGAAATCTGTTCAGCTTTTATGGAGTATAATGTGTTTACCACTAACCTCAGAAAATAATTTATTTTTTTTTTTGCCTTCAGGATGATATACATTGCCATTGCTGTACGGTCGCGTATTGTAAAAGTGCGGAATAAAGTGCAATTTCCAGCGTGTGCAAGGGCTCTGCTAGTTGAACTGAAAGAGTTGTCAGGTTCCCTTAAGCAATATCAGATTTTGAGAAATATTTGCGTATCTTTCTGCCTAAAGTCACCTAAGGTTCTGCTAATGCTGCAAGTGTGCAGCTTCATCAGTTGATTCTGTAAATCTAACCAGAACAGCTTACCCTGACCAAGAATATGGTTCCTTTACTTTTAACCACAGACACGTGATAAAGATAGTTACCTTAAGAGACATGCCAATTTTTTGTCAGTCTGGTGGAGAGGGCTGGGTGTAGGTTTAAGTGCCAGGTGCTACAGCTTTCATCTGATTGCATGGCATTGGCGAGGTACTTACAGCTAGCAGAGGTTTGCAAATACCACTGCAGAGCCTTGAAATACAATGATTTACATGCAGAGTGTTTTTTGTTTTGTGGCAAACATTCAAAACCATGATGTACTGTTACTTAAAAAAAAAAAAAAAGTGAAAATATGTACTCAAATAGAAAAGAATTACTTTGCTCTAGAGTAAAGAAGCCATGTTGAGGAGGGATGGGTACAGCCAGAAAAACAGTATTGGCATTTAGCAGGTTTTCTCAACTCTTAAACTGTCTTGTACTTAGCATGAAAAAGGACAAGGTGTGATTGAAGAAAATGAAGTTTACAGCAATACTTTGGCTGGAGTCTGGGTGACAACAGGGAGCACTCCAGTCTTGAGGAGAAACAGAATACACAGTGGGAAACAAGTGAGTTTTGCCCTGTGGCTACAACGGGGCCATAGAGAAGGAAGTTATTCTGTGTTTTATACTTAATTACTTTGGAACTAATAATTTAATTCTCAATGTGCTAGGTTGGAGTTTATTTTTATGACAATGGACATGGCGTGTTAGAAGACAATGACATCTATAATCACATGTACTCAGGGGTTCAGATAAGGTAAAATGTATTCTGGTTTTATGTCAAAACAGACGTAGCTTGTTTTATGCTCTTTTGTGTCTTTTTTTCTTGCCATTTTGTTTCTAAAAATAACTGTTTTTTGGAAATCCAATATGTCTGAATATACTCTGCTTCAACTTACAAGAAAGTTATTACTAATAGAGCCTGAATATTGATTAGAATGTGTAGCCCTTGAAGTCTGTAAAGCTAAAACATGTTTGCGTGTTGGGAAAGAACCATATTTTAGTAAGATTTTTAAGCAGCGAGATCTATAGGGCACTTCTGTAGAGGTGTTTTATATGTTTGGCCTTAGGAGATAGTAAACCGTTTTAAATGACTTCTTTGCTTACATTTCTCTCTAGAACTGGAAGCAACCCCAAAATTAGACGCAACAAGATCTGGGGTGGTCAGAATGGTGGTATTCTTGTCTATAATTCTGGTAGGTTTGTTTTCTACATTTATCCAGAATTGTTTATGTTCTGCAATATTATCTCTTCCCATTTATTATCCTTTTTGATTTTATTTTTCTACCCTTCCTCCAATTTTAGGGCTTGGATTTATAGAAGACAATGAAATTTTTGATAATGCAATGGCTGGTGTATGGATTAAAACAGACAGTAATCCTACACTAAGAAGAAATAAAATCCATGATGGAAGAGATGGAGGCATCTGTATATTTAATGGGGGAAGAGGTATGGGGTTTTTTTCCCCCCTTACTAGTATATACTGAATGTTCTGGATAAGAGTTTAATTTCAGATTAAGCAGTGTCCTTTTTAAAGTGCTCTTTAGAAACCTAGCTCTTGTCTTCTGAAGTAATAAAATAGTTATAATGAACAAACACTGATGCTTTTTAGCCTTAATTACATCAGTAATACTGAAATCTGTGGGAGGCAGAGAGGCAATTAATCTCATCCAAGACAACTGTTAGAATACTGCTTAGGACAGTCCTTTTATCCCATCTGCTTTTGTAAGCTTTGCTATTTGACTGAAAGACAGTATTGAATTCAAGTCATGTAGCCAAAATCATGCATTTGAACAGTTCAGGTTCTGCCAGTGTCAAAGATTTAGGGGGAAAAAAGATCTTTAAGGAATCTGTTGTATACTTGTGAATTTAGAAGTGGTCCTCCTCTGAAATCCCTGAACTGTTGTGTGTCCTGACAGTAGCTTCTGATACTTTGTAGATAATCACTTGTTGTAAATGAGGTTTAATTTTAAGTTAAGCATTCTAAAGTAATCCTGTCCTGCAGTAACAAAAATGCAAGTTAAGCTTTGCTTTGGCACGCTGCTTGTTTTAGAAGACAAGAACAGAAAGATGATAGAAAAATTAAAAAAAACTTGGAAACTGAAAAGACTTAGTGTTTCCTCAGAAATAAAATGGAGTTTTCTGTAATGGTGCATACGATCCCAAATTCTAATCTGTATACTGAAAAAATATACTGATAGGATTATATACTGAGAATTACTTTAAACTTGTATTACTAACTTTAGTGCTATTGGCGGATATTCCCCAAATGAAATGAATTAGCAGGATGATGATACATGAGATCTTTTGGAAATATTTCACAGAATGGTTACAGGTAAGGAGGTGTTAACAAGCTCAAATGTTATGTTTGTTGGTCTGTCATAGGTCTTCTGGAAGAGAATGATATCTTCAGGAATGCTCAAGCCGGTGTTCTTATCAGCACCAATAGCCACCCTGTGCTAAGGAAAAATCGAATATTCGATGGATTTGCTGCAGGTTTGTGGTGTTTAAATCAAATTTTGTAGTGTTAGCGCTCTTCACAAAGCTAATTCTGAGTTTTTTACCCCACAGTATTTAGACACTTTAACAGAGATTGGGATATCTTTCAGTGTATTCTAGAAATCATTTGAGAATTCAGAATTGTAGCCAGAATATCTTTACAGCAGTCTCTGGAATTACTAGCCTGTTGAGAAACAGTAATGCTGCCTTGTCATTTTTCAGTGAAATACTTTACCAATTACTTCTAAAATAAAATAAAGTTGTCTAGGACATATTTATAGCTGATCTGCTGGATGCTGCTTTGAGTATTTTATCACTGCTTTAAAACGTGGGAAACGGAGCAAATGGACATTTTAAAGACATTTGAATTGCATCTCAAGTTCAGCTTTCTCGTTCCACAAACTTGAAAAATTATTAAAATGAGCATTTCTTACTCCAAAAGAGATGAATACTGTTTAACAGTGATTTTTGTGCAATTTACTGTTTAATGATTGCAGTTCCATACATCTTGCATTCCATTCCATTTCAGCTAAAATTGCATTCTTGAGTTTTCTCCCATCTTTCTTTCAGAAGAAGCAAGTTTTCTGAGAAGAGCCTCTAAGGTGTTGTTTCAGTGTGGTGGGGGGGAAGGATAGGTTGCTGTCGAGCAGTCCTGGACAAATGGCTTGGAAGACACGGGTTACTGATAAAAGCTAAGATTTAAATAAATGAATTTTAGGTGACCATCTTGAACTTTTTAAAAAGATATTTTAGAAAGGGTAAGGTATGTGCACAAGAACTTTCAAATATATGTGAAGATGACAGCTTTAAGCACCCAAAAATCACATGCCCTTTGAAAATACATGATCCATAGTACCATTTTATTATCTGATAAACTAGTAGTGTATTGTTACTACCAGAAACCACGTATGCCAGCTGTAGCTCTTTGAAAGGATTCAACAGAAGTATTTGAACCTCAGTTTTACAGGAAATGACAGTGCAATTTCTAGCTACGTCATTTTCCTTTTTTCCCATGAGTTTACGATGCTTTAAAAAAAAATGAACAAACTGCAGATCATGAAAGAGGTACAAATACACCATGTCTACGGATTTAACTTTCCCACTTCCTTTTCTCTTCTTTGTTCCCCTGACCCAATAAAGGTATTGAAATAACAAATCATGCAACTGCAACATTAGAAGGCAATCAGATTTTCAACAACCGCTTTGGAGGTTTATTTCTAGCATCTGGTGTCAATGTCACGATGAAAGGTGAGCCTGAGCCCTCATTGGTTGTGTTTGTGCACTTTGCTTTTTTTTTTTTATTTGCTGCTGGGTTTTGGGTTTATTGTACTGTTTTTTTCCAATTTTGGCTCAGATTTGGTACCACCTTAAGCTGAGTTGTAACAAAGGGTTTCAGCTGAAGGTAACAAGCCAAGCTAAACTATCTTAGATTTTTAGACAGCCAGACACTTTCAAAGGTAACTTAAGGTTTTCCTATCATATTAAAACTCTGTTATTACCTCTTCTGTCTCAAAATTGTTTCTGAACTGGTTACTGGTCTTTGGCCCATCTCAAATTCCAATTCTGAGTTAGTACAATGGAGAGTCTTTGTCACATATCTGAAAAAAAGCGTCCAGTAAAGAAAAATGCCTCACTTAGCTTTTAGGGTCTAAAAACATGCATATTCACAATCCCAAATCACTTTTTTCAGAAAATAGGCACAGTTTTATATACATAAAATTCCCATGTATAGTGAGGAAGTATGCATGAGACAAGATCCTCTTGGAGGAGGCGATTGGAGTGATGGTTTGAATGCCAGACAGCTCCAGGAGGTTATTCTAGAAAAAAAATGTTCAGTTTTGCAGAATTTTACTTGCTTGGCTGTACTTGTTTGTCCTTCCCTGTATATTCTTTACACCACTTAAAACACAAGCTTCACAGCTCCTGGGCTTACTGACTGCATCGTCAGTGCTGTGATGCTACTGGGAGCAGACAAAACTAGTTTGAGGTGCCCTTTGGGACTTGAGAGAAGATCCAGTAGCTGAATAACACAGAGGGTTATCACATTTGCTATGCCTTGGACGCATCTTTTAAATGCCGGAGGTGGTTAGACCTAATTTCCATTTCTGTTGTATTGGAAGGCGCCTTAAACTACCCCAGGGGAAAAGCCATGCTTTTCTGCTTCTAAGGGATGTGTAAAAGTCCTTACGGTAGATGAAGGGCTTTCAAACATTTGGTTTTTGGACTTCTCAACAGAAAACGTAAGCCTGATAGGAAGGCTTGTTTCTCTAACCATTTATTCACAAACTAACTCACAAAGCGTATTTAAATGAAGGCTTACCAGATACTTTGTGCAATGCGTGCAAAAAGGAACGGTTTCTGGTCTGAGCAGTGCTCTGCACTGTCTGGGCATCTGCCTTGTAATCTGGTATTGAGGATTTGATATGCTTAAATGCCAAAACTAAAATGCAGTCATAGAATTAACTGTTCCTAATAGGTTTAGCTCTTAAAAAGGGGTGTAGGTGTGGGTGTGTGTCTGCTTTAACACCTCAAGGAAAAAAGTCTTTGATCCAGGTGTGATTAGTTCTTGGCTTTTTTTTTTTCTTCTCCAAACAGACAACAAAATAATGAACAATCAAGATGCCATAGAAAAAGCTGTCAGTAGAGGCCAGTGTTTATATAAGATATCAAGTTACACCAGCTATCCGATGCATGACTTCTACAGGTAACAGGTTCTTTTCCATCACCTACAGTAAAGTTTTCAAATAAACACAATTTCTCTTCTAGCAAGACCCCTAAAACAGTTGCCATATGCCTGTTAACACACAAATGCGTGCTCTTCCTCAGCGGCAACAGAAGGGGATTAAACAAGTTCCTGTTGTCTTGAACTGACTGTGGGCTTGAGGAAAATGTATTGTTACTCTGAACTCGAGTACAGCAGAACTGCCTTTTTGAAACAAGCAACCAGAAGCATGCCATGAAATCTAAGTTCGCATAAAATTCTGTTTTACAGTTTTGCACACATCCTTTCTGTTGGTGCTGTTCTGCCCCCATGCCCTCCCCAAGCACTTCACTTAGCTCATCAGTTTTTGATTCATGCCTAATGCGATGCATTTTACTTCAGATGTCACACCTGCAACACCACAGACCGTAATGCCATATGTGTCAACTGCATTAAGAAGTGCCATCAAGGACATGACGTAGAGTTCATTAGACACGATAGGTACGTTTCAAACACGTATGTTGAGCAACTCTGACAAGGCAAGTGAAGTAGAAACTAAAGAGCTCTCTTTCTTTGTAGGTTTTTCTGTGACTGTGGTGCTGGAACACTGTCTAATCCCTGTACGCTTGCTGGAGAGCCTACACACGATACAGATACACTATATGACTCTGCTCCACCTATAGAATCTAATACATTGCAGCACAACTGAATTCCTTTCAGAAAGAAAGTCCTGCCATTCTAATATCATAACTGTTAAAACTTTTTTTTTGGAGGAAGTTATACTTGCCCATTTCTGCAGAAAGAGACTGTATTAAAGCGGATGTGTGAGGTGTTGACACTATGGAGCTCAACCTACCAAAAAAGAAAGTGGCAATATGTTGACTCAGGATAACAGAACTGGGCGTTTTAGCATTACTGTGTAAACAAAGACTTTGAAGGGACAGAAGTGAAGAAAAATAAGCTGCAATTTTGTACAGATACCAACTTCTGAAAGCTGGTGTTTTTACAAGTAGCATTGAAACGCAGTCCAATTTGCAGTAGTACTATTCTGTAGACAAGCAGCATTCTTTGTTGCTGCCTTTATGGACATGGGTACCAATTGCTTTTGTAACATGGTAAAAAATGTGAGCTAGCACTTCTGCATTTCTTTTGATTTTTTAACATTTATTCAGATTGAGAAATATGATTTTAATGCTTTAATCTCATGTAGTTTGTTTCTAATTTCAAGCAAAAAAATCTTATTGTACTTGAATGTGTCCTGTTTTGTTAGCACACCTAGACTTGCTGTAACTGTACTCATGTCCCAGTATGTACGTTCTTTCTATGAAAGAGAAAACACTAATCTTAAATTATATCCAGCAATTTTTCTGGTGTCCTCTGAAGTTAGAATAATCTCCTTCCCTGCCCCAGCAATAGTCTGTACTCAAACCACCCTAACAAAAAAAGCGAGTGTTTTAATGAGACTTCCTAGACTATAATGCACTATAAAACAAAGTACCCATGTAACTAAGTTTTGTGAATGAAATTTTACTATGTTTTAAAGTACACAGTAGAAAGTCTCCTCAAAACAGTCTTGTACTTTACTCTGTTCATAGTTTTTTTTGAACAGTCTGGACATTACTTGCGTAACCTGCTGGAAATCACAGCAATTTCCTGCTCTAATGAAGCTGAGACAAGTATATATACAGCCCTATACAGTTTCATAGCTTTTTTCCATTTATGTGTATTGGTGACAGTGGGTAATCAACAGCCTGAAAGTGTATGCATGTACCATAACATCTAGACTTAATATATTGTGGAGTACTCAATAACCATTATGTAGAGGGTAGGTAAGAATTAAAGGGTTTAATTTCCTAGGAAAGACAATGGAAAAATGGTCATTTTTAAAAAATAAAGTTTATTAGATCATAATGTTGTCTGATACCACCTTTTTGAGAAACCGCCAGTACAAAAATGCTTCTGTTCTTAAAGATGATCGATCATAGCGGTAAGTTTCTGAACAGCGTTTGCATCACTCGTTGCACTGTCCACCACCAGGCACAGATACCTAAGGGAAATAATGAAGTCGGCTTTACTGAACATGGACACAGAGGGGCAGAGCCTAAGCGCCTTGTTACTTGCACAGCTTCAGAAGACAGAGATGCCATTTCGTGCCTGGTGTAAAGGCTGGCAGCAGCTGTCACTGCCTGATGTGGAGGCAGTGACCAGGGGCTCCTGTACAGCCCTAACATCCCCGGTGACCCCCTGGGACCCTGCGCAGCAGCCATCAGCCCTGGGCTCTTATTCCCATTCCTTCGGTTTGGCTCAGCTCACAGCCAGCCCTGCACCTCCATGCAAATTAAGCTCTTAGCCCTAGAGACTAGTGCACTGACCCAAGGCTTAAAATACTGCATTACTCATCGTATCTGCCCTCTTGCAGTCTGACTTTAGTACTTCCCTCCCTCACTGCTTGTGAAGTACATTTGATACTCACAAAAATAGTTTTAACTTCCCCCTCTGCTGTGAGACCATGAGCAAAAATCACTGCCCAAATTTTAAAATGGATGCCTACTAAGCAATGTGCAACTTCAAAATGGAAAACCAAGGCCTTACCTAAATACTCTCAGTGATATGGTCATTTTTTCAAACTCTTTTGCTTTTTTGTGCCCCTTCTGAATAACTTCCTCTGGAATATTAGCAAGTCTTGCTGCGTTGAAGCCATAGCTCTTTGGACATGCTCCTTCAATGAACTTATACAGGAACGTAATTGTTTCCTGGCTAGGATCTTCACTCTCATTTTCAACCATACATGCCTAGAAAGAGTAAGTTACAAGTCAGTGTGTGTAATACTTACCTGCAGATTAAGAAATGCATGAAACAGCACTTCCTTTTCTCAGGACACCTCTGTAACTCTGGGCAGAAGAGTGTAGAAAAGCATGCATGGCCTGAGACCTGCCAGCCACAAGGAAAAATCCTGTATTTCAGTGCTCACAGCTTGTGCGTGACACTTATACATACCATGTGGCCAAGCCGCACAGCCGTGTTGTGTGAATAATCCTCTACCAGCGAATGGTAGTGTGTGGAGAACAGAGTCCGACACTTGATTTTCTCTGCAAGTTCTTTCACAACTGCACTCGCTATAGCTGTTCCGTCAAAAGTAGCTGTGCCTCTGCCTGCAGAAGAAATGGAATAGCAAAACCAAATGCAATGCATTGTTTGCCATGTATCACTTTGTATTGTTCATTTCTCTCCCTCCTTGCTGTGTGGAAGATTGACAAACAGCAGTGAGTAGTGACAGCCACCAGCATCAGTGTGAAATGACCTGAGTATTTTGACCCATAACTATCACTCTCTCTGCTGCACTGCAGAAAAAGACATTTCTGCTCTCTTGAGACTTGCTACTGGCTTGCTCAAGGTTTGCTGCAGCTAACTGCAAAAGAACGCAGGAAAACTCAGCTACAAATAGGCTAATAATGACTGGGGGGTGGAGGGTCTTATATCAGTTTCCAGGGCACCTAAAAATACATGTTTTAAAGAGATTTAAATAGGTACCAGTTAAACAGGAGCAACATTAAGATAAAGTTACCCTTGTGTACTTGGTTGCCATTTAGACAGCCCAACAGCTAGTCTTTAATCTTAGATTTAATTTCCATCTATTACAAAATAGACTAATTACCCAGTTCATCCACAAGAACAAGGGAATGCTCTGTTGCATGCTGGAGAATGCTGGAAGTCTCACTCAATTCAACAAAGAAGGTACTTTCACCTTTAAAAGAAACAAGAGCCACAAAGTATTAGTCAAAGATCTGAAAAGCACAACGGAAACTCCATTTAATCTGCACTCAGCCTCAGTCAAGGTAAAATGAAGCTTGATAGCAAACTAACTATGAACAAAACCATAAAACTTTTTTCCAGCATGAAAATGGTGGGGTTCCATTTGCCAGAAAAAGCAGGTTTTGGTTCCTTAAGAGTACAAGCATGGACACAAGTATAATTTATTGAGCCAGTAAGTTTTAGGCCACCTTATATGTTGATTTTTAATAGCACTGGTCAGATGTACCAGCTGGATAAAGAGGAACATGAAGGATACAAGATGGGGAGAATCTTTTGCCCCTTCTTGCTCTTAAATGCACAAGGCAGGCCTAAGGTGTGTGAATTTTCAGTGTGAAAAAGCAAGCAGAAAATCTGGAAAAGACTAGGAGGCTAGACTAATTGGTTTGGTTGTTGATGTCATAAGATAGTGAATTACTCAGATGATTAAGGCTATACTCATATGTACTTCACTTGAGTGAAATATGACAAAAGAAATATACTGCTGCTGAGGACTGAACGTCTTACAGGAGTTCCAGGAACCCAGGTAACATGAGGCCGGAAATTTAGACCTGAAATTGTTTTTTAGCAAGTTACAAGCAGAAGTACACAGTTATTCAGACTTACACATGATAAATCCACACATGTGAAGT
This sequence comes from Burhinus bistriatus, assembly GCA_013397275.1. Lineage (NCBI taxonomy): Eukaryota > Metazoa > Chordata > Aves > Charadriiformes > Burhinidae > Burhinus > Burhinus bistriatus. The sequence continues at coordinate 510,660 of VYXH01004675.1, read as the reverse complement.
CCAGATTCACTAGTTCTGCATAGGGTTCATTCCAAATAATCACATGTAGCAGCAATTAATGTAATTTCAGAGCAGGCAAGTATTTACTTCCCGTACTCATGCTGCATGAGCACTACTGTGCTCTAGCGTTAGGTTTTTAAACGTGAATTATTAAGCAGTGTCCAGCAACCCTGATTTTCTGCATTTATTTAAAGAAATTTCCAGGATTTAATATATTTTTAACAATGTTTAGGAATAACCATTTATTCACTTTCAAAAAATAAACCCCTAAAATTACATAGGCAATTTTAAAGTTATATTACTTAAAATTTACTTCATAAAAGTCCTGTTGACATCCACTACAAAATGACTGCCATGGAATAACTTTCACTGTGCTTTCATTTCTACAGTGTGGAAACTAATGCATCAAGAACAGATTTCAAAGCTACTTCGGCTGTGCAGCGCTCAGCCTCATGATGTGAAAGTTAAAACATTTGTGCACTTATTTGGAAGAGAAAAGAATAGCTTTCAGTTGATAGAAAAAAAAGCTGAAAATGCTACATTTTTCTAGACCACCTCTCTCTTGCAGAAAGGGCACTTTTTATTTCTACCATAAGCACTTAAGTACTCTTCCATTAAGATTTTTTTTGTAGTGAAATTCAACAAAATTAAAATAGCTGGGCAAAGAAAGCCTTAATAAAATTCTCTAGCTGCAAAGAAAAGCCTTGATTTGGGGAAGTGTAAATATTTTTTTTAATTAAGAACTCAGAATGATTCATTTCCAAATTCCTTATGTGCAACAAGTTCAGTAGGCTTAACTCCTTTCATATTCACTGACCCACATTTTTCAGCAGAAAGATCACAGAAAATCTGTGCCCTCCTTAAATGAGTTCTGATTCTACTCTTCTTACCACAAAAAATACTTTGTTTTTCTAGCCCCATGACACTTTGCCTACCACCACCAGCAGACTTTCCCATTCCAGTTGTTGTGCCACCCTCCACTTCTGTCTTCCTCTTCACTGAAGAGACAAAATACTCACGAGAATTGTCAACTACTGCTTCCAAGGAGGAACCCTGCCTCTCTCTTTATTGTCTGAAGATATCAGCTTTCAGACATAATAAGGCAGGCATTCTGATTGAAACAGGGGACCTCTAGTCCTTGCAAGAAGGTACAAAACCAACTCCTCTACAACAGCTACCGGAACAACACTGTCCTATTCCACAACACTTAGAAAAAGATACCTATGTAAGTAGAACACAATCAGCTGTACAATATCCAAAAATATATTCCTCAGACTTGCATCCAGCTGGAAGGCAGGCTTTTAATATTAAAATTCATTTAAAAGTGATCCTATGTGCCTGTCAAAAATAATGGAGGATAAGCATATCAAATAAATCAAGCATAACTACAATCCTGATTCCACTCTGAACAACGAGAGACAAGTTAGTTGCTCAGCTCTCCCTGCAAAATCAACAGACCATCCCTTTCCAACTTGCCACTCAAAGCAAGAAAAGAAACTCACTCGGTGGCAAAAGCACTTTGGACAGCTGGATTTCAGCAACTCACCTGACATAATTCTGTCTGAGGCGCCAAGCCTCGTGAATACTCTGTCGATTGGTGTAAGCCTGCAGACTTCGGCAGGTACGTAGCATCCCAGTTGAGCCATTATAACCAGGAGACCAGCCTGCAGAACAAACATTAAAACATTTAAATTTTTACTATGTGCTTGGAGCTTCAGTTCCACAGAGAGAACAAGGGAATGAAACTGTATTTCCCCTAAAACAAAGACTAGAGTACATAAAGCTTCCTACTGTTTTAACAGCTCCAGGCTGCAGCATCATAATCTCCAAGAAGGACTAAGCTACTCTGAAAGCCTTCAAAACACAAGTTATCACAGCAAGCAGTGCTTATAAAGCAAACTCCCTGTTGCTTTCCCAGTTGCCACTGAGCTCTATTTTCATCTTGTTCAACTTGCAGAAGCATCTTCTGCCAGATGATACCAAGTCCTACAGAAAGCCACTTGAAAAAGATAAAAGACACTCTATCACTTTTTCCCAACCATCTCTCATAAGAGAAATAAAACTTATTCCTCACTAAAGTAGGTGGAATTAGAAAATCTATCTAAACATGGGCATTTTCTACCAGATTATATTTTGTCTTTACAGCATAATTGCTGTACTGTGCTGCACACCCTGAAGACCACTGCTGGGACCTCCTTTGACATTTATAAAGAGTCAAGTCACACAATTCCTTTGTGCAAAACACAGGTACTCTGGAACATTCAATCTCATGTAAATAGTCAAATCACCTGTCTCATGAGCGTAGATTTGCCACCCATATTTGGGCCAGTTACTAACACACAGGAAGCTTCACTACTGCTATCTTCATCTTTGCTGCCTATCACGATGTCATTAGGAATAAAATCATCCCCAAAGAAAGTTTTGGTAATGCATGGATGGCGTGAATTTTTAAGTTCCAGGAAGGGAGGAGCACTATCCACAGGCAGTAGAATTACAGGTCGGCACAGTGGTCCATCACCATCTTGACTGTAGTTAGCAAGGGACATCAAGACATCTATAAGATTAAGAGAAATTCCAGTAAGTGACACTTTAACCTTTCTTTATTCATTCACTGGAATGCATTTACTCATTGAACAGCATTTTTCCAAACACAGTTTTTCATTTGTGTTCCATTTTCCTGTTAAGGAAAACACCCAAGAAATACTCCAGAAGAACAAATAAAAGGTGGGGATATTCACAATGTCTTTCCTCATTCCTTCCAGATTTCTACTGATGTCAGATTAAAAGTCCTCCTCTCTAGTTTTCAGTTTAGTCTTTAAAATCTGCTTTATTTAACTTCAAAAGCTATTTTTTTTAATGTACATGTATAAAATATTATTTTCTTGCATTGGTTTTTAATTTGGAACAAGATAAGTAAGTACAGAGGAAATCAGCTTCTGTGACAGTGAATTATTTTGTTAAGAATCATAATACTCCTTGAAAGTTGCCAGAATAGATTTATATAAACATTAAAATTCTGTTTGCCTAGCACAAAGCAGCAGCACAGCCCCCCTCAATTAGGCTAGCTCTAAGGTTCTAAAAGCTGATTACGTACAAAATGAGACCATCTTACGTGATTTTAGAGACTTTATATACACGTGTTACAGCTGAGCCTGAAAAGCTGTCTTCTCCCTCTCTACTGAAAATCGATTCAGTACTTGCCCTGGTACTGTGTTGTAGCTAATGTGACTGCTTCCCAGCTCTCCTAGCCCACTCAGAGAATCCATTCCTAGACAACACTCACTGCCCTCCTGTCCTCCCTCTTCTGCCCGTGGCATTCAGAGCGCTTTCATTTTTCCCTGGAACAAAGACATCCCAGACTGCCTTATGCTAGCAGAAAATTCACAGTACAAGAGTACGCCAGTCCCGAGAAGGGAATACAGGAGACTGTTCTACCCCAGAAATTTAAGGAAGATTTGGGGAAGTCTTCCTACTAAACTACCTTCTTCAAGGCAGTGACAATGATCGTTTTTTTAAAGGCTGCTGAGAAAGCAGCCTACTCAGATGGAAAGGAGATGACTAGCAGGTTAGATTTTTCTACCTCCGTCTGCATCACTGCCTTTATTTAATAAGAAGCTACTAATCCATACACAAGATTCCTAGAAGCAGTGAGAGACCCACTAGGCTATGCTGAACTGTGAGAAATACTCGGGGGAACACCTACAATCACACGACAGGAATGAAGAGCGAGCTTGCAAACATCAAGACCCAACAACTGTTCTGCTATTTACTGACAGGAAAGAAACAGGTGATCACTGTTCATTACCAATGCTGTTATCACAATCAGAGTTTTTAAAATACAAATTAAGAGCTGGCAACAAGCCTTTTTTGCTTATCCAGATTAGATTTCATAATTTACTACACAAGAGTATTTTTACTATATGTCACAATGAAGAAAACCTCTTACCTAACACAGCAATGCATTCCACCGCTGTCTGCCAGTCTTTGCTATTTTTATCGAAGTTGTAAAACAAACGCCTCATACAGTCTTTTAGTGCTGCATCTCTGCGCTCTTCAGCATTAACCATGGCAGCCAGCATCTTCTCAATCTCCTTGGTCCAGTAACGTTTATATCCCTTCCTGGTTGACTTCAACTCATACTCCTCAGGCAAATTGCGTGATATTGCACTTTCCGGTATTTCCATTTGGTACCGGTTTTTGCCTGCCCCCCAGTACAGCATGGATTTGAATCCAAGCAGTTTGCGCTGCTTATCCAGGTACTTGTGGAGATCTTCCTCAACAGCTTTAATATCCTGTAGTGCTTTATCATAATCGGGGTCAAAACCCGCCTTTGGAGTAATCACTCCTGTCTTTCGAGCCTGGTTATGATCAAAAGCAGTATCCCATCTTTTAAGCTCTGCACTCAAGTCTGGGAAGCAGCCATTTGGATTTCTGGCTTTGCGGGTAATTAGCTGCTTAAGGACTTTAGATTTGAAGTCACTGGCAACTTCTTCCATGACATCGACAATTTCATTCATTACTTTAAACCCCTCCAGTGCAGACAGAAAGTCAGCAATTTTTTTTTTGCTGTATTTGATTTCTTCATAAAAGATGGCCCTGCTGTCAGGATGGTTCTGACTTTTAAGTGGTGATCCAATACTGTGAATTTTGCTGAGCAGCCTTTCAAGGTCAGGAAGTTTCTTCAGGTGCTCACTAACTTCTGACATTTTATGTGGCACTGCCAGAAGGTCCTCAACAGCATCTAAACGATCATTGATAGATTTAGGATTACAAAGCGGAGCGCAGAGCCACTGTTTCAGGAGTCGCTTCCCAAATGGTGTACAACAAGAATCAATCCTTTCCAACAAAGTACCTTCTGTGGTTCCATTGGTTCCATTCTGCAGGACTTCCAAGTTCATTAGGGTGACTCCATCCAGCACCATCCGCTGGTCAGTTTTGGCAAAGAAACTGCTTGAACTCGTAGTTTTTGCAGTATCAATATCCACAGGGACATACTCCTCAAAGTTTGCCAGCGATAACAGCTCCTGATCAATCAGGCATTTTTTGAGATAGAAGACACATCCCCCAAGAGCTGACAAAGCTAGTTCACTGTTTTCACCAGGAGTTAATCCCAGCGAGTCACTCTCTGAAGTGAAAGATTTGATTACAGAGGGCAGAGACCATCCATTTTCAGAGTTCTGTTTCTCTTTGAAATATCCTTCTTCAAGAAGGACTTTTAGTGTTTTAGATGCATTCCAGAACTGGGAACCAGAGATCAGCCCTTCCTGAATGCAAGAAACAAGTGAGCCCTTCAGTATCTTCTGTGTGTCCACAGACAGGTTCCCCTTCTCATACAATACCTGCACAGGAGTGTAATGCGCTACTAAAGTCCTAAACCTTGAACAGTGCCGGTCGTCTGAGAACTGGCCTACATAAAACTTCCCCACCGATGTGTCAACAAAGCAGACCCCATAAACACGTTGTCCAGAGGAGTCATCTTTTTCCTTAACGCACAGAAGGTATTTGTTATGGTTCTCAGAGGGATCACAGTCCAGAATACTGTAAGTCTGTGTTCCTTTGGTGATGATTCTGCATATTTCTCTGCGTACAACCTTGTCAAATTTTGTTGGGTGGGCCATTGACTTGTAGCGTGTTTCCATCATTTCAGGAGTTTCTGTTTGCTCAACACGGGCTACCTTGTAGCCTTTCTGCACTAGAACATCAGAGAATCTGCCAAACGCAGTTTCTGGAAAACCTGAATGGGCCCAAGTACCTTTCATAAAGATCAGGCCCAACTCATTTACGCCAGTGACTGCATCCATATGATACAACTCATAGAATTTTCCAACTTTGTAGAAAATCACAGCATCAAAGTTTTGACTTTTCAGCTGCCACCACCTCCGCATTCCTGGCGTACACTTGTTGAGATAGTCCTCAGGTACATACAGAGTACATGGATCATAATCAGGGTCACCCTGCCGTTTCCTGTGCGCATCTTTCTTTTTCCCTTCCTGCAGCCAGTCAAGCTTCTCATGTTCCCAGACTGCAAAGCCACTGATGCCTCCGCTGCAAGCATTTGCTTGAGATTCAAAACTTTCAGGTGCTGCAAATGATGTCAGCTTAGACTTGGCTTCTAAAGAAACCGTTGCTGGTCTTTTAGGTGTTTCATTTTCTAAGCTACTCCTTTTAACAGGCTTGTTTATCTCTCTTCTCTTTCGTTTAGAAGGGACTTTTATGGGACTTTCTGCAACACTCTCTGCATCTGTCTCTGTGTCAGTAGATTCGTTTTCATCCACGCCACTACTAGCTTCCTCGCTGCTTGCCGCTTCTTTCACATCAGGTTTGAACTCTACATCAGAGCCATCATGATCACTGTCAGAATCCAACACTCTTCTTCTTTTGGCTTTTATGGTACTTTCCCTGTTCATTACTCGCTTATTACTCTTCACATCCTCCTCACTATTGCAGTCATCACTGTTGCCTGATGCACTGTCACTCATCTGCTGGAAAAGTAAATTATTTTACCTATAGAAAATTCTGGCTACAAAGTAAAGTATCACTGGTGCAAAAAGAAGCACAAAAACATGCAATAATGCAGTAGCTATGATACTTCAAGCAAGAGACAGTAGAGCCATAGCCAATTCCATTTACCTTCACAGAATTTCATTTTTTCTGGATAACAAACTGCTACTGGCCAGCAGCATAATCACTCCTCTTTGCATTCTTTACAGCCTCGTTCATTACTTTGCATAAGTGACACTGATGAACAAAACATTTAAACTGGACAAAAGGCATATGGTATATGAAATTCAGCACAAAGGAAAAACGCCTCCATAAGCTAACTCTGTGATGTAATTTTTTTCCTACGGACCTATATCAGAAACTGATTGGATTTTGCAGCCTTCCAGTACTAGCCTATGAGTTTTGCCCATGACTTTTTTTTTTTTTTTTTTTTTTTTTTTGAGTTAACTACCTATTTCCACCTACAAACATACTACCTTATCGTAACCTGCAAGATCATTGTGCACATCTAGGAGAAAGAAAAGAAACTCCATTATTTGCCTTTTCAGCTTGAAACTTTAAGAACTCCAGTGCCAGTGCTGGAGAAGAACAGCAGTGAAGGGACTGTAATGGGTACAAAGTTCCAGTGCCCACTACACTGTTGCCACAAACATAACACAATGCTTGGAGTGGCACCTGTCCCTCGGGGCAATGTCAGACTGGAGAAAAAGCAGATGGGCCATGCTGACAGAGGAGGAAAGGAAAACCACTATCCCATTGACAGTTTCCTCATACCATTCCTTTCCAAAGGAATCTATTACAACGCATACGGTGGTACTGAAATAATATTTGAATTATTCATAATACAACATGAATACAACACAATAAAAGGCCTCTTTTTAGTTACCCCACTAACAGATTGGTGTTAATAGTACAAGAATTTGTATTTTAGTGCTACGCTACAAGATGAGGGCAGGGCCCAAAAATCCAGTTTAACGCCTTAAGATGAATACTCAAAAAGTTAGAAATTTCCACATTATGACAAATTAAAACTTCAGATTGAACTTAGGGGAACTTGGACTATGAATAGCAGATAGAGAAGGTAAAAAGAAGCACCAGAAAAAGAGTACTTTATGATTGCAAAAGTGGGTCACCTGGGTTACCCAGGGAGTCATCAATGAAGAGAGCTAGAGAAGTTCAGTAACTTCCGAGGTCAGTCCTTATCATGCAGAACACCAAAGAGATACTAGACTTGCCTTTCCAACAAGAAAAGGTAAGAGACCACCGTATGACCTGACAGCACAGAAGCAGTACAAAAAAAGACATATGGATACACATGCATGCACAGTTAAAGAGCAGATAAGCCAGATTACTGTACCAGAGAACTGCAGGATATTCCATGCTTAGTTCCAAGCGACAGCTTCTAAGTTCTAGCACTATTTTTGAAAATTACAGCAAGTGAGAAAAATTTTACCTCCATTTCCTCCTCTTCCTCCTCCTCTGTGTCTGAAGGTTCACTGCATACTGCCAGTTCAAGCCGCTTAGTTTTATCTTTACTCATTGCATCGTCTGCTAGCACCATTGCTCTTTTAATTTCAGGCTTTGTGCTATAAAACATACCTCCCTTGAGCGTCTCCCCATCTGATGAACCTGTAAAACCACAAATAATTTGTCAGAAACTGAAGTTAGTCTAGCATTTAGCCAGTCTTTTACTTAGTGTTCATACTTCACTTTTAAATGTATTCAGACAACTAGTATAATTATCTAACATTCCTTCTTGTTACCAGTCATTCCCACCACATCTTCAATATAGGAACCTATCGCTCATTCAGCCTCATAAACTACCCCCAGAGAAAGTCTAAACACTCACAAATGAAATGCCTACCTAGTACATGAACACTTGAAGAATTGCTTCTATTTCTGTAACTCATTACCACATCTGAATACTTCCAAGCTAAGGTCTGAACACCCTCACACTAGCTATAGTTACTGTTGAAAAGCAACACTTTATACTAGCAGTGCAACAGACCTGACTGAGACCACACAGCTATTTCAGCAATGATAGGTAAGCTCAAATATAAAGTTATCTTCAAATTATGGGCATCAGTCATCTATGACAGACCTCTTGCCTAAGGCTCTGTTGGCCATTCACACTGCTCCTCTAGGTGCAGCAAGGCGTCCAGACTCAACACCGACCTATAAGCCAGATTAGCCGATCATCAAGCGCCCTGGCAATTTACCTCGACACTGCAGGGCATCAAGCAAAGCCTACTATTAATAACTGCACTATTCCCTCATCCTCTTTCATATCCCTTGAACACCACAGTTCCTCCTTCCACTACCTGTACATAAACACAAAAATAAAGCCAACTAGCCTGCAGACTGATTTCTAGAATGGGTCCCCAAAGACACTGAGATTCATCTTAATGCCGTGCTGAAAAAGTAAATGGTATATATAACATATTTGATATTCAACTTGGGGAAAGAAAGAACGGCAACATAAGAGTACACTATGGATGGGGAAGGGCAATTCCTTTTTCTGCTCTTACAAGTTTAGCTGGCTGCACGCGACAGTAGGATCTGCTCGAATAGGTCCTTAAACCCACTCTTGTGAATCCCTTCATACACTGCTATTAACTGAAGCTTCAGCTCTCAGTCAATGGTAGACAAAAGGCAGCTGACTCATAGGAGGCCAACTACCTCAGAAAGAAGCCAAAAAGAACTCTTTCTCTGTCATTTCTTTGAGCTGGCAATAGTAACGCATGGAGTTACAAGTAGCTGCTTCCGCAGCATAAACGCAACACATTAACAAACCAGATCTCCATTTTAGTTTTGCAAATGCAGTGAGACAATCTAAAAATATTTTGCATTTAAATATTGACAATTTAACAATGGCAGGAAAAAAATCTCATAATAATTTAACTGCATATTCAAGTGTGCAACACCTGCGTATTCACTTATACCACTTCTATATAACGCCACTTCCTGCATGCCCAACTGTTAGAAGTCTAGCTCTGTGCTGTCTGTATTCAGTTACAAACAATAACACGATATAAGAAACTTCTCTATTTTCTTACCCAAAGACTCCAACACTCTTACTTTGTATACAAAGATGCTTTTTGTCTGAATTTAAAAGCAAAGCATTTATTTTAAGTATTTTTACTCTGTTCTGCATTAACCACATTTCTTGTAGATAGACCAGTGTTCCTGTGCTTAAACATTTTGAACACTTCTTATTTTTCTGCAATTTTCTTTTGGTAAACAGATCAATTCTGCTTACCTGTATTTGCTTTTAAGTGCAACTGCAAGCTGTTAAAATATATTTGATTCTTTTAAAATACCTTCAGGAAAGATACATATAAACCATCGACCAATTCACTTGCATTAAATAATGCTAACATTTACTGTAATAGCATCACCATTTTAATTTAAAACTAACTATGGCTTAAGTGCAGTACATTTAAGTATAAACAAGCCAAAAAAAGATGACTACATGATCGCATGAAATGGAACTCTGACTTGTAAAAAGGAAGAAACTGTTTAAATTCAGTTGTTTCACTGACATCATGAGCAAATCCTACAGTGTATCAAAAATACTGTATTACACCCAAAGTACTTGTTTGACTAACAAGACAGTTTACGGCAAAAGGATTTACACATGACAGTTTACAGCCAATGATTTGCAGTTTTCAGCAACAGTAAAATTATAAAACAAGGGGAAACCAGATCATGATTATTAATAAGGTGAGATTTATTATGCAAAATGTTGTTTTAATTCTTGATCACATTTCATTTTCATTAGTTAGCTAAGTCATTTCTTCAAGATGACAAACACTAACTCTGCTCTGTAACTACAAGCATTACCCCTAACAAATACTCTGAATTCTCAATATATATATTTTTTATTAACAAAACTGCACTGCATTTTTTAAAAGAAATAACATCACAGAAGAATTCATTTTCATTACCTAGTATCCTCTGCCTAGTCTTTTGCTTCTGGACAAACCGCAGTTCCCAAATAGCTGCTTGAAAACTGGGTTTGACATTCCTAATATTTTAAGCATTTCAGGGCTAAAAATTGAAATAGCGGATTTATCTTTTAGATCTTTTTTATATCGATGGGACAAATAAAGGAAAAAATTTTAAAACATAAGCAAGCTTTAAGTTTGTGTTCTAATCTAATAAACAAGACAGCTTAGTGTTTTATGTTTAAAAAAACTGTATAACCATTAATGCACCTGTAACCCTCAAAAACTTGCCTTCTCTAACTTACAAAGTACAAAACATGCTTTCCCACTCAATACTAATTTTGGGTTTGCTGCTCTTCTCTATGGAGAATACCATACCCTGTAAGTGGCATATTTCCATTTCAAAAGTTTTATTTATATCTCTTACCTTTATATGGCCTCAGATATTTAATACTGACCCAGCCCCTTGTAGGGCTGTCATCAAAAAACTGTACGTGGACACGAGTGGATTTCCCTTTGCCTCTGACTATTGTTCTTTCGGTCGGATGGTTGTATATGAGACACGGCCACCAAGGATAACCTTCCATCTTGGCCCAGACCAAGTCACCAGGTGAATACTCACAGGAGACACTGCAAAGACAATAGATGTGTAATTTAAGGAATAGAAACATTTAAAACAGCTCTCTTCATAAACATAACTGCACCTGCTCCTGAGCAGCTTGCCCACTGAAGATCTTGGAAGGCTCTTAGGTGGTGCAACCTGGATTATACAGTCCTTCTCTATCACTATCTATATCACTCTTGACTTTTCTGATTTGCTCCTCCAGGATCTATCGGATCCCCACAGTGATAAAGCTTCATAGTCACAGAAGACTGGCTGAGGTTGGAAGGGGCCTCCTTGTCCAACCGGGCCACCTAGAACCGTGTGTAACCTGACTCTTAGTGGATTTCTTAAGGGAGGAGGAGAGAGTAACTGCGTCCAACCAGACATTAACGGAAAGAAAAAGACCGCAGACTACCTATTTTGAATCGTCCACCTACATAACTAAGGCAGGTTTTCCTGCAGAGACTAATTCTCAACAGGGCACCTAAAGGGAACGAGTAAGATTTCAAAAAACCCTCAAGGTACAAAAAATACACGAATAAATAAAACCTCTGTCTCCACTGCACAGCACCTGATGCAGCTTTTATTTCCTCTCTCCTTCTCCCCCGAGATTTCAGCCCAGCCACTGCCACACTCCACCGCTGATGGCTGCGGGGGTTTCTGCCGGCTGTAGCCAAACAACCAGCGACGTACAGTTCGCTGACAGGCAGGACAATTACCATCATGGCACAGAACAGAAAGGAAATTTAGGCACGAGTGAAAAAAAACCAAAACCGTGCTTCAAAACAGGCAAAACTAAAAATGAGGTCCCCTCTCCGCAGCTGTCGGCGTCGTCCCGCCTCCTCACGCCCCGGCTGAGGGGAAGGCCGCCGGCCCGCGTCCCCCACCACACGCCGCTCCTGCCCTCCAGCCCGGCGCTCACACGCACACGGACCCTCCGGCCCTTCCCAACGAGCCCCTGCCCCGAGCGACTCGGCCGCCACCGCCGCCTCAGGCGGCGAC
>VYXH01004675.1:441896-498491 GCA_013397275.1 Burhinus bistriatus | reverse complement strand
GCCAGCGCGCGCCAAACCCGCCACCGCCCGCCCCGCCCCTGGGCGTGGCCTCCCCCGGCTCCGCCCCCGGCCGCCGCGGGCGGGAAGCGCTGTGGGGGCGTCGCGGTGGCTGCGCGGTGCCGTCCGCCCCTCTGGCCCTCTCCGCCGCCCGCGCCCGCCCTAGCAGCCGGAACTCCGGCCCCGGCGGTGCTCCGCGGACCCTCCCTGCCTGGGCCTCCGTGTTTGCCCCGCCTTCCTTCTCCCCGCCGCTGGCAGAGGGCCCGAGGCGCCTCCGGGCCTACTGTGGGGCGGTGTCCCGGCCTGCTGCCCTCCCAGGCAGGCACTCCCCGAGTTCGGTGGCTCACAGCAGGGTCTGTCCTTGTAATTACAGCCCTTCGTATCCTGCTCCTTGTCCGCAGTGAGGCCACGGTGGTTGTTGTGGTTAATGCTGAGATGGGATGAGCTGGGGCCTTCCCGCAGCAACATCCTCAGGGAAGGAGAAGCTGTGGCACCTGCACTGGAGAACGTCTTTCCCGCCTCTGCAGTAGAGGGCCAGAGCAGCGGTGTGGTGGGAAGAGAAGCTGGAGGAGAGGCTTGGATAGCTGCTGGCCCTGCTGCCAGGCAGCAAGTTGGTACTTCTCAGCCAGCTTTACTGGCAAAACGGTTAAAGGAGAAGCTGCTGCCCACCGGGCGTTCACACACCATTCATGGTGTCACACACACACGGACACGCACTCTCACACTTACTCTCAGGCACGCTTCCTCCTTCTTCAGGCTCGACCCTAGGTTTCCCACAGCAGAGTCTCAGGTGTTGGATTTTATAAAATAATTAATTTAAGTGAAAGATACATCAGCAAGGACAGCCCGGGCTGGGTGCCTCCAAAGAAAGGGACCCTGAACAAAGAAATCCCCGGGCAATTATACCCTTGTGATCTCTACACCCGCCCCTTATGTGTGTCTTTTAGTCCAATGGTGGTTTTTGGTCTGGGGTCTTCTAACATCTTATTGGATTCTTTTTCTGTGTCCAGGCAGGCAGACTCTTATCTTGTTGATTTGCAGTTTCAGCCGAGGGTTGGAGCTTCCTTATCTTCTGGTTTACGCTCCTTGTGCACCTGCACTCACTGGCAGAACATGGAGAACTGAAGAGTCCCAGACTTGGGAAAAACAATACCAAAACATCAGTGTGATATCAAAACACTTTCCCCATACTAAAAGACTAAACACAGCACTGTACCAGCTGCTAGGAAAACTAGTAGAGCTGAGAAATGGCAGCTAAAATAATAGAATCTCTTCCTCTGCTCTTCCTACACGTTTTTTTCATAATCATAGGTGAGGCTATGTCCTTTAAAAGCAATTTTTTAAATGTACTAAAATACAATCTATTTCACGGTTCTTAACTGTTGTGCTTAAGCTACAGTATTACAGAGCAAAAATAAGAATTCATTTTTTTCAGCATAAATTCAGAGAAAAATTATTTACTGTCATTGGACGTCTGTTAGCATAGCTTTTTCCTTCACTAAAATTGCCGTTTAGTGTTGCAAGCCAAAACCTCTCCTGATGTTCAGTACAACTGTAGCCAAAATGTCACGGGCGCGCTCCCACGGCAAGTGAAAAAGTGGCACTGCAAGGTATGGATTTGACCACAGGAGGTCGCGCAAACCCAAACGATACTGAAGGATTTTAAAAGCGTGTTCCTTCTAAAAGAATTATTTGCATTTAATTTCAAAGCATAATTTCCGTTTAACCTATCATCTATTGCTTTCATAAACAATCTAATGTGTGCTGAGCTACACACACCTCAAACTGAAGTAGAAAACCAGCTGCATTTAGTTTCCTGCGAACAGTACAGGGGATTCCAAAGCACATGGACTGTGAAGTGCTTGGAAGTGGAACATGCTGCAGGATAACCCCCTCGGCAGGTATTGCTGTTCCTATCAAAAACACTCGCCGGGACTGGTACCTGCACAAATGTTTGGGTAGCACATTTTTGTCAATTGTTTGCAGGAAATAGGCAACCCTATTTAAATTTGTAACTGTCTGGAAAATTACACTCTGATCATCTGTCTGGCAGGTAGAAGCAGGGAGATGGGCTGAGGCAGGGAGGGGAAAAACTTGGGAGAATGCTAAAAGCAGGCTCAATCTTTAAAGATTAAGCCTGTTTTGAGCAGACTCCTGATAGATCCTGGTAGCTTCTCCCTGGAGATGAGCGTTGTCAATTCATACGAGGAATAGAGATGACAGAAAAACGTGAAGGGTCATCTGAATTTGGTGGTCTCCTGAGCCAACATGGTACAAACACCACAGAAGTCACTTTGGTGTTGGGGTTGTTTTTGGTAGCCCTGAGATTTCTCCAGGCTGGCAGGAGCACATGAGTCAGTCCTGGTGACTCTGCTGGAAGAGGGGCATGTTACTGAATTGGCACAACTGGAGGTCTTGAGAAGAGACCTTGGAATTTATGGACCATGTGGTCCAGAGGCTTGAGCGAGAGGCCTGGAGTATGCACCTGTGAGAAGATTAATAAATTGTTTTGCAGTTTTTTTAATTTGTCCCATGCAATACCAGGTCTGTGGTGTCCCCATGTCTGGGTCTGGGCATTCCTCCATTTGTGGTGACTGCCGCTTAAGAAATGCCACATTGGAAGCATACCTAAGTCTGTATTTTAGAAAGTCTGGATCCAATATAAGACACCCTCCCCAAGGTGGGGTAGCTCCGCACTTTGATATCCACAAAAATGTAGGAGTTAAACTTTGCAATGCTGGATTATTGTACATCCCCTTTTCTCTGGTGGGATCAGGCTGGGGGAAACAGATCACACCAGTTTTTATTAGATAGCCTTGTGTTGTACTGTTATTAATAGCAAGGGACTCATGGCACACTGCATTCACTTACTCCCTCATGCAGTTCACAAACATGCACGCTAACAGGTACCTGTGTGGAGCAAGAGCTGGGAGACCAACCCCAGCAGAGATTAAAAACTTAACTTAAAAGTTGAGTTTTAAACTTAAAACTTAAAGGCAGAGGCATGTATTGATGTGCCAGGGGCTTTGAGGTGAGCGTTCAGGAAGTCCGTCCAGATGATTGGTTTCATCATATATGTATATGTATGTGTATTTTATGTGTTTAGATAGATACACAGATAGACAGATAATCTTGTAGTTTTGCATATAGCAGCCTTCTTGGATGTAGCCTGGGTTGTACGATCCATGGTTTTTGCTAGTGGATTTGGACAGATTCAGCAGAGTCTTAGTGTTCAGCGTTTATCAGTTTTTGTGGGTTCATCAGGACTGCTAGTCACTGGAGCTTATCACTTCTTGGCAGACTTTTGCATGCTACTACTTGGCACGCACTTTCCCTCTCTTCAGCCTGCTGTTTTCTGGTACCTATTTCTCCATCCACACATGCCTGTAGAGCCATTCACACAAACTCAACAGAGGGAGCTTTTATGACATGGTCTTCAGTTGCTCTCTAGTAAAATGTGTAATTCTACTTGTTTTTCTACCAATCTCAGCAGGGTATGTTATAGAATAATTAAAACATGAAAGTCTTTGAAGTTGTTTGATAGGAGGCTATAAAAGGTGACATTACTGAAAACATTATAAACAACTCTGTCCTTCCCCCTTTTTTTGAATATCCTCTTCTGAAGAGAAAACCATAGGGAATTGTGAAGTTGCTGTAGTGCAGACTTTACACCAAGCTCAGCTGAACACCGGAAAGTGCTGTATTTATCTTAAATCTTTTCTTCCCTCTCCCCCTGCCAATGCATACGCAAATACTCCCACACAGCTATCAACTGTGCTTTTTAGCTCCCTAAATGGTTCTGAACAATTTCCATTTTAGGAACGTTGGAAATGGCAAGGATTTGGCTTTTTTCAAGATAATATCTCAAAATTTTTGAAACAAACAACTTTGGATATACCTTGCTTTACTAGATTATACAGTACCTTCTCTACAGCTGGTACAGAAAAGGATGATGGACTGTTGTTAGTGGTGGAGCAGGATCCAAGAGCTAGCTTGCAATGCCGTGACTCTCTGCTGTACCTAGGCTTTTATGTGGAGTTTGGAATCAATCATTTCTATCTTGTTAGATGCTGGAATAAGGAAAATGCTAACCAGGTAATTTTGAGGTCTTTCTGGAAAAATGAAATAATATAAATCAAGAAGGATACCTAGAACAATACCCACAACAGAACAGCAAAGTACACTTGAGGCCAGGTGCCTGGTAGTTTATCTTCTGTAGTGTTTGCTATCTCTGATATTCTTTGAAAGAAACATTTAACAGGAAGGAGACATTCACATTCCTCAGGTGAGGGATCTTGTTCTTGAAGTTTCCAGGCACAGCCAAGAGCAAACTGGTGAGGCTTAGGGAGCAGCAGGAGCAAGGATGCTCCTGGCACAGGCAGTGCCCTCACTGATCATGATGCAGACACACAGCATCTGAATCATAGAATCCCAGAATCACAGAATGGTTTGGGTTGGAAGGGACCTTTAAAGATCATCTAGTCCAACCTCCCTGCCATGGGCAGGAACATCTTCCACTAGATCAGGTTGCTCAAAGCCCTGTCTAACCTCCAAGCTTCTGGTGATAGAGCATCCATAACTTCTCAGGGCAATCTGTTCCAGTGTCTCACCACCATCATAGTAAAAAATTTCTTCCTTATGTCCAATTTAAATGTACCCTCTTTCAGTTTAAAACTGTGGCCCCTTGTCCTGTCACTACAGGCCCTAGTAAAAAGTCTCTCTCCATCTTATAGGCCCCCTTTATATATTGAAAGGCTGCAATAAAGTCTCCCCGGAGCCTTCTCTTTTCCAGGCTGAACAACCCCAACTCTCTCAACCTGTCTTCATAGGAGAGGTGCTCCAGCCCTCTGATCACTTTCATGGCCCTCCTTTGGACCTGCTCCAACAGGTCCATGTCTTTCCTGTACTAAGGACTCCAGAGCTGGATGCCGTACTCCAGGTGGGGTTTCACCAGAGCGGAGTAGAGGGGCAGAATCACCTCCCTCGACCTGCTGGCCATGCTGCTTTTGATGCAGCCCAGGATACAGTTGGTTTCTGGGCTGCAAACGCACATTGCTGGCTCACGTCCGATTGTTCATCCACCAGTATCCCCAAGTCCTTCTCAGCAGGGCTGCTTTCAATCCCTTCATCCTCCAGCCTTTATTGATACTGGGGGTTGCCCTGACCCAGGTGCAGGACCTTGCACTTGGCCTTGTTGTACTTCGTGAGGCTTGTATGGGCCCACTCCTCAAGCCTGTCCAGGTCCCTCTGGATGGCATCCCATCCCTCAGGCGTGTCAACCGCACCACTCAGCTTGGCATCATCGGCAAACTTGCTGAGGGTGGACTTGATCCCACTGTCTATGTCACTGATGAAGATATTAAATACTATTGGTCTCAGTCCAGACCCTTGAGGGACACCACTCATTACTGGTTTTAACTTGGACATTGAATTGTGTGGGCAGAGCAGCGTGTTGATAACCACAACAGCCCCAGACAAGGTGAGGGAGTGGATCAGATCCAGGGTCCGTCTGGGAGGCAGGGCTGCAGGCAGGCACACCTGCAGCAAGCATCGCTCAGGTAGGGGCTGGGTGCCAAGGGCAAACAAATTGTTGATAACAAATTTTTGAAAGCTCTTCAGGCAAAATTTGCTAGACCATTAGCAAAAGAGCTATATCTATGATAGTTAATGTCAAGAGCAGTCTAGGAAATTTCACATTGGTGGTGTTTGAAGTACAAGATACGTGTGCTACCCCTCTTTATGTGTCTTCTGAGCAAAGTAAGAAATTTGTCTTCCAGAGCTAATAGAAAGCTCTTAGCGAGGAAAAAATCCCTGGCTATTATAGGTAGGATTTTTTCATTTTGAACAAAACTGTAAGATTTTCTCATTCCAATATTCTGCAGTTGTCTCACTGGGACAAATGTAACAGTTTTCACTTTTCCCCTTCAGTATAAACACATTTTCTGAAAAATTTTTAATATCTTTTATTTTCATTTTTTGGCACAAGGCACGACTATGGAGAAAGATCTTGAGTCTTAGCTGCTTTTTATAGGGCTGCTGCAAATACCCAGTAACTATCAAAATCAAGCGAAATAACTCTGGTATGCAAGTAGCTTAATGGAGAATGGAAAGAAGAGTCCACTGCTTCATTCAATTAATGTGTGTCTTTTCTCAGAGGTTGACTTGAACTGCTTTTATACCCATAGAAGTGAGATGATCAGAAGTAACCTTAAAGCAGTGCTAAATGCTTTATGGGCCTTACCTTGTTGACAAAGGGTGCCAGACCAATCTTAGAGTGTGAGGTGGAACAATTTACAGAAATAGTTTCATCATGCTAATATAGACTGGAGTGAAGACAATGTTGACCTTTCTCAGAAATTCCCCCAAAGGAGAATTCAAGCATGAGATGTACGCTGTAAATAAGGTAGCCAGTGAAAGGTTAAGTTTTAGGAAAAATAGAGCCATGAGAAAATGTTAATGAGTACTGAGGTCATTCTGACCTAAATATAATTGATCTGGTAGGCTAGTAAGAATCAGATATCCTAATATACTAATTTTGTGCAGGCTTGGAAAAATGACTATGTAAGGGTGTTGTAAAAGTGTGTTTAAAGGACATTTTTTCCCCAGTGCTAAGTTTACTATTTCTCAGTTTCCTTCTCAGCATCCAGCATACATAAAGGGCTAGGCTAAGCATGAGTATGAAAATAAGTCAGAGACTGTTTATTCAGTAGCTCATTGTTCCGTAATTGATTTTAGTAACAGAAGATAATTTCCTCTTTGCTCGCTTTTTGCATGTCTGCAGACATGCAGCTTCCTTGTACCAGTTTTAGGGCAGCTTGTATAGCAGCAAGAAGTGAAGCAAGAAATGCATGTTTATTTAGGGTCCCTTTAATTACACAGTCTATGACTAAAACCTTTTCACTTGTTTTCTTACATGACAAAGCAGGTAAAAGAAGAGATAAAACTAAGATTTCTAAATAAATGACATTTTAGGATGTTTTGTTTACACTGTGCCTTCTTTTAGATGCAGGTCTGAAGCGAGATGAGAGCTGCTGGAATGGCGTGTAGCGGAACTACCAGAAACAAGAGTTCAAGAATCAAGAAGAGTCTAAACATAACCCGTGAAGTTGATTTGCAATGAAAACCGCAGACAGACTGCATCTCCAATTCAGATGTTTCAGGTGGTACGTTATAGATCCGCGCATAATAATAGAATGTCCTAAAAAAAAAAGAAAGAAAAAAAAAAAGCAGGAAACAAAAGAAAAATGGACCGGGGCTGAAGACAATCAAACTCTTCTCCATGGTTCCATCCTGCTCCCTCAGACAGGAACATTCATCTGCTGATTTTGTTGGGGTCAAGATGCTCCTGCTTTTTGAAAGTGTAGTAGCCACCCACAGTTATCCTGCTTCCTGCCTTCTGTTTTATTGTGCCTCCATTAATAATATGAACACTTGTGGGGTTTTTGATGATACAGTTTAATAATTTCAACTTGCAAAGAAAAAATAACTCATAAATCCAGAAAAAAACCAACTGTAATCAAACAGTCTGACCTGCATAGCGCAGGGCATTGGATTTCCCTGAATCAATCCCTGTTTATATCAGATAATCTCAAGTGGAAAACAAAGAGGTTTGATTTAAAGTTTTGCAAAGACAGATCATGACAATGGTTTGTCAATTAAGTACCATGAGATATTTGCAGCTGTTGTGGCAGAGAACATAAATTTGAGCTGGATGGATAGGGTTAGGCAAGTTCCAGTTTTTTTCGCAGCACTGAATTAGCAAATCAGTGTTGCAAAAATAATTTGTATTTTGCATGACTGATGTTCTCTGACTTCAGAGGTATCACCTGTCAGCATTGATGATGGGTGAGAGAGGCAAAGGGAAAACAACATGGTGATGAAGAGCAAGTACAGTCACTGCTTGGAGAATTAAATGTTTCAGTTCTGCTTCCCTGCCAGACAGTGCTCAGAAAGCCAAAGGAATATTGGTTCCTACTAATTAAAATGCGGGGGAAAAAAAGAAGAGGCTTCTTGATTTCCTTCTTAAATCTATAACTTGGTTCCTTATGGGGAGCTAATCTCCTGCCAAGTGACATTGGCACTAAATCTGGGAAATGTTTTCCAAAAGTTGTTTCTCTGATGAAGGTACAGATAGGGACAAGGATGAGGCGACATGGGGCGAGGTGGTCTGTTCTGCTATGACACGATGCTTTGAGCTTCACACTGGAAGAGCGTTGTGCCCACTGAGCCCGGCTCACACTGGATCTGTCCCCTGACTCAGACCTCAGCTGGTGACTGGTTTTCTTAGCGAGAGAGATGTAGTTTAACTATGAACCTTTCCTGAATGAGTATGCTTTTACTAGGAAATAATAACCAGTTGGTTTACTGGGAATTAATAGCGTATTAGAACTACTACTCTGAGTCCTTTTTTGCAGACTTCTTAATGCAGATGCTCTGAGAGGTCTCTTTCCTGAATTTTCTGGTTTGCTTGCAGCTTTATATTTATGTGGATTTATTTTTAAAGTATGCATACACTCAGTTTGTGACAGTCAACAGTTTATTGATTGAAGCGAGTCTAGAAATTAATTTTCCCCGTAACTGCCAAGTTAGTGCTTGCGAAGTAGCACAAAGGGCAAAAGGTCCGAGGGACTCAGAACACAAATTCAAATGTTTAACAAAAGTTCGTTTTCATGAAAATCACTGCCTGTATGCTTGTGGCTGCACTAGAAAGGTCGTTCAATACACATTCATCTACCCTACTAGTTCACACTATAAGATGCTTCAGTTTTAGGACACTGTTTTTTTAATGTAGCTTGGTTTTCACTATCACTTTATATTTCAGCAGCCAGACTTGGGAGCCACATAGCATGAAGCTTCCAGGGAGACAGGGCCTGAGATCTCTAAGATAGCAGTAATGACCTCTGCTTAAACTTGGAGAAACAACTTATGCTTGGCCCAAAGTAGAGCAGGGATCACTCCCTACTACTTATGGTGGAATATAAAGCTCAGGAATCACAGAGTTTGAGAGCTCTTAGAGTTACCAAGGCTCCTATCCCGCTCATCCCTGTGATGGCAAAGACTCTCTGTGCCATGCTGTTCCCATTCCCGTGCATGGCAGTGGCTCTGTGTATCACCTCACTTGCTCCTCTCCATACCATTTTGCCACCCTTCACAAGCTCAGGACCTTCTCTGTGGTTATCTCCTTTTTTTGCTCTGTGTACCATATCTCTCTTCACATGCTGGGGACACAAGGTTTCCCGTTCTTTTATTTTTCCTGTAAGCCTTCCTTTTCTCTACAGGCATCTTCAGTCCCTGCCAAGAGCAACGCTTGGTGCTGGTTTTCTTTTCTTTCTCATTGAGAAGGAAGCCGTGCAGGGTGCTAATATTATAAGCTCCACCAAGCTGCTGTTTAAAACTGAAATACGTAAGGGCAATGTTATGCTGTAAGGTGTTGATCTGTAGGCGGTTAGCAATCTGTCCTCATTCCCCTCCTAGTTTTTACAAAGTTTTGACCACCATAGCTGAACAGAAACAGCAGCAAACCCTGCAGACAAATGCCACTACATTTGCATATAAAGTCCAGTTCATTATTTTTTGGTACCGCTTTAAAGTTAGGGCAAAATATTGTCAAAGCATCAAATAATACAACCGGTCCTAGTCTTCTAGTGAGTACCTAATAGTTATCATTGAAATCAGTTGCTAGTATAATTGTTTTGGTACACGGTTTATTTGCTGATAAGTTATATTATAACCTGCAATCAGTTTAGTAATCTCCTATTGTAGCTGTTAAAAGAAAATAAAAATACATTACATGTATCTGGATGGCATGCTCTTTCATGATACAATATGGCAATTAAGCAGGCTGGGGAACCAGTGAGGCAGGGAGTGATACAGAGGCAATTTGCCTACAGTACAGAATTATTAGATATATTTGTGCAGCTGACATCCACACCTTAGAGAGGCAGTGGATTTAAAACTAAATGCATTTCAGGTAAGGACAAAGGTATATCTCCACAAATTAGAGATAGTGCCAAATACACTAATTCTTTCCATAGATCAGGCTCTAAAAATTATTTCCTTTCTCAAGCAAGTTTCTAATTTAATTAAAAAAACCTTTAGATTTATTGGTATCTAAAATGGGCTATTATATAAAGATGTCCTTCTCCACCCCTTCCTTTAGTTACCTGCTAATGCCAGCAATTCAGTCATGATCCGGTGACAATTGTATTGCCGTGGAACCACATGGTCCTGCGCTGCCAGTCGCAGTGGGAATTCATGCAACCCTGGTGGTCTGCACTGAGCTAGAACGTTATTTGAAGCTTCATTTTTAGGATCACTGCAGTATTTTCTTCTCTGTTTTCCTGTGGAGTATTTGGAAGAGATGTGCATAAGGCTTTTTGCCAGGACAAAGCAGGTAGCCTGCTACATGGAGTCATGGAAAGAATATGCAGCCAGCCCTCACGTGCTTGTCACGAGACTGATATTCAGTCACCCCCTCTGTGTGATCCAGAGCACATGCAGGCTGGCCATAGCCGGTCCCCTCCTCAAATTACTGGATGACCCTAGTGGTACTCATCCAAGGGCTTCCTACATTGCCTATGGGCTTCCTACATTGCTCTGCAGAACCAAGTCAAACTAACCCTTATGTTAGAACATTGATGAGTGTTAAAAAATGATGGCTGACACCTATATTCATTTTACGAATAACACAGGTGTCAAAAACATATAAAGTAAATAGTTCTGATTTTAAAGGGACACTGAAAAAGTGCACGTTTTTAGAGGGTTTTGCCAAATGTAGGTGGATAATTATCCATCTCTGAACAGAACTGCTGTAGCCATGAATGATAAGTATCTTGCCTATGTGACTCCATAACCTATGAACTGTGATTTTCATCAGAAATGTGAGTTCATGTGCCTGTGCCAGACAGAAAATGTCTATATTGCTCACTCTGTAGGCACTGGCATTTTCACAAATTTGACACTGAACAGTTGAGAGGTTAGACTAGTTGCACGGCAAGTCTGCTGTCAGTGCTGCCTGAACTTCAGAAGTCAAAGTTTCTAGCTGTGACATTCATTCATGCATAATTTAAGGTATAATCTCTATCACTAAATTTGACTTTTCCACAGGGTTACCAGGAGACAGGGTCTCATTTTACACACTACCTTTTCATTACTGTTTTTTTGTTTCATATTTAATGGTCTTCTGTTTGACACATTCTCTTTCCTTCATAGTTTCAGGAAGGTAACTTCAGCAGGAAGACTCCCACGTCATTGCTTGACTTGTCTATTACCATGTGCCTTGAATATCCTGAGTTCATAGTAATAATACAGTGCAGCTTTTGTACTAATAGAAGTACACCTAAATAATTTTCACTTGTCTTGGAGCATCTGCTATCTCCTCCCACATTCTTCCTTAAATCTTAACACAGGGTCTCTTAAAGAAAACCCCGCTTCATATCACTTTTTAAACACATTTATTTTTCTGTGAATGGAAAATACACTTCATTAGTTTGAAACACTTTTGTATTGGAAAAATTACTAAATAGCTGAAGTATAGGTTGTTAATTTTCTGATTAAAGTTTCTGTTCACTGTCTTTTTCTCTCCCCTCAGGAGGTGGCTTACTTACCTTTCAGCCAATTACAGCTGGGCAGTACTCGCAATGGGGATTCATAATTTTAGAAGAAACTCTTGGAAACAGATGGCCCCATATTTTTTTGGTGAGGACTGCTGAACTCCTTTAGTATCTAATTTAAGTAAAATCTGTGAGCTGACAGCAGGATAGGACTTATGCTATATTGCCAGCTTCAGGCATTAAAAAATAACAAGTGTTTAAAATGTAATGAACTTTTATATTTGTCGTGTGATTTTTCAAACTCCAAGTGGTCTAATTTTCCAATATTTCTCTGGAAGGATGAAAGCTAAGAACCTGCCTTCCTTTCAAATAAAAAAATTTGCATGTAATCCTGGGGATTTGGAAACTGGAGTTTCACAAAAGGTATCATGTTTTGTGAATTTCACAGAAACAAACCCTGGGACTCGCAACTGTACAGCTGACGGTACACAACAGGGCAGTTCAGCACCCTCACTAGAGCGCACCTAGTGCATGTGGCCATGGGTGTGGGTATGCACATGCACATAGAGACATGGTGCTAAATTCAGGAAGTTCTCTTTCCCGAAGTGATCACCTTTCTGGTAGTGTATGAAGGGCAGTCCGTTTTCATGAACTGTCCACTGAGAAGGAGACAGTACCTGTTAGTAGGCAGGGAGGGTATAAGAGGGTAGCTGTACATCTTTTAATGGACCTAGCTGGAGTGGTTGAAAATGGCACAAGAGCTAGGTACTCACAGTCATCTACCAGCTGGATATTACCTTCCACATCTGCTTCAGATGGAGGCAACCATGTGAAAATTCCAGTGCCAATTAATTCCACTGCAAAGTTAGGCATGAGCTCAAATCGCAGATGTTCACAGATATTGCAAAGATACAGAAGAATAGCACACAGCGTTACTCTGCTGCTGAGAGACCAGGTAGTGAGCTCCTGCACAGGCACCACAGTCATTCCAGGTGCCTGCAAAGTAGATGTAAATTTATATCTTGATTTCAAATAAGTATGCTTAGAATAAATGCAAATTGCCATTCAACCGTTTTCCCTATCAGTCCTCAGTAATTCGTTTCCACTTAATTAATTGGGAGCAGGCCAGCTTTGTGTAGCACAGGGGTGACAGGCCACACTGTTGTCATACCACACTGAGATGGGGCACATGTAGAAACCCAGATCTGCTTCATGGTCCCCAGCATACTTCCTTTTGTGGTTGTGTGGGTGGCAGAAGGTGGTTAACACTTAGTTTTCATGGTGTTTGTGCACTGTAATAACTGCAGCATCAGGACACTGAACCAGTTTCTTTTTGGGCATTATTCTCCACTTTAAGGATTTTGTGACGATGGTCCATGCTATTGCCAGAAAAAAACAACTCCTTTCCAAGCATTTTGCCTTATAAAGAAATGGTGAGTCAAAGAAGATCAAAAAGGGAAAATAAGCCCAAAACAATGAGGGAGGGGAGACAGGGACACAACCAAAAGGAGATAGCATAGGTCAGACAAAGTATTTGAAAAAGGAAAAGAGTAATCAATGGAAGCAGGAGGAAAAAGAACCTTAAGAGACCTGAGACTGTGTTTGGAGCCGTTCTGGAGGAATATGCCACCTCCTTAAGGCACCTCCCTGCCTTAAAAGGAGCTATAAGGATCCAACTGCACCTGAGTCTCTTTTCGTGGAGTGTTTTGTCTTTGTGCCAGCTCTACTATCTGCAATGAGGTATATCTTCACGACTTACTCTAGAGAATCGTAAAGCTATTTCTTAGTGAGCCAAATTTATTACTGTAATCTTTGGGGTTGGTTGGTTGGTTTTTATTTAAAAGGATTGTTTCTTTTTTCTCATAGCCAAACCAGAGAACCCTGACAGGGACCAGTAACACCATCTAGGATACTGCAGTAGAGGGAGCTACATCATCACCATCCATAATCGATAACGTAAGTACATTGCACTTACCTTGCTCCTCTGTGAACATGTCAGCCAAGTGAACTCTCCCTTGCGTAGAAAATGATCTATAGAGGGAAATGTGTACTGAATGCTCAGGCCTCCTCCATCACTACAAACGACCAATTAATTGAATCAATACAAAATCAGAGCTGTCCCGGTAAGAAACATAGTCAAAGAGGAAAGTTGGTACACAGAACCCCACCCAAAAGGGTTTATTCTGTTAGATGGTCGTGGGTTGCTTTGCTTCAGCTAACAGGTTAGATACATTTTTCAACTACTTTGCAGCAATATTGTGTTTACCTAAATATGCATATCTGCTGCAATAACCAAAGCTCTGAAGAAAAAGGAATAGTTGCAAGAGTACATAACATGCTTTGTATTGGTTTCATGATAGCAATTTTTCTGTCGAATCTCTTATTTTCCAGTAATACGATGTTCTGCGTGTTGGGACACTAGATACCTCCATGTGCTTCATGCAGTAAGATAAATTGAAAGAAATAACCTAATTAGAAAAACAATTATTAACTCCAGGTGCTAAAGGTTTAGCATCACCACCAGGCATTATTGTCTTTGAATGCAACTGTCACAGGTTAATATAGTATTAATCATGGCTTTGTTGCAACAGACAGAGCAAATAAAGTTTAACATAGTTATCTGTTGAATCTTGATTCAGTAAGACCTTCAGGAAAAGAAGTCGTGTTTTGTTTTTTTTAATGTTGAAGAGCCAGACTTCTAAAGGCATTTAAAGAACAAAGAAGACAAACCGGAGGGGGTCATATGGTGCCTTCTCCTGTCTGTATGTATCTGTTTCTTAAAGGGCTTCTGTTAAGGCTGCCCACTCCTGGAAACAGGGTTAGGCTTACATGTCACTCACATGTTTTCAAGTTGTGCTTGAAGTTGTTTTACTACAGTTTGGTTTTATTGCCTGAAAATAAGCGTATTTTAAAAACAGGTTGCAGAATGTTATTGTTTGAAGACTTTCTAATTTTTTTATGGTGTTTTTATAATATTTTTTGTCATTGCTGTTCAGTTTTCACTTTTACTTAATGCACAGGTTGGATTAATTTGTTTCAATATCAAAGGGGTGAAGGAATTATATTTTCCTAACATTAAAAGCATAATTGAGTTCGGATTATTTCAACTTTCTGGGTTTTGTACTTTAAAGTTGGATAAACTGGACCCAGGATGGTTATTTTACTTTCAAAGGGGAAAGAAAATAATTTGGTTTTAAAAATTAAATTAAACCAACAGATTATAACTGTATCCTAAGTGGTATATCAGATATGCAAACAAAAAGCTTAAGTCACTGGGAGTCACAATGCAGATGCAGGATATAGTGAGTTTGTTTATATTCTGATGACATTGTTATAATTTAAAAATAGTTACTAGCTGTATGTTGAACCTAACTTTTACAACAAATTACTGCTAGAAAGATGTTACAATTTTGAAATCCTTTACATGGTTTTATAAATTGTACTTTCTTATACAGCTACGTAATACATTGAGACTATGGAATCTGGTTAGCCTGATTGCTCGTTATTTTCCCTTTTCCAGAGCTTTTGTTAAGTTTAAAAAAAAAAAAAAATCCAGTAATATTGCAGATTTTGTAACCTTGGGGGTCATTTGTAAAATTAAGCAAAGCTCTAATACGAGATCACTTTTTAGGAAAATTCCAAGTTTACATAGAAGAAATGTGCAGGGGGGTGGGGGGATGCATCCTTGTTGTAGTAGGTAATATTTTCAAATCCTACCAGTAAGTACAGTCAGTAGCAGACTCACATAAATGCTTTTCATTTTTGCCATGCTGAAATTGTCTTTTTCCCTGCTTACACGTTTTGATACCCTTAGCTTTTTGTCCCCACTTTCCCTACTCTTACTGCTCTTGGTGAAAGGCAGGACCATTAATATTTGAACTGTTCAACATATCTCCAGAACTGTGTGTGATAAACAAGAGCTCCCCTACCAACACTAAAGATCTTTTTTAAATGTATTTTTATTAATTTAAAGTTAGATGACTGTTCATTTTGAATTGTAGAGCAAGGTAACAGGAAAAAAATGAAGCTAAGAGAAATTCTGCCTGACTGATAAATGATATTCCCTAGGTTTGCTAAGTAGCACATTAACGATGCATATTCATTATTAAATTCTGAGGAGTCTCTGACATGTAAATTTCCCTGAGGCATGTGGTTAGATCACTAAGTACCTGCATTTGTCTTTTGAAAGAGTGATTTGTACATAGTTGACCATGAATTCATACCTGATTTACACCCTGTGCAAATACCCGTTCTGACTGAATTTTTGGTCTGCATGTTGACAATAACCTTCTGTAACTTGGACACCTAAGAGGTTATAAGTAAAAATTATCAAAAGATGAATGTAATATGAGGCATATTCAGAGGTGGCGCTCTAGGCCTTTGCAGGTGTAAGGACAGGAAAAAAGGTATGGCACGAACCAATTCTGCTTTTAAGAGGATTGATATCTGAAAGAGAATTACCACAAATTACCAAGTTAGATTCCAGTTTAGTTCAGTTTAATAGTATGGAAACAACATGAGCAATATGTCAATAAGTATGTACGACGAGCAGTTTGAAAGTCTGACTTGTATGCAGTTTAGAGAGGAAGAAGTGTGAATTAGTCTCAAATTACATTTCTTTGTTCCTTAATTACAACATTATAGTTTGATATTCAGTCAAGTAATAGAACACATGATACGGTAGTACAAATCATTTTGTTTACAATTGCAAATGGAGAGATTTGTATATAAAGTTAGCTGAAATTTTTCATACAAAAAATTCATTTGCTGATAATGCAATTTTGGATCAGCTGGAACTACTTGCAAATTCACACCAGAATTTGGCCAGTAAGCTTCAGTCAACAAATACAGAAAACCCGCTAAAATGTGAAACAGTTTGTTTTAATATAGTATTTTATAATGAGGTGTGCCACTTTTTCATTTTAAAATAATATTTCATTTCAAAATTAACTATTTAAGATGTCATGAAAGTATATTAAAATCTAATGAAATAATAATATTGGATTTTGAAACTACTTAGTTTGACCTAGCAATTGTTGTTACTTTCTATTTTGATCAGAATGAAACCCCAGACTTTTCTTTTGAGTAGACCTTAAACAATTAGCTTTTTAAAATCATGTATTTGTTCAGCTTCTTTATTTATGAAGAATATATTATGAAGATTATGAAGAATATATTTCTTTCTTCAGATTTCATTTTAGAAAATGCTCTGAGCTACCAATATACAAAATGCAGCTTGAATTAGGTTCTATCATTTGCCTGTCGCTAGCAGATACATCACATGGGAGGGGAACCTGGACTATTCCTTGCACAGTGCAATTGAGGAGCAAAAGCATAAAACATAAAGGGGCTTCTAATTCTGAAGTCAAATGATAAGTGTGCTTAGTTCCCGTGTGGTAACTCTATATGTTGACAAGGAGGATTTCATGAATTATAGGAAAGATTGCTAGTGGACATAATACACTTGGATTTTCAAAAAGGCTTTGGCAAGACTCATCGTGAAAAGCTATTAAAGAAATTCAATTTCCATGGGATTGGAGGAAAGGTCCTTTCATGGCCTGAAATCTGATTACAGGGTAAGAAGCAAAAGGAAAGGCAAAACTGTCACTTTTCAGGGTGGAGAAGGGTCATTAGTAGTGTCTCTCAGGAACTGGCTGTGAGGCTGGTTTCATTCAACATCTTCATCTGTGACCTGGAGAGGGCGGCAGACAGCAAAATCCCCAAGTTTATGGAGATTAGCAGTCAAAGGTGCACTGATGATGGGGAACTGAGTGAGGGGTCGAAAAGGTGGCAGATATGCTTCAGTGCAGATAAAAGTATAATTAGTATATCTAAATCACGCTTACATGATATTGAGCTCAAAACAGGCAGAGCTCTCGGGAAAGGGCTTCTGCAGCCATCCCTGGAAAGGGCTCCTGCAGCCATCCTTGGCAGGTCGCTGAAATCGCTGGCTCAGTGCACAGCAGCAGCTGGAAAAGCAACAAAACACCATCAGGACACCATCAGAAGGGGTCCTGGCAACCAAACAGATGGCATCTCGGGACCACCACAAAGGACCGCAGCAAACCCACAACCTGCACGCTGCGTGCAGGCAGATCTGGTCCCATGCACCTCAACACGGGCAGAGAGGCATTAGACACAGCAATGAAATTTTCAAAGGAAGGAGCCATTGCCTTGCACGGAAAGACCGAAAACACTGGGACTTCTTGGTGCAGAGAGCAAAAGGCGGACCAGGGTATAACTGAGGTTTAAAAAGTCACTATAAGCTGAATGGGGAACTGTTGTTCACCAAGTCTTGATATGTGAGAGCTGAGGGTCACTCAATGAAACTAGTAGGAGATGGGTTTAAGAGAGATGAAAGATGTACTGCTCTACACAGTAAGATCTGAACTTCTGGAACTTGCTGCCCTAGGTCATTGTGGTCTTGATGCTCTCAACAAGCTCAAAAAAGGCGCAGGCAAACTGTCTTCAGCTCCATCAGCAGACAACTAAAGGGACATACCCTCTAACATCCCCAATCCAACAGTTATGGATACTGAGAGAATGTGCTGCAGAAAGCGGCCAGGCCCAGGTGCTCTCCTTACATGGCCTCTCCTGTTGCAAGTGCTGGAGACAAAGCATTTGGTCTGGATGGTCCCAGCATTTGGACCCAGCAGGGATGTTTTTCCATTCTTACATGCCTAATTTTCAGTAAAATATGGGCTGGTCAGTTCCTATGGTACTAGAAGTAGCTTAGTAGAGCCGTCACCCCAGCGCAGGGTGGGTTCAGTACCAGACTAAGGGCTTTTACAAGTAGGGAAGAGAACAGAGTTGGTAATTGCTTACCTTTGCAGGGTTCCCACGTGGGAGCTGGGCACAATCTAAAGTTTTCTTGTGTTGCCTTTATTTTACAGGGGTGAGAACGAGGTTTTTACTGAGATTGTGTGTGAAAGTCATGGAATGACGGTGAGTAGTTTGATCATGTTAATTTTCACTATAAAGGGTGAATCTTTCTGTCACTTCTCAGAAGTCTCTTCTTAGAGACAGTGGCAGTCCCTTCTGTAGTGCTTTTTAAATACAGAATAAACTGAGAATTAGGAAAGACACACTCCTGTCTGAGCCACCAGCCCTATCCATATAATAGCTCAAAGCTGTATTGTGCTGCAAAGGCTCATAACTGTGGAAGTCAATTTAAAAAAATACTGATTCCTTAACAAATAGTGATGAGTAACTCCAGTGGAAAGGGACTGGGCTGGCACAAGACACCTCCCTTGTTGGTGTAAAAGCCGTCCCACAATGTCAGATGCTTTGACTGCCTGTGGGGTGCCAATACTGCCTATAGATCATCAGAGCAAGTATACGTTGAGGGCACAATAATATGGAAAACTAAGCCACAGAGTCTTTATGTGAGACATCCAAAACTAATCCACAAACCTGTAGAAAAGGACAAAAAATACTAGGTTTTATGATGAGAAATATGTGTCAAAGGCTTAGAGATCTAATATGCCTCGCTTTTCCACTGTAAAGCTTTTTGTGAGATTTCTGGAACATGAAGCCAGACACTGCTGCCAAATCTGCAGCCACAGGGGGCTCCCAAGTCATAAAAAAAAGCTCTTTATTCCATTAACTTCTTTGGATTTACAGGATTACTGTGCTGAGGACTGGCTGGATGCTAAGCACCCTCCCACAATTCAATTGGCTGTTGAGAGAACAGTCACCGTTTTTTTTTCCCCACTGAAACAGATATCTCTGAGAACATCACAACCGTAAGACCTCCTACTCAAGTGATCTCTCAGTGTCTCACCCCAGAACCTCCATTCACACTTCTCTGTGCTGAGTGAAATGAGGGATTTCACAGTTTATTGCCAAAGCTGTGAGATCCATGCTCACGCAGACAAAAGCCAGGATTGCTTTGTAGAATCGAGCTACATCTTAGGGTGGAAATACTTATCTGGCAAAAGGTGTAAGGTGTTTCTTATAGCATTAAAAGTAAAAAACAAACAAACAAACAAAAAGCTACACTGGGTTGCACGTGGAGACTCGCTAGCAGCCCATGCAGCACAGATCACTGCCAAAGTCTGCTCTGGAACAGGGCCTCAGTTATAAGCAAACTACTGCATTTTGCAGTCTCTTTCTCTTTCACGTGGCCTCGAAGCTTGTATGGCTGCAGATCTTTGTTGCTCCACTGATACACAGTACAGATGGTTTATGCATCTGAGCCAGACTGCCTCATTTTGTTTTTTTTCTCTTAACTTTTTCTTCTTCATTTCCTATTCCTCCAAACTGATGCACTTTCGCTCCCATTCTGTTTGCACTTTTTATGCGTCACATTCTGCTCTTGGTTACAGTAGTAAAAATCTGGTGTTGTTGGATTGACACAAATTTAGCTGGTCAGGAGTGCTCTCCTGGCAGCTGAGCTGGGTTATTGGGGTTTCTCTCACCAGGTAGACCCCTGGATGGATGCTACTGCCCCTGCAGTAGTACTGACTTTGGAGCTGTTGGCAGGGTTGCACATTTGACGACTC
This sequence comes from Burhinus bistriatus, assembly GCA_013397275.1. NCBI lineage: Eukaryota > Metazoa > Chordata > Aves > Charadriiformes > Burhinidae > Burhinus > Burhinus bistriatus. The sequence goes on along the minus strand of VYXH01004675.1, from coordinate 478,438 downwards.
CCTAAAGTCAGATAACACAACTCAAATCTGCATGTTCAGTTACGCCTGCAGATCTTGGAGCAGCAGTAACATCAAGGGGGAGGTGGCGGTGAGCAGTTTCAACAGTAACCTCTTACCCAACTGGAGCCACAACAGCAAATCTGGCTATGGCCTACGCTGCTGTTTCCCTTCTTTCTACTTTTATTGTTGTCAATTTATTTCCCTCATTACTTTTAAAAAAAAGTTCTGAACATCTTTTTCTTTCAGCTTCTTTTCTTCAGAAATGTAGTCACAGAAATGGGGCTAATGAGAGAGAAGTAAAAATAACTAGAAATGCATACACATATGGATATATTTCTGTTCCTATTTGTATTCCAGATGCTTTACCATGACTTCTTTCTTCAGTTCTATTTTCTTTTAACTCCCTGTTAAGGTGTTCTTTATTCTGCAAGCCAATAGTATACCAAAGGTTATATTAAGTCCACTGTGGTATAGAGACCTCAGTCAGTTAAATGTCATGGTTACTTCTAGTAAATTAGAAAGAAATGTAGATATTTTTAGTCCCTTGAGAATACACTGTCAGATCACAAATATTCAATCCAACTACTGTTAGCTGATTAGCAGCCGAGCAATTAAAACAGCTTTGCCTGAAGGGGAAAAAAAAAGCCCAACACTTAAAAGCCTTTATTAATTACAAAAATACTTAAATGATTTAACAGATGAAAACAGTAACAAATACCAAAAGGCCAGATGATGCCTCCAGTTATACCACGTGAGTTTAAAAAATGAACATGAGCCAATTCTATAAACCAAGAGTAAAGCAGGCTGATAACGTTATGGCTCAAAGGGAAGAATGGGCTTCATTAATTCTAGTTTTCTGCAGAGTCCTGGCTTTTTTCTGCTTCTAGCCGTAACTGCAAAATTGTTCAATACAGTTCCCTGACAGATTCAGCTCTTTCCCTTATCCCCATGTGTACTTCCAGGGCCCTTTACACAGAAAAATAATAGTTTACCAAGCTATGCAACATTCATGAACTTTCAACATTAGTTTGCATTACATCCACATATTGCATCCTCGTATTAAATGACATTCCCAATACATGGTGGCTGGAATATGATAATTCAAAGCAGATATGTATTGCCAACAAGCCTTCCACAGCTGCATATTCAGTAGCTTTCTGCCATAGTCCTATTTAACCAGGGGAAGTAGCAGTGGAATATAGGAACCTTTTCTCTTTATAAGAGAGGAAGCAAGAGCAGCAGGATAACCTGTAATATCTACATTAATTTGCAGGGCACAGTGACTTAGTGAGTGGGCAGGGCTTACCACAATTATCTGTTCCTGCCTTTTCACTGCTCTTTGCAAGGGTGGTTGTCACTAGCTTCACTGGGACTGTGGATTCAGGGATAAATACAAAATGAAGATGCGTACTGGAGTTCACACTCTTTAGAGCACATTTCAGGCTCTCAAGCATATCACATTTCATCAGTCTCTTTAGAGCTCTTGTTTCAGGCCCTCAGGCAGATGACATTGCATCAATTTCATATTTTAAAGATTTTCTTCTTCATTTAAAGCTTTCTGTAAGGGCAAGAAACTTGCCATTTCTTTTTTATGAAAATGCAGATTCTGATGTAATCATATGGCACTGTGAGCTGAAGCCCAAAATAACTGTATTATACTGCCTTGGCCATAAAATTACTGAAGGATTTACAGTATTCCCTAAATGTTCCTACAGAGAAACCGCACTACTAGCGCAAGAGCTAACATTATTGTAAGTCATTTAAACAGTACCAGAATTACAAAACTGGGTACAGTCTGCCATGTGCATCGCATTGTGTCAGCTCAGATGCTTCTGGAGCATTTCATTTCAAGAAACCCCAGACTAGCAGCCATGGGATGGTCCCCTCTTCACAGGGGACGTTTCTTAGGGAACCTGGTAGGCCATTGCCCTTTCATGCTCTGCAACAACATTGAGAAGAGAAAAAGAGTCATGCCATTATAGAAAACCCAAGCCTTTCTTTGCAGTATACCTGTGGAGACTTTGATTGCCTTGGTGATATTCGGTGCACGCCCACCGGTGTCAGGAGTGCAAGCTGCCTGATGTGTTCAGTGAAGCAAGAGATCAAAGGCTTCTAGAAACACAATATTCACTCTCCTTTGTTTTTGCATGATGCTGACAAATGCTATCCCACATCAAGGAAGCACCCACTAAAAGTGTATTTTTAAATTTTTTTAAGTGAAGGACTCTCTAGTTTGTTCAGATTCAAATCTGGTATTAATGAGTGCTGACAGTTTGCCTTCACCAAAACTGGTGTTCAGATTCTTAAACTATTATCTTTATTTTACATTGCATTGCAGAGAGTAATTTCGATTTAATTATTTCTGGGATGTGGGTTAAAGAACTTGTAGAGGGTAATATATCAACCACAATGTAGATTGTTCATCACCTAAAAAAAGAAATACCAATTGTACAGGTGGGAAAAGTGATTTGGTTTAATGTTTTACAGAACAGAACAGGTCTAATTCTCTTAATACTTTATATTTATAGAATCAGCTTTGAAATAATACTTTCCCTCTATAGGAAATCTCTGATACTTGTTTCTGTTTTGTTATCTGCTAAGAAGGAATTACTGGCTTGGTCTTTTAATGGTTTAATTCATAATAGGGTTCAAACTATGCTTTTTGTAAGGGTGCTGTGCTACCTTTGCAAAAATAATTTAGAGACAGAGTTGATAGCCAATCTATGTCTCAGACAAAGCAAATAAACGTAGTTAACACCTAAAAATTACTCACCCAATGAGTCCAAACATGTTCTTTAAGGGTTGCATTTTATACTCGCAGGGAGTTTTTGGAGCTAGTATTTTTAATATTCAGGTAGCTTCCACTGGACAGGGAGAACCCCTCACTGTTTGGATTTGCTAGGCCTGGCTCATATTCCCAAACAGAATTTGAACAACATCATAATAAAGCCGAATTTGCTGGTTGGATACAATGAGATGTATAATGGGAATAAATCAAAAACACACACACAAAAAACCCAAGCACCAGCAAATAACAAATTTGAAGATGCTTTCTGAGAGTTATTAATATGAATTGCTAGATCACGAGTATATGATTACATGCATCTGATACCTCTTAGTCCTTAATTACATTTAATTAAATCAGTTGTTTAGGAGGTTGCTATAGCTCTTCAGATAGCTGCCACATGGGTTCTAGTAAGTTTGAATTCATAAGTAACTTATTAGGGTTAGTCTTGCTCTTGCCAAAAGCTTCAAAACTTATAGAAATATTCTGGTAGATAATTTCTAGCAGTGGGAAGCTCTTCACTCTCTGAAACCTGTATATTGGTCATGAATATCTGTTGTCATTTTGTGGCAGTGCTACATTTGCTTGTCTTGCCTAGCTGGGTCTTTTTCCAATCTGTAAATAGACTGAGATTCAGGGGCAAAAAAATTTCCAGAGGCACTGGGAAAAAAGCCCCATTTTCTGAAGTATCAAGATCCACGTTATGAAAACTGAGCAGGGAGCTATAACCATGATTCCCCTCCCTCAGCCTTTGTTGATAACATTTCCAGTGTTAGAGCTGGAACTTGTGCAAGCAGAGCAGGAAAAAATCAATTTTGAAATATAGTATGAGATGGGGCAAAGCCCTTTGGACACAGCACATAAAAATAAAAGGATTTTATTCTTTCAGGAGACAGCAAAACTACTTAGATCTGCAAATCCTGCATGTTCATCCAGCTTTCTGCTCTCAGGAGGATGGTGGATATCCTTGTTGTGCCCCAGTGTGGAGTTGGGACATGGCTGGACCCAAGAACTCTGCAGCTCTCTGGGATCTCACAGTTGCAGATTGCACACCTGTAAGGGTTACCATTCTTCCGAACAGTTTTTATCTTGCTACAATAAATCTTGCCATTTTCAGGGAAATCTAGTTTAACTTCACCCAATGAATTTCTTTCCCTGTAAACTGTCACATAGTAAAGCGGCAATATTTTTCCTGATTTTCAATGTCCTTGTATTTCTCACTCGGATAATTTCAGTTTTTTTCATAACTGAGTGTTTTTAAAACACCAGTAGTAGTACTGTTGGTCTAAGAGAAGCACTGAGGGTGGTAAGGAGAAAAAAAATGTTTTATCAGATAGATATGGAAAAACAGATAATCTTTCAGGCAATTAAAAACTGGCTAAGTGTTTTAATGAAATAATACTTTAGTTCTCCCTTGAGAACCTAGGATGACTTGAAACCAGCTGTGGTTTTGGTCACTCATGAATTTAAACAGCATAAAGAGGCTTTGAGCAATCCTAACATATTAGGCCCTGTCATCCCAAATGTTCGTTTTCTACTGCAAGATGATTATTATCCTTTTTACTTCTCAATGCTCACTCACTTATTACCTGGCATCCTTTCCCCATAATTCTATCTTCTTTGCCTCATTTTCTTCCTCCTATAGACTAAAAAGAAGCACAGTCCTCATATATGACTTGCCTCTGTTTCTTAAAGTTAGTCAGATAAAAGAGTACTTAATGTATGCAATAAATTATTTTTATAAAACATTATTTTAGCTTTACATTTTTTAGATCATGTTCATAAATGTGCCCATCTGCTGCTTTATTTCTCTTGCCTTTGTTCCTTCCTTACCTCTGAGGTCAGTGAGTTTTCTTAGAACGGCTTGGTCTCTCTGCCTATACATAATGTACCACTGCATTTCAGCAGCTTCAAACCTTTAGATTTAAAAATCATGAACTCTCAGAGATACAGAATGGCTTTCAGCAAGAGAAATATCACTGGAAACTGAAGATTATTGTCTGCAAAAGAGGTGCAACACCAATTTAAATGTCTCATGCACTCTCATATCCATCATGTCTCAGCCCTGACCTTACAGATTGGAATTTGCAGCTAATGGACCACATGATAACTTTTGATTTTCCCAAGGTATCTAGGGGTGACTATCTCATGGCCTATGACAGGAACCATCAGTCTCTCAACCTTTACAAGGGCTAATAGCTCACAGACACCTGGCTTTCAGCTGTAGGAATATATTTTAAACTGCTGCCGTTCTTGTCCATTCAGATTCTTAACCCTGTCAATTGAATGTATGTCCATTAATCAACAAAACACACAGGATGAAAAATTATTGTTTTTCCTTTTGCTTCTTTTGCAGAATCAAGTCCATTTGTCTTATGCTTGCAGACTCTGGACAGTTTAATGAAGTGTTGACATGTACTAATGATAGGCAGAGAACTGCGGCACTTCTGTTCACAGGGTTACTGTCTCCTCATTTCAGATTGAGGAGATCAGTGTACTATAGCTAGGACTTTGATCCACTACAGGCAAAATACAGGACATTTTGAAGCAGACTCTTCAGAATTTTTGAGTGCTGGGAGAAATGGAATTAATATACTAAAGGGATTTTACACACTTTTACAATATAAAATTCACCACTTGTGATGAAAAGCAGCAATGAGTATATGAGGCAATAGGTGTCTGCAGTACCTTACAGAAGAGTTAAAAAATACCAGTTAAAGTCCAGAGGTTTTCTCAGTCTGATTCTGCTATTCCAGCCAGTATGCAGAGCTTGGCCATCCATGGTGTCACAACAGCTACAAAGAAAACATGTTATAAACATAAGAGGCATAATTATCAAAATAAATAGCTGGATGGGCTAAATTATGCTGCTTCTCGTAGCTGCAAATGCAACATATACTAATCCCAAACTTGTGTAAACTTCTTGACACACAAATATTAGGTACAGATTGGTTTTGGATCAATGTCAGAAAATCTAGACTTTGATTATACATTATTTTTTTGAACAAGAAGCCAAACAACAATTTGTTTATCAGATGCATTTTTATGTAAGAATCTCAGTTCGCTGCTAAATTTTGCTGAAGTGAAACATTGACTGCCAGGAATTATTTGGATGACAGGTAACGTGGGTTTATATTGAGAAATAGAAGTTACTGGAGGATCTCTTTTATTAACCTTTCAGGAAGCTCTCCAAGGAGATTTTCTCTGCATAGAACTGCCCATAGGAAGCAGCTTGCTTTTAGCAGAACTACGCACTGCCAGCAAAGTGCTTGTGCTGTAATCACAACACTTGGATTAAGCAAGAAGACAGATTTCAAGTTCTGAGTCATGTGAAGAGGCTTATGTCCCTGCATGTTTCTTTCTTGCTACTTGTATTTGTGAGGAGTAAAAACTACGTAACCTAACCACAAAAAGGTTATGTGGCACTTATTCAAGATTGCGAGGTACTTTGCTATCTTTCATAAATTGGAGAGTGTCTTTGCCTCCAGCAAAGCATGTGGCTTGGAGACGATTATCAGCAGTCACTTATGGACACCCCCACACTTATAGAGACACCGTTGTACTTTGCAAGGCATGAGGCAGCATGTCCTCTCCTATTCTGCTGCCAGAAGCAAATTTTGCTTACCTTCCCACTCTGGCCACCAGACCAAGGTGGAGGCCTGCAAGGTGGAGGAGTTGGAACATCCAAGAGAAAAACGTACTACTAAGCTGGGTTTGCTTAATCAGATCTACTACCTGAAGAGTCAAAAGTCAGCTAGTTAGACACTGCAAGTGATGCTTTAGAAAGGATGAAAAGAAATTCATCCCCAAGCATTATTGCCACTGGGATGGAGTGACTCATCTTCTCCAAACCTGTACAGGAGCTCTGCCCTCATGGAAGTATCCAGGATGCAGAAATCTAGCAAGAAGGTGTGATAACGTATTAAAAGTCTTTGCAAGAAGCCCTGCTCTGCCTTCCAGACACTTGTTATTTACCATCGGATGGTATTCGCTAAGAGAGAATGTCAAAAGGAGGTCAAGTGTTTTACCATACTGTGGAGGTGACACACATTAATTAGTAAGAGGCAGCATATACAAACTTAGAGCAGCAGAAGCTCTGCAGGTATTGTGCACTTTTCCTCTTCTAGGAGACAATATTGTCCCTGACAGTAAATACAAATGCCTTCCCCCTGAGCTCCTCCTCCATATCTGCTCTCCTACGTTCTCTTCCTTTCTAGCTTTCCTGTTAATGATGATTTTTTTTTTTTTCCTTTCCTCATAAAACGCAAAAGACCATGTCTTATACCAGCTGACCTGCTTCAGTGCCTTCACAGTGAAACTGAAGGTTCAGAAGACAAAATTACACCTTTTAGGAAGTTTTAAAAAATACCTTTCACAGTTAAAATGCAATTGCAACATGGTACTTAATTGCCCCAGCTGTCCTTGACCAGGACATACTTGACAGGTGAGATCCAACAGAATCATAGAATCTTTTAGGTTGGAAAAGACCTTTAAGATCATCGAGTCCAACCATCAACCTAACACTACCAAAACCACCACTAAACCATGTCCCTAAGCGCCACATCTACACGTCTTTTAAATATCTCCAGGGATGGCGACTCAACCACTTCCCTGGGCAGCCTGTTCCAATGCTCGACAATCCTTTTGATGAAGAAATTTTTCCTGATAGCCAATCTAAACCTCCCCTGGTGCAACCTGAGGCCATTTCCTCTTGTCCTATCACCTGTTACTTGGGAGAGGAGATTGAACCCCACGTCTCTACAACTGCCTTTCAGGTCGTTTTAGAGAGTGAAAAGGCCTCCCCTCAGCCTCCTTTTCTCCAGTGCCCTCAGCCACTCCTCATAAGACTTGTTCTCTAGGCCCTTCACCAGCTTCGTTGCCCTTCTCTGGACACAGTCCAGCCCCTCAATGTCTTTCTTGCAGTGAGGGGCCCAAAACCAAACACAGTACTCGAGGTGGGACCTCACCAGTGCTGAGCACAGGGGGATTATCACTTCCCTAGTCCTGCTGGCCACCCTGTTTCTGATTCAGGTCAGGATGCTGTTGGCCTTCTTGGCCACCTGGGCACACTGCTGGCTCATATTCAGCCGGCTGTTGACCAACACCCCCAAGTCCTTTTCTGCAGGGCAGCTTTCCAGCCACTCTTCCCCAAGCCTGTAGTGCTGCATGGGGTTGTTGTGACCCAAGTGCAGGACCCAGCACTTGGCCGGATAAACTATCTTTCCAAAGAAACCTTATGCATCACAGACACTGAGAAAATACTTAAAAAGAGAAAGTGGAGTAAAAAGATAAAATGGAGTGTCATTTCATCAGTCTTCTCCCTCTGATGAGTTTCTGGGATGGAAGCTGAGTTCAGTGTGATCACCTACTCATCTCACTCCTAATCTGCATGTATTTGCTTTAACACTTGATCATTTCCTTGATGGAAAGAATGGTTATACTTTCTCCTTCCGCAGGTTTTTCCAGGTCTGCACAGGATTCAGTGTTGAATTCACTGATACAGATTTACTACTTGGACCCACAGAGCGAATTTCAGCAAATGCCTGCTGTGAGGCCTCCTGCTCTTTTAAGGATACGTGGCCAAAGAGCGCTGAGTGAAGCAGGTTTTTGTCTTGCTTCTCTCCTGCTAACTGCCAAATGTATTTTTAGCAATATGTCTCTCCGGCCCTGCCAACTTCATTCTTAGCGAGATCCTAATAAGTGCTGGCTATTGCTCCGGGACTGTGGTTTCTGCTTTCAGGCTGATTCTGCTTGTCTGCTAGAGCCTGACTACAGGGAAATGCATCACACTGTCTCAATGGCAAGTTGACAGTTTTTCAAGCACTTCTTGAACCTGACTCAGACAGAGCTCACCAGTGGGACAGCTTACACTGCTCCTGCCAGCAAGGGGAATCCAATGTGTTTCTTGCACCCTGGGCCAGATCCCTCCTGGGTATTCATCTCCTGTGCAGTGAAGTCCTCCTGCTTTCCCCTGGGCGAACAAATGGTAGGGTCATAGCCAAGGCAGAGCAAGAAAGGTATGCACCTTGCATCCATGTGAGTGGTATCAAGAGAAGGCAAATATACCAGAACTTCTGTAATTCCTGCTGCCACTGCTGCCTACACAGCAGGCTGAGCAGGCAGTAAAGGTAGGGAAAAGGTAGGAAGGCTGCAGGCCAGAAAGAGGGACGGGAGGAAGAGAAGAAAGTGGGAGATGTGGAAGTGCCGCATCGTCTTCCCCACGCTCTGGTCGTGTGCCCAAATATCATCCATCCTCCCATGTTCCCACTGCAAGTAAAATCAGGGTGAATATGGTGCGCCCAGGCTGCACAGCCCAAATGTGGCTTTGATTTTTCCCTTCCTTCCACCACATATGCAAGCTCATTCCCAGGCTGGGCCGAGGGATGCAACTGGCTGGGTCAGGCAGCCTGAGGCAAAGGGGCTGTCTCTAGGGTAGCCCTGTTTTCATCCCAGCTCTTTCACAACACCTGGGTGTTATATTGGGTTCAAGAAACGCAGAAGGTGATAAATGATCATTATTAGAATATAAGTATAGAGTTTATATGTAGTCTAGTTTAGCTAGTCTACAGTTTAGGATATAGAAGTGACCATTATAGGCAGCTCGGGTCAACTTTGTTTTAGTTAGGCCAGTTGGCAGTTATGGGATCAGAAAATATCAAAGGAACAAGACAGAGAACTGAGGCTTCCGTGGGCAGAAGGATAGGAAAAACAACCTGAGTACCAAGCAGCTGACATACATTTTACTTAAATTGAGATGTTACAATCATAATCCAAACACCTTTTATAGCTCAAGCAATTTCATAGCCTTGAGTTGAATAATGAAAGAGAGGGCTGGCATTCTGATTGTACCCCTCTGACCCTGGAAAGTGCTCATGCAGAACTTTCTGCCCACAAATTTTCAAACTCTTCTTGAAATACAGTCATGGATCTTAGATAAGGCAAAACAGTGTCAGAATAAGTAGTATCCTTATTAGCATTTCTTTGACATAATCTCTACTCTTGATTTTCTGTATCTACCTTTCTCCTTTTACATTTGCTTTTATTTACTTTCTGTATTCACAGAATCATAGTTTGCATACAGCAGGTCACCACACAAATGTGTGTGAACACAGATGTGTCACGTCTGTATTGCATTGTTCCTATTTACCCACTCTGCCGCATTATTCAAATCATAGAATCGTAGAATAATTTGGGTTGGAAGGGACCTTTAAAGGTCATCTAGTCCAAACCCCCCTGTAATAAGCAGGGACATCTTCAACTAGATCAGGTTGCTCAGAGCCCCGTCCAACCTGACCTTGAATGTGTCCAGGGATGGGGCATCTGCCGCCTCTCTGAGCAACCTGTTCCAGTGTTTCACCACCTTCAACGTAAAAAATTTCCTCCTTCTATCTAGTCTAAATCCACCTCTTTTAGTTTAAAACCATTATCCCTTGTTCTATCGCAACAAGCCCTGCTAAAATGTTTGTCCCCATCTTTCTTATAAGCCCCCTTTAAGTACTAGAAGATCACAATAAGGTTTCACTGGACCTTCTCCAGGCTGAACAATCCCAACTCTCTCAGCCTGTCCTTATAGGAGCGGTGCTTCATCCTTCTGATCATTTTTCTGGCCCTCCTCTGGACCCGCTCCAACAGGTCCATACCTTTCCTGTGCTGAGGGCTCCAGAGCTGGATGCAGTACTCCAGGTGGGGTCTCACCAAGGCAGAGTAAAGGGGCAGAATCACCTCCCTTGACCTGCTGGCCATGCTTCTTGTGATGCTGCTCAGGATACAGTTGGCCTTCTAGCGGAGTACAATTTTTTTACCTGTTGCCATGAAAATGTCATCTTTGGGGATAATTCCCTGAACTCTTGATTTCCCAGCTTGTACCTGGAGTTCCACGTGGAGATTGGTGGAGGGCTCTGATGGCTCCTGAGCTAATGCAGACAAAGAAGGCCAAGTGGGGAGGAGCAGATGGGCTTTGGGGATGGGGAAGTACCCAGTCCATCAGTCTATTTAACACTTGCAGGCTTAGGACAGAGTTTGTTTCATTACTTTTTTTGTTCTGCTAGGCTTTCAATGCGTTAGTGCTGCTTTCCTGGGCCCAAGAGATTCTTTCCTTTAGGATGCTTCATATCTTGAATTATAAGACAAGTCAGAAGTGCCTTGCTGACCTTTCTCCAGCAAAGGCTGCAGTATGCTTCCCCCATTTTCTCATCAAATCCATGCTAGAGGCTGCTTAAGAGTGTTTCAGAGCTGAAAGAAATGTGTGTGTCCTTTGCAGTCCTTAGCTAATATCTAAATGATTAAACAATACCTTGTAGTTTCCTGGAACTTGGTGGATCTCACAAAGTCCTCAGCAGCTGTGACTTCCCACTGCTGAGTCAGTAGCTGCCATGAAGCTTCCCGGGATTAAATCTCCCTGAGTGGATCTTCCTAATTTTACGTCTGCATATTAAACAAAGACTCAGAAGCAGGCTGCAGTAAAGGTGACCTGCAGAAAAAGCACTCTCTAATAATCTGTAATCCTTATATTTGTGGATTGGGTTTTCCTTGCCAAAATTCCCATAGCTTTAGTACTATGACACTGGCTCCTGGACTGTGTACAGAGATGTGTTAACTACATTTGCTGTGACATCCATCATGTGCTGCTGCTAGCTCTGTTGGTTTTGCCTACCACTTGTTCCCTGAGCTTATCAGGAAAGTACTTACTACTTTTTCACTGCTCTCTGTGTGCTTGTATCAACCCTCTTTTGTATTACGTTCTTCCTTTAGTCATTTATTAGTTGTAGTGGGAAGACTGTTTTGACAATCTGTAAAATTTGGATTTGCTTCCATTTTACAATGTCATGTTTTCCTGGATGACAATTCCTGCAAATCCATGGACAGGTTACTTGCGTGGAGAGATAGGTCTGGGAAGGGTATTCCTGGCATCCCTTCCCTCATGACAAAGCTATCTTTGTCAAAATACAGTGGTATGCAACACTTGTGCTTTACCCAAAACCCCTCCAGAAGCCACGTTTGTCCCTGGCTTATAGAAGCATACCCCTTAGCTGAATCTTTTTCGGCATGGGATCAAGTATCCCAACTCTCCATTCAGATCTTACATCTTCTCCTTTATTGAGCTTAGCCTTGTTGGGAGGCAATGTACCTTTTTCTCAATATTTACCTGCTTCTTCACTGCAGAGCACAGATTGTTGAGAAATTGTGCTCTCTGCCTGCATGTGCCGTCACCACTGGAGCTGATCCTGGGCTTAGGATGAGTGGAAATGTTATTTGCAAGCCTTTTAACTCACTGCTTACAGCTTCCCATTTGTCAAAGGTAGCTAAAAGTCCACACCCTACGGCCAGAACAATTGGTGGCTGGAGGTGCCCTCAGATAATACTTCTTTCTCTGTGCCCAAAGCTTTTGTGGAGTTCACTTTCTACCCCACCTTTCACTTTAATTGCTATAATCTCACCTATTTCACAGTTTGATGTCATATCTGGAGAAACAGGCAAATCAAAGAGAATCAGCAGAGCTCTGGAAAATCTCAGGCGGCAAAGTTGGAAGTTTGAGTCACAAAAATGGTTAGGCAAAATAGATCAGGGAATCATAGAATACCTCAAGTTGGAAGGGACCCATAAGGATCATCAAATTCAACTCTGGAAAAGGGGAGGGGGAAGAGGAGAAATGCATACAGTTTGGCACCTGTGGCAGATTTCCATATGCAAAAAGCAGTGTCCAGACTCACACCCACCAGCAGGCTGCTGAGTGCCAGATACTTGTCCTGAGCACTGATGGAGCACTCCAGGGCTGAAGATTAAAGCTAGAGATGTTTATGAGTGGATGCAGATCTTTCTGAGGCACTTGCTAGAACCAGATGAAGCTGCTTGTATCAGCAAAGCCTCTGTGTCCCCATGCTTGAGGATGCCATACAAGGTGCCTCTCGTCTGAGTTGTGCAGAAGAGTCCTACTGTAATGACCATTTGCTTTGAAGAGTCCTGCCCCGGTGACCTTCTGCACTGTCCCTTCCTGGCTTGGATGCCAAACTGCCATTTCTTCTCTATTCCTTCCCTTTGCCTCCAGTCAAGTCCTACCCTTGTTTTTTGACAGAAACCTTGCAGCAATCAGGCATGTTTAGCAGTTCTAGGTTGATGGTTGGACTAGGTGATCTTAAAGGTCCCTTCCAACCCAGACAATTCTATGATTCTATGTTTATTTTGGCAGTACCATGCAGAGTTTGCACAGAGCCTGCTTCCTGCCTGCCCACTTGTTGTGTTTTTTTTTTTTTTTTTAATCAGGTCGTGACAAAGTGGCTAATCCAAAATCTTTCAAGGACAAAGTGGTAGGGCAGGAGGTTATGATGTGCTGCAATTATTCCCCACCTGAGTGTACTTAGACCACAGAATAACTACAGCTTTTGTAACTAGGCTTCATTTCCATGTTTTTAAACGGAACTCCTGCATTTTTAATGTTTTGAAGATAATGGCCTTTAGGGTTTTATAAGAATTTTTTGCTTGGAGCAAAGAAGGGATTTATTTGATTTCACTATTGCTGTGTAAATGTTGTAATGCATGGTATTTTATAAATACTTCAGTAGGAAAGTTTAGAAAAAAAGGGTCATTGTAAAAATGTAAAACCATTTTCCAGAACAGTAAAGAGTGTATTTTCAGCGACAAGTAACAAAAGCACTGAATACTGACAACTGAGTTAGTTAAGAAGTTTCTCTTCATGTCAAATAAAAAGTAAGTTGTTGTATTTCTAAGAGGTCTCTTGACTGCCAGAAATGCTTATTTCAGCTAATTTCAGCTGGTAATAATAGCAGTTTAGTAAACATAACTTAATTCTATCCAAATACTTGACTATGTAGGGCCAAGTCACAAGGAATGCTGAAAATTTTCTGTGTTCCTATGACAGTCAATAAAATTAAGAGGCATTTATCTCCTTTCAAAAACTGGACCTTGAATTCTCCCACATGCAAATTTGCTCCAGTTTTTCTTTTCATCTTCAGGATGGGTCATCTAGCCAGTAACTCCATTGGCTTGAAGAGTACTAGCAACAAAGCAGTGTAATTTATCAATAATAAGACTTAAAAGGTCTCTTATAATTAGGCTAATCCTGGAAGCATCCTACTCTGATGGAAGCATGCTACACTCATCTCCTGTAACAATTTGGAGATCAAAAGTAGTAGCCTAGGTGCACAGTGCGTAATGAGCAATGGCTTTGATTCCAGAAATGCAGAGCTTGGGGCACATTTTGTTGCAGTTCTCTGGCCTTTAGTTCAGGATCTCCAGCGCGAAGGCTGGCGGGGAGACACCCTGCCCTGGCTCATGCTTTCTGTGTTAGAAATGGATGTCTGTCAGACGAGTTATTTTCTCTTGTAGCAGCAGTGCTAAATGCGAGAAAGAGGGGTGCTCCTGCAATACCCACTCATCTAATTGCTTGTAGGAGTCAGAAATGCTCTGTGTATCTTCTCCTGTATTTTCCAGCCCCCTCCTTTTACGGTGAGCTAATCCCCATTCCAGGAGGCCATTTCATCTGCTTTAATTACCTCTTGAGCAAAAGTTGTGCCCTGACATCCTACAGGCATCATGGCTTCGGGAAATCTCTTAAACTTCCTCTCCTGAGCCTCCTCCCACGGGGTCCAGTTAGCCATGCTCTGGATAGAGGGTGACTCGCTCTCACTTTATCCAACTGTAAAATTTAAAACAACACACTCTGGGAGTGCAAAGCTCAAGGAAAAGGAACTGAGGCCTAAAAATTGAGATGTAAAAAACCAGATAAAAATAAACAGGATGTGAACTGGAAGCCTTCCCTGCATGGATTTTCAATTCAATTTTGCTGCAAGAGAAGCTACCGGGACAGAGAGCTCTAATTAAGATAAATTGTCGGGGGCGGGGGGGAATAGTTTTCAATACTTTATGCCCAAATGAAAAAAATGCTACTTGCCTGGGCAGCACTGAATCCAACACTTCCTGTCATTGAGGTTTTGTAATCTGAATATTCTTCTAAATAGAGAATTTAAGTTTACATTCCTGGAATGCATGTCTTTTTCTTCAAATGAGATATGTGAGATGCCATTGATAATACCTTGAACCACAATTAGAGTTGAATGGTTACTCCGCAGCACAGATCTCTGTCCCTTGAAAACAACTGATTAAATAGTAGTGAGGGTGGGAGGCTGCTTAAAGGATTAAGGGAGAAGGAGTAATACAAAGCAAAGATGCAGGATGAAGGAGCTGGCGTCTTTTTCATTTAGTTTGTTGATGGATTGCTGCAAACAAATCCTTCAGCGGTACAGTTTTCTCTACGCGTTGCCCAGGGACTACTTCTCAAAGCAAAAGTGATCTTTGTCAGCACCCTGTGATACTGGTGACATGGAAAGGAGCCAACTGGGAGAATGAACTATTTATGCCTGCCTCTGAAGAAGCGCCTACTTTTTGACTTTGACTGGGGATCTCCTAAATTCCTTTGAGCCAAATTGAGAATTAGGTATGTCACTTCAGGGAAAATGGCACTGACGTATGAAACATGGAGTTTTAAAAAGATGCACGTGATATTTCAAGCATTTTTGGTTTGGTTTCTTTGTTGCTTTGCTTGCCTGCATTCCTGACTAAATGGGACACAGTTATATCCAACCTGTTAAAAGTGGCTCTCGTAACTGTACTTTTCCATACTGTAGCAGTCACATCATTGACTATAACTCTCATGCAGCTGAAAGATGGAGACACACAAGGCAGGCAACTAAGACAAATGCAGCTGTTGCGCAAACAAGTTATTTTCATCCAGTGTGCAAATTGTAGTGACTGTGGTTTCCTACAACTGCAATACACTAATCAGTAAACAATACACCAAAGCAGCTGGCAGTTTAATTTTAGGGCAAAAATCAAATGGATATATACAGCCCCAGGTCCCATCAGGGATAGTAACAGAATTGGGCTCCTGTGTTTATTTTTTTAGGTTTGCTTATGAATTTGGCATTTACTGAACTCTCCTTCTGAGAATAAACAGTTTTGCAGTGCGAGTTCCTGATCTGGTTTTGTAACAGACTTCCTGTGTGATGTGGTAAAGATAGACTGTTTCATACTTAAAAGGGAAAGGTTACTGATCTTCCCTACAGGTGTTGCCAAGACTGTTCATTTCTGTGTTAGATGTTATTTTGAGGTGGTTTCTACCTGACACGAAACATTATGAATTCAGTGAGATTCGCATGTATAGAGAAAGAGATGCTTTTCAAGTTTTGCTAAGAGGTGGGGAACACAACAGTTTTAGCAGGACTACATTTACCGTATCAACTGATATTCAACAAAACAAAACCAATGCTGAGACGACTTCACTGGTTTCTCTGAATTCTGTGTATCAGTGAACTGACCTAGAATTTCCAGACATTCTTCTTGTTTTGATGTCATGCTTTAGTTATAACTTTCACCATTTAAAAAACAAAGTCAACTCATTATCCATCAAAAACAAAGCAAGAAGCATGCACGTGCTGTAGCAAACTACAGCATACTGAGATGCTCCTTGCCGTAAGGATTTTAAAGGCAAAGGAGGCGGACAACACAGAAAACAGAGGATGCAAAATTATTTGTGTGTGCATTACATCATGATGGCTTGTGTAACTACGGAGATTAGCAGTGCTGCCTGCTGGGAATGACTGACAGCTCCCCCAGAAGACCATTGCTAACTGCTCGTACATTTGCCAGATGTAACAAATGGCGTACAAGTCATCTGTTCAAGCTGTTTTTTTCCAGTCCACTGGTGGTGTATCCTGAAAACATTGAGCATCCCGTGTGATAGAAACTACTTTTCATGTTTTCTTTGGTTTTATTCTCCCTTGGTTTATGGGAGTGAGTGGGGAAAGAGACATTTTAAATAGCAAAAGCCTATCACAGAAGTAATGTAAGATCAGAGTTCAATGTGCTGAGTTCAGTGCAGTTACTTTTGTGCATCCTCACTGCCATAGCTGCCTTCCCTGACAAACTCAGTCCCTCTATGTTCCTTTCCACCCCCGACCCCAGGTTTATTCAGTGCTCAGTTTAATGTCAGTATTTTGTTCATGCTCAGTGTTTGATTTTCAGATTAATAATTTCCTCTTGGTGTCCTCATAGTACTTATTGTAACTGTATCCAATACTTTACAGGAGGTCAATATGTCTTCATAGAACTCCTGTGAATTCATGGGAACAGAGTTGCCCTTCCATGAAGAGTGGGTTAATTCAAAGTCCAGGGAAGGTAGGAAAGTAACAGGCAACCCATGCTGCAACCAAGAGTTTTGCCATTTTGGATGTTCTGCCCAGCCTAGACACTGCGGATAGACCATGGGGCAGTGATATCAGTGCTAGGATTAATTAAAGGGAAGGCTCAAAGTCTACTTTTGCACAACCAGTACGCATACATAAAACAGTCGGCAAAATCCACCCAGCACACTCCTCTCCTTGCTGACGTCCCTGACTAAAATTATTTCGACCCCAGTCAATGCAGTCACAAATTGCATCCCACTTACACTGCTATTGTGAAACCCTTTGCACTGCCAAGAAGCAAATTCAGAGCGTGGTTCTTTCCACCAGTGCAAAACTTCCATGCGCTCCCATTTTATCTACTGTAGCATTTATGCTAAGCCTTTGACCAGAACCATATTTTTCCTTCTTGCACATAAAGGGAAAATAAAACAGCAAAAGAGAGTTACAGTCTTGAATTCCCTAGTTTCCTAAAAACACCTTCTGGATAACTGCATCATGTCAGTGGTGTGGAATACCAGCTGTCTGAGGCTGCCAAGATGTTTTGGGAATTAACCCCACAAGGACATGCTAGAGAAACTGGCAGAAAATCTGGCATTGAGGGGCATCCTCCACAAAGATTGAAATCCTGGTGAATTAATGTGTCTTGCTTGATCTTTCAAGTTTCGATGCTGTGCTACTGGATTTCATTTTAAACATTTAAACAGAAATATTCTACTACAGTTTATTCTTTAAAAAAAGCCATTCCTGTCATAACATTCGTTTTAAACCAAGATGCTAACAAAGTCCCTTTGTAGCAATTAATATTGCAGTCATATAGACAAGAGCTGATGATTGTTCTTTGCTCTTTTCTATGATGGCACAAATCTGGTGTCAGTTTTCCTTAATCAGTTACTCAAGATTTATGGTAGTACAAGTGAAAGCAGGATCTAATGTTTTAATGGCTTTACGTATTATGAAAAGTGTAAAGTATGTAAAAAGTAAAGATTTTGTGATAGTATTATTTGAAGTGAAGAACCAGAGTCAGGCTTTTAGGCTCCAGAGTTGGCACATGTATGTCCTGCAGTAAAGGAATAAAGTCACCTTGCTCTTACCTACTGCTTTAAATAAAAGATAGAAAAGTTGAACTCCTTTTTTAAAAACCTTAAAGTATAAGACTTCTGCTCTCCAAATCATTATGTTCACTTAACTTGCAGTGAGCTAGACTTGAAAGGTCACAAGGTAGCACTGAATCATTATCTATTTGAGAGAATTAAGGGATAAGGGGAAAAAAAGTCAAGGCTATTTTTAGCTTTGAAATTTATGGCCATGATAGCGTCTGGCCAAATGAAAGTGATCTGATCAAAAAGTTGAAAGGCAAGGATATCTATCCTTCATGCATCTTTAAAAACACTACAAGGCAAGATGTTGGAATCATAGGGAAGAAGTTAATCTTACCTTCAACTAAAAGATTTACTGAAGCCTGTGGCAAAGAATTTAAATGTTAACAGATCAATTTCTCTTGCAGAAATACAATTCTACCGATTCTCTTACATTTGTTATTAATTTACAGGCAAGGCTCCTTAGAGCAGACAATTTAGGATGGGAGTAAAGCAATTTATCTTTCTATAATAAGACTATGTGAAACTATACAGCCATTAAGAGCTTCTGTGTGGCCTTGGAGTTGTAAGATTAGGCCGCTTTAAGTAGCTAAAGATAGTCAAGTCGCTGAGACTCTCCTATCCCACTTCCCTAACCTGTAGGGAAGAAACAGCTTAAGCACTTTATAAAAAGAGTTATGTCTGTGTATAAGGCTGTATATCAGGATGCATTTTTAAGGAAAAGATAATTCAAAGGAGGTTTGAGCACAGTGAGTGTAAAATAAGTGCTACAATCCAAATTTATTTCCCAGGGCAGTTCTGTCCCCTGCACATTTGCTCCCTGCCCTGGATAGCCAGTTTCATTATTTTAGTAAAAGTTAATTTTCCCAGGGAGCCATGGCCACAAAAGTACATTACCTTCCAGAAAGTTGGAGGACTAGGGTTAACACATGAATGCAAATGCTGATCTCAACTCTGCTTGAAGGGAATTTCTGTGGCTTGTTGATGGTACTGACTTGGAAACCTGCATTGTTAACCAATACCTGCTGTATTATCAACTAGACAGAGCTTTTTGAAAGCCTTACAAAAGATGGTTTTTTGCTTCATTGGTGCAGACTGTGAACACCAGATTTGCTCAAAAACCAGACTTTAAAATAAAATCTTACGTGAAAACATTTTGTTTCCCTAGCAGATGTCTCCATGTTGGCCTGCAGCATGGAAATGCCATGCACTGGCAGCAGCAGTATGGAAGGGTCACCAACCAATTTCCTGCATTCTTCACAGAAGCAGGGGAAGAAAGTCTTTAATGACCATGGTAAGAAATAGGATCTGTTGGTCAGAAAAATTAAATTTGCAGTGCTGGTAATCTTAAAGTTGTGGGAGAATAGGATCCATGGCTGTCTATTTTGGACCAAAATTACACAGAATTTCTTTTTGTTTCTTCTGACATCCTTGCTACAATACCATGTTTAGTCTTTCAAGGATGAGCACTCCAGCAATCCCAGACATTGATGACATTGTTTCTCTGACATCATAGCAATTTATCTTATGTCTGGCTTGTCTTATCACATTTCCTTTGTATTAGAAGAATTTTTGCTGACTAGATCCCCAGCAAACTGAATCCTGGTGGACAAGGTTTCCAAATCTATATTTCTTCACATCATATAGCAGACATAAATCATTCCCTTACCTGACAGACACATCAGTTTGCTTCTTTTTCTGACGTAATTTTCACACCCAGACAAATGCTCCCCAGTCAGTAGGTTTATTTTCATAGCACCACAGCGGTTACCAGTATTTTGCCAGATAATTTGATATTTTATGTCTTATAAGCGCTTGGGCCTCTGAAAGGCATTGGCTACCCATCAGTTGTTATTTCTGTAACAGACAGCAATGCTTCTATGACAACTGCAAGGCATTGTTAACTTCTTGTTCTCCATGCTTCTTGCTAACCTTTGCTCTCCAGTGGCAGATGCTAAGTGAATCTTTTTAGCCATAGTGCAGTTATGAAGAAATTTTGTCCTGAGCATGGATCCTGTGCTTCCTCCATGGTTTATTGTGTTCAAAGCACAGGAAAAATGGGAATGAGGAGGCTAACGTACAAGTTTAGCTGAGCAGTTCCCATTTCTCGTTTGCGTTAGGGCTGATGTCATTCCAGTCTCTGCCTCTGAGAGACACCTATAGAGATGCACGCTAAGTGCATTGTGGGTATTGTCTGGTGAGAACAGGCACAAACGTTCCCTCCATTGTACCTTTGTGCTCATTACATTTTGCACTTAACTGTTTCTGCATGGTCCGCAATGCACAATTGTAGAAATAATTTCTGAATACTCTGTTAAGGGAAGTTAAAGTCCGGTTAAGAAAAAAAATTATTGGAAGAGTCACCATTGTTACAAAGTGCTCTCTCTATGGGCAAGTATGTGCTTAGAATGAAGATAAAGGCTTGCATGCAACACACTGAGTGCTCTTGTATCTCACACTTTTGCTATAGAAAAGGAAACTCATGCTGGATAGATGCATCTCTTTTTTCTGGAACTGTGCCAACGTGTCCATGTGACAATATCCTAACAAAAGAGAGAGCAGGAAGGCCACTTGGGAACAAGCTATATTGCTATAGCACAATTTGCTAGGTTACCATATGCAGCTTTGTTTCCAGATTATAAATATGGTATTAATCTGTGATGTAAATTTATACAACACTATTTTAAATCAGTTTCAGACAGAAATGGAAAATATTTAATCCCTGGTTGCATGGGCATCCAGAAACCCTAAGGGTTTCTCAAGAACCTGAAGGCTGTGGATTTAACAGTGCAGAAAAAACAGGTGTAGCATATACCCAAAGTAAGAAAAGTCACTTTCATCTTTCAGTGTAATGGGTCAACAGTAAAGGAAGTTAAGCAATGTGATGGTAATAGAGTTTTGAAAAAAACTCTTTGAAGGGTAAAATTTTAAAGTGAAATATCTCATCTTTGTGAACCTTTTAATTTAGCTTCTTTACACACATCTTCCCCCTGCACTGATACAATAGAAAATTATTTTTACAAATGGAAAGCTTAAAAGTACCATTCCTACAACCACTTTCAGGAACAAGAGGGATGCCAATGTATTTTGAATACTGATTTAACATTGGGAATCTGAAGGTTAGTGCTAAGTGGAAGCCATCTAATCCTTGCTTAGAGAAAGAGGGTTTTTCCCCCTCACATCTCTAGAAAATGAAAACTTGCCCTGCTATTTATCCTTTCAACACTTCTTATCAGGTGTTGAACTGTACTCAGTTCAGAGCTGCCGCACCCATTTCAAACACACAGTCTGTGTTCAGAGCTGAGTTTTTCTTTCCACACATAAGACCACTGCAACTGTGTTTACTAATCCCATGAGTTTAAGTCATTTCAGTTCATAATTCCCAAATTGCCTTTTTTTATTGCAAATTCAGCTGTTGGCATCGTTTTTCAGCGAAAGCCTAGGCAAATGCTGCTCCAGTGCTCCCTCCTTCCCCGTAACTTTCGCTTGAGAGGGGAGAAGCTGCTGCCCTAGTCACATCCACCTCCATGCTTTCTATACACACACTCCTGTCCCCCATCTGCCTCTATACTCCGCTTGCTTCCCTTGCACTACCCTCCTGTTATATACTATATTTCTGCTGTGCCATATGTCCTCACACATCTTTCCAGTCTGGATTTTGCCGTTTCCCTTTTTTTTTTTTTTTGGCTCCTTGCAGCTCCATGGCCGTTCCCTCCACTCAACAACTCCCTGGTGCCCGTTGTTGTTGCCCACACACTCATGTGTCCCCTTTCTCCCTGCCACGCTTGACCCAAGCATGAACTGCCCTCAGATCCAGAGGTGCAGATGCAGCCTGCGGAAACATATTCAGGCTGCTTCAGGTACTCATAGCCCTTCAGCTCTAGCAGCACGGGGCACAAGATTGTCTAGAAACTAGAGTATCCTTCAAAGGTTCTCAAAGGCTTGCAGCTTATAGTAATCACCAAGAGGCTGTCATGGCCCTCTAATTGAAGCAGCTGAGATGTACCTGCTTGCTCTACAATGCTGCATTTCAGTCCCAATCCAGGCATACCCCTAATAGGAGTACCACCTATCCCTGGGGGTTGATAGGCTTCACTTCCATTTAAGAGCAATGGCATATAACCCATCTCCAAAGGGTACCTGATCTTATGGTGGCACCTACTGCAAGGGTGAGGATGTCTCATGACTTCAGTGCCACGGACAACAAGGAAAGGCAGCAGCCACTTTGAATAAGAACAAAACAGCCACCTGAAAAATGTTTACACTTCCCCTTACTGTTATTTTTAGCTTTTCCAATACCCCAGGAAGTAAAAGGGAAAGAAGCAAGACAGTATTTCTAATGAACAATTAGGTAGTCCCTCTTCTATAGCGTGCATTCATTTAACAAAGAGGTTATATATAAATATATACACAGTGTTAGTCTGTCCTTCAAGTCAAATCTCTAATAGCTTATTATTACTGCTTATGATAGTGCGTGGGTGTATCGTGGTCTCCTACACAAACTTCTACATCCATACGTAAATCTTTCAAGTAAATGTTACATGTTGGATTTTTTTGTCTATTACTATGGCAGAGGTTTGGGTTTGATACCTATTTTATATTTCAAAATATGTAAATATTTACCCTGACAAACTAGCCTAAGGTAGAGCGAGGTCTGGCATGCATGCTTTGGATCTTAGTTTTGAGCTACGGCAGAACTGGCCTTGGGCCTTTTTGTGGGGCTGAACTTCGAGACTCTGCTTTGAAATAGAATCCCTCTCCCTGAAGAATTTTGATTGTTTATGTTATGGGCTTTTGTTTCTACTACTCTGTAAAGTATAGTGCTAAGTCTTCGCAGGAAGTGTGAAGATATGCCACCTCCAGAAGCATGGAGTACCAAATGTGTGTTCTTTAAACACATCAACAAGATCAGGAAACAGCTGCAGAGACCGGATCGTAGAACACAGCCAGGCTAAATGAACAGCCACTATCCTGATATAAGTTCTTCATTAGCTGACGAAGCCAACTTAAGCCTACTGTATCCAGTTTTAACTGCAGATCAGACATGAGAAGTCTAATTCAAGCAAGCTATAAATTACACTACATGCTCATTCTTTGTCATGATCTCCAATCTGTTCCCCCAGTGAAATCTTGGAAATATTTCTTTCAGTACTATATTAAGCCAAGAAGATGGTATAGATTTTTGTGCAAGTAATGATCCATTTTACAGGCTTATGAATCTATATAAACGCTGTATTATCAGACTACAAGGTCTGCCTTCTAAAATGACATTTTCCACAGCATCTGTTGTTCCAGAAGAAAACAATGTGTCTGCTTAGGCCACATACACTTCCTGAGAAAAATAGGATTTCCTACTGCAATGCCATCTTTGACATTTTCCTGAGGCTTTAGGATTAAATATAGTTAGCCTTGCAATGAAGCTATCTCAGTCTCAGATTTTCCGTATTTAAATGTTCCAGAAAGTTAGCTTTAAGATGTAGTAAGCCTATTCAGTGGCACCCATAAGGTCAACTGTATTTTCCAGCATGTATTAAAGTTAGGAAAAGCCTTATTAAGCTGTCTTATCCTGCTAAGATCAAACCCAGCTGCAGGTGCATGCTCCCCTAAAAAATATACTACAAGTCTGACATTCTTATTCTCCGTAGCCAATACTAGCCTGTGCACAGAAGGACCATGAACTTGCTGGTACGCTGACTGAGAGAGGAAAGAGAGCATGGAGAGAGACATTTGGGCAGAGCTATACTACAAATGGCTTCAGCACTATTCTCCAGATGCTTTTGCTCTGCAAGGATCTCCTCCAGCTGCTGGTTTTGTACTCACCCACAGACCTGTGGTCTGCATCTTCCCCCTTGCCAGTTTACACCAGAGACAAATTTCTTCATCAGCTGCAAGGACAAGCAACTAATCTGAATTCCTTACCCCCCTGGCCTCCTGCAATGCTGTTCCCGTGTTCCTAATGCCATGCTGCAGATGTAGAAATGGGTCCTCTGCGTTGCTGAGCCAGGAGCCTGTGCTTCCTAATTTTTACAACCTCCACTTCACTGGCTTTTCAGATGACTTGAAAACACAATTTTAAATCAGAATTAACATTTTAAAAAGTAGTGTCCCTAAAGCGCTATTTCTTATGCCTGAAAAAAAAAAATCCATGTAAAGAAGGAGAGAGTATATGGCAACTGACAGTAACAAGGGACAATTTGTAGTTCATGCCATAGGAAAGTTACAGATATATTTGTTCTCCTCTGGAAGAGACTGTGTTTATTAAAGAAAAAATAACTCTTCTAATATATCAAGAAGGTATCTTGTACAGCTCTTTTTTTTTAATATAGATTTTGCATTTGTAATTACCTTGCAAAAGAATTTTCTGACCATCGCTCTTCAGAACAACTAGTGGCCAAGCTTTTATATTTATGTTTTGTACATGTGCCAGTGTTTTATCACTCAGGTAAAACAAAAGTGAAGTCCAAAAGCTCCCTGAAAATGGCAGTGTTTAAAGAAATGTTCAATTGAGGTTTTCAATATTCTTGTTATACTATACTGTTTTGCTAGAAAAGCAAAAAAAAAGTAAAATTAAATGACCCATGCTGTTCCAAAACCGTTGATAGCCAAGCCTGCCTCTGCTCCCCAAGAAAAAATTACTCTTGCAGGGCCAGGCTAGGCAGCAAACCATTACAGAGATCACATCCTTCAGAAAAGTCATTTCAAAAAGCAGTGTTTGAAGGGAGAGGATGCTAAGATTTGCCTTGAATTTTTGAGCATCAGGGGGCATACAAAGGCAAAGTTTAGACACACATCACTGGTATCAACAGCCTTTAAGAGATCTAGGGTATTCCAAAATCTGAAGAACCATGATTCTTAAACCAGTAATTGATAGCATCTCTCTATTTCTCTCCCTCAAGTGTTCACGAGATGCTGAAGCCTAGGCAGCAATGCAGATTGGAACATTACTGCTTACCGGGATAGGCTGCATTCATTTTTTAGGCATTTTGGTGCAGGTCAGGGTAATTTAACTTTAGAAAAATGCTTATCCTTATTTTTAAAGAGCTTGTGGTCAGGTAGTTTCAGAAAGCTACAAACATCTTCATGAATGTAACAGGGATGTTTCAAATCACTTTAAAAACTGGAGATAAACTTCAAAAAAAAAAGATTGCCAAGGAAATGGTGAGTTAGAAAATGGTGATGAAGTGACTAACTTCTCCTATTTTATGTTCCCACCAGTGTTCAAAGAACCAAAAATAGTTTTTTAAAGATTAAACTTTAAAAAGTAGTTTTCCAACATACCCAATTTCTTTAGAAGTTTATTAGCCAAATTAGTCCTTTAAAATTCTGGTCTTGGAAGCACAAAAAAAGGATACACACAGCACTTTTCCTAAAGTTTGTGCTTATTACACTCTATACATTTATATTTATGGGTTTGTGGACTTCGTACTCATCCTTCCTCAGCACACCCTAAAAAATATCGACGGAATTGGTGTACATGTGTATATTTAATGCATGTTGACTAACTGGCTGGACAGGAAGACAGTAAAACTACCTTGAACCCTGTCCCTCCAGTTGTTATGGGTGTGACAAGTGGCACTGGCTTTGCCCCCAGTCCCTCAAAATGTTCTCAACAATACTGGCAGCCCAACCCACGTCTGCCTGACCTCCTGCCTCCTGTCCTGCACTGCTCTGTCCACAGCCTCCCCCCAAAAGCAAGGACTGTGCCCTGCAGGTGACTTGGTGAAGCGCAAATGTTAGAAGGGACCATAGTACAGGGCAAAGACACATGGGATATCTCGTCAGTCCCAGTTCATCTCTGCTGGTATAGCATCAACCTAACTGGAAAGACCCCAAGCAAGTGAAAGCAAACCATGGGTTGCAAGTGACTTCAGTTCAGTGGCACAAGGAACTCCAGCTCATTTTCAGACCAAACACACTCTAAAGAAACCTACAGAATGAGAGAGAAAGTTGAAAAATGAAGTTTTCACAAAGGACATCAGAATGAGCTTCTAGAATTTCCTGCCAAAATAGAATAGATTAACTTGGGACATACCAGTGCTGGCAACGAATGAGCTCCTTCAAGTGCAGATAATTGCTGCATAAAAAAAGAAACTGGTGAGTAACGATGACAGGTCAAACTTGTGTGTGGACAGCAGGAGCTGGTGGGAGAAGCCCACAGCCTTGGTGAGCCTGAGACCCTGAACAGACCAGCAGGGTGGCAGCTGGGCAATGTGCGGTACCCTGTCTCCTGAGCACCTGCATCACCAGGACTACTCAGGAGCTGGTGACCTTACAGGAGGGAGCTTACAATGCTGAGGAAACTTGGTCCTTAGGACTTCCAATCTCCTGATACAACTCACCTCACAGGTTTCTGAAGGAGGGGTCAAGTTGGTAAAAACAGAGGCATGGTACAGTTTGCCCTGAAATTCTACTGGTATTCTCCTATTTCTGCAGAACATTTTGTTGGGTTGTTATTTCCCATGGGAAGGATGTTCCTTGGGGAGTTTCTAACTGGTTGACCTTGTACACGTGCATACACGTGGGAGACCCCATTCGTGGCACCAGTGGTCGCACTGGCATTGCACCAGATTGCATCTGGGAATCTGAGTCATAACTCAAGGAAATGTAGACAGCCTGGGGCCTGATCCTGGGAAGCTGGGTTTGTTTTATTCCCTGCAGTTTGCTTAGTCCTGGCTAAAGAAGGTGCAGACACATTCCTTCTCTGTATTCACGTTGCTGTTCTTTGGCTTTTCAAGGTAATGTCTCTACAGCTTTTCATTCAGCATGTAATTTTGACTCTAGGTAGCATATTTTCTTTCTAAAGTTATTGTCTGCTAATTATCATCCTAAATCCTGCAGTAAAACACAGCTTTTCCTCATGCGGTACAACAAAATGGCCATGAGGTACAAGGCTTATCTATTTTTTTGCAAGCAGCATTTCAACCCTCTGGTTCTTGTATTGCTACAAAACCTCTAACTGCCTCTTTACTAAGGACCCTACTAATGAAGGCAGTTAAACATTTGCTATATTTATATGAATGATTTGCATTACTTAAATTAGGCACATGCTGTCGTATCTTCTTGAGTGCAGTTACCCGCTGGTATAAAGCATATTTAAAAAAACAGTTTGGGCCAGAAACTTTGCCTGTCATGCAGTTATTGCAGTAAGGGCAAAGCAGGACACTCCTGAGTTTGAACAACAGTGTTTAAGTCTGCCGCATCAGAAAAGGCAGTGGGAAACCTAACTCAGTGGGCTAAAATTGGAAATAAATTAAGGGAGTCAGGAAATCATAATTTACACAGCGTGACTAGGCTTCAGTCAAGGCAAGACATATCATTTACTTTGCCCCAACACTAGATGTCTTTACAGTTTGACCAAATAACTTTTATTTTCTTGCCTTATTGATATGTCCTTTCCTTCTGTTAATTTGAAGCCAGCACTGGCGAGGACAACAAACAGACTTTCTAAAGAAGCTGCCAAAATAACACTATCCAAAGTGAAGTAGGTACCTTTTTCCTCAATATGGATTAATTTCAGTCTAATGGAATGAATCCCAGTAATCAAACAGCTTGTTGTGAAGGTCATCCCATACTGCAAAGTTTAATTAACAGCATACATATATATATATGCCTGTATATATAGATACATAGGCCTGTATTTTTGTATTTTTTATATATCTCCCAGAGAATGGGAGATACCAACTGGAACAAATGCTTAGTAGGAGTGAATAAATCAACTTGTAAAAAATGAAAGAACCTCTTCATTCTTGATTACTTGAAGTCTCAGTGGAGTCTGACAATTGTATCATCATCAAAAATAAGGGCAAAGAGCATTACTAAGAGAGGCTACAAGGAATTAATTGCAAGCAAGAATATTCTGATGCAAGACTGACTGCAAATACAAGTCATTAATTTTTAAATATAAGAAAAACTGTGACAGGATATTAAGTCTCTCAGCACTGTGGAACCCAAAGGATTTTTGTTTAAATTCCAGCAGCAAATGTTTGCAGAGAAAAAATTGTTTTACTGCTTTGCTGAACAGTTTGTATTTCATGAATTGCACTCTGAAAATGGCATAATTCATCATGTGAAGGGTTCAGAACAAACCAGAGACAAGAATTTCAGTTCAAGAAATTCTGAATCTAAGAGAATTGGAAACCATTGAAAAAGGGGAGGGGAAAAAATTGTATGTGTATGCATAGATATGTCTACATACATGTGAAAATACACTTACTAAAGATAAGCTGTAAATTAATCATAAGTGATTCCAAATCATTCATAACCTACGATTCCTTCTTTGGTCAAACTTCAATGGGGTTGCATCCAAGAGGGCAGGGGAATGAACTGTATTTGTAAGCAGTTTTCTCTTTGTGATTGTGCCCTTCTGCTCCGATCTGTCTTCCTTGGGACCTGCTAAGCTGTCCAGGTGGGCATCAACACTGCTCTGAAAGCATTAACCACCACCCCAGATCTAGGCTGCTGCCTTCTCTGCCCTTTCTTGTGGGGCAATGTGGCAGCTGAAGTTGCTGTGTAGCAGCTTTGCAAGTCATCTGCATCTGAGGATCCGGGTGAGATTGCATTGATTTGCCATCCTCGGCTCCTTTCCCAAACTGCTCCATAATGAGTCCCTAATTACCTTGCTCCCTGGTGCAGGCGGTGGAGCCCCAGTAATGCGCACACGCACCGGCCGTGCCAGGGCTAAAGGAGAGACTGGGCACAGCCCTGTGCACAAGCACTTCATCTGCTCCTTGCACACTCAGCACAGCGAGAATTTTACACTGACAGATCTCTTCGTACACCATGGTTGAAAATTTCTGATAACAGTATCCTAGATTACAGATTAACTGATGTAACACTCAGAAAAGTGCTGCCTTGAATTATCGATATTTTATTAAAAGCATTTAATATCTATAATAGAAGTGATTTTGATTGCATAGTGCCTGGCATTATTTAGTATTTTCACTAATAACCTGTATGATAGAAAAGCATTAGCCGATTGAGTCTTCAGGTGACATCAAGGTGGGAGGAACTGCAACTGAGTAAATGTGGAGTGAGTACTTAAAATGATCTTGACAGAAGTAAGGTATGATTAGACGATAACAAGATGTAACAGGAACAAGTGTAGTCAAATCACTTTAATTTTGCATTTTAGTTACTTAATATTATAAGCCCATTTACAGCAGCTTACAAGAGTAAGGATATTTTCTAAATATTTTAATAAATGGTAGCCAATCACTGTGTAATGTAAAATAATAAAGCAGGTGACTTCTAATTGTGATTTATAGTAATCTGTAATACCTTCTAGTGTGCTTAAAATACCATACACTGATCATGCCCATAACATGCTCATGCTATCTATTACCGCCTATTAAATTGTTTGTCATTCTCAATGTTTGGGAAATACTTTATGAAGAAATACACTGCAAAAGCACCAAAACAAAATTTCTGATGAAAAATTCTGATTCAAATTCTAATTACTAATGTTTGTGCTCAGAGACTGGCGTGGAGACATGTGCAGAAGTCAATACCACCACGCAGATGCGTTAGGTTTTATTGGGTTTCCCAGGATTCCTCAGGACATTGACTCAGTAACAGACCTGCTTTCATCCTGTTCAGCAGCGCGGCGCTCATTTCTAGGATTGGAGCTATTGCACCCGGTCAAAAATGTTCAAATAAAGAGTTAAAATAAAAGGATATGTTAACTGGGAAAATGACCACTCTACAAAATGTCTAGCCCACAACCTATGAATTATTTGATCCCTTTAATTCAGACACCTGGGCACGAGTACCTGAGATGCAGGAGGAGTCTTAATTGCAAATAGAGCCACTCAAATTGAGAGCTGCTGGCAAACAAAAGGTAAGGTAAATGTAGGCTACATCTCGAATGTATTTTTAAGTGGTTAAACTTCCCCACTGGGATCAAGCACCAAAAACTGGCATCAAAACTGTTCCTTTCTCCATGCATCTGGCCTGGCCTGCCGGCGGATGATATTCCCAATGTCAGCATTCCAATTCCCCTTTTTCCCCACCCAGTGTAAATCCCTGGCAGAATCACTGAACCATGGACTGCTGGGTGTCTGTAACCCATCACTGTGAGGAACAGCCACCATACGACACTTCTGACCAAAATTTGGGAGGAAGTGACTGATGAGTGGAGAGAGGCAAGTGATGGTAGTCATGCCAAACACCCCTGTTACATGAGAATATGGCTCTCGCTATCAGCCATGCCTTAAATAGCAGGAGAAACAAAGCCCCATTCGCATGTATGAAAGCACCGAAAAAGTTATAATCATAGGAATGAGACTAAAGAAACATAACCAAATTAATTTTAATAGCGTTTGGTTAGTTTTAATGGAAACTGTGCATTATTTATCCCCAGAAAAGAAGACTCTTTGGAAACTATTGTGTCTTTTCAAGAATCATGAAGGCTCCTAAGTGGAGGAAGATAAATGACTTCATATAGGTATGACACTTTTCTTCGTTATGCTGCACTAAGCACATCCACTTGTCCAGAATAAAACTAAAGCAAATATTTCTGATTCACAAAAAATATTTAAGCAGTACAATTGCCTTCATAATAAGTGACATTTAAATACAGAGCAATTTAAAAAATAAGCATTAAAGTTATGTGAGACAACTGCTCTAAAAACTGTCATTTTCCAAAACAAAGCTGTTTTTGTCTAATGATGGCTTAGCAATTTATTATAAAGACAGAACAGAGCCTAAATTAACATTGTGTCCCCTTGCAGTGAGAAGTGCTAATCTGAATAATGTACTTCAGGGGAATTCTACTTAGCATTTATATGAATATGGGAAAAATGATAATATGATAATTATCACTGGTTTTTTTCCGAGTGAAGATCTTTCACAGAGAAATGGTTGGCACTGATTTAAATTTTTCCTGCAGCTCCTTTTTCCTCACAGTTTTATTCTGAACTCAGTCTCAGGATGCGTTAGACCTGCACAAATACAGGCTGGGCAGAGAGTGGATTGAGAGCAGCCCTGAGGAGAAGGACTTGGCCATGTTGGTAGATGAGAAGATCAACATGAGCCGGCAGTGTGCGCTCACAGCCCAGAAGGCCAACCACATCCTGGGCTACATCAAAAGAAGCATGGCCAACAGGTCGAGGGAGGTGATTCTGCCCCTCTACTCTGCTCTCGTGAGACCTCACCTGGAATACTGTCTCCAGCTCTGGAGCCCCCAGCATAAGAAGGACATGGAACTGTTGGAGCAGGTCTAGAGGAGGGCAATGAAGATGATCAGAGGGTTAGAGCACCTCTGCCATGAGGACAGGCTGAGAGAGCTGGGGTTGTTCAGCTTGGAGAAGAGAAGGCTCCAGGGACACCTTATAGCAGCCTTCCAGTATCTGAAAGGGACCTACAAGAAATCTGGAGAGGGACTTTTTACAAGAGCACGTAGTGGTAGGATGAGGGGTAATGGCTTCAAACTGGAAGAGGGTAGACTTAGAGTAGATCTCAGGAAGACATTCTTTACAATGAGGGTGGTGAGGCACTGGAACAGGTTGCCCAGGGAAGCTGTGGAGGCCCCATCCCTGGACGTGTTCAAGGCCAGGTTGGATGGGGCTTTGAGCAACCAGGTCTAGTAGGAGGTGTCCTTGCCCATGGCAAGGGGGTTGGAACTAGAAGATCTTTAATGTCGCTTCCAACCTAAACCATTCTATGGTATGATTCTATGAATACTGTTTTTCTCATGGGGTCCATACCTTTCATCTCCCTGCGCTGCCCCTTCAGATTTCTAGAGACTGTCCGTTTTCGCGAGATTTCCAAATACACTCAAGACTGACCAAAATTTTGCCCTTTGACCCAGTTATCGATTTGGTAGGAATGGTGCTGGATTAACGCTGAGCACTAACTTAAACCTCACCTTTCATATTCAACACTGGAGCAATTCAGCACATGCAACATATGCTTTTTAGTAAGCTTTTACATAAACTTTGTTCTTTCTTGTCTGCTTTCTCTCTTGCCTAAAAATAAGTCATTTCTACTAGAAGGTGTATCTGTACTAGAGATTGCAGTGAAGTGTGGACAGCCCTGAGTTAATTGCAAGCAAGTGTTAGCCAGGACGGTGGCAGCAGTCCAGGCACAGCTGCGTGAAGCTCTAAGCTATGACTTTGCCACAGTTAAGCTTCATCTGGTCTGTGTACTAGGTCATTTATAATTAAGTAACTAGATCATTTATAATTAATTAGCTGCAATCCACTGAATTATAATGCAACCAAAGGTCAAAAGCCTTCAGAAAAGGAGGGGGATACACACTGTAAAACAAAAACTCTCAGCAATTCCGGAGCAAACCAAGGAGTGCTGTAACCACCTTGGACTGGGCTGAGTCACCTCCTGAGTTAACCCTTTCTTCTGCAAAACTGCCAGGAAATTCATCAATAGATGTAGTATGTAGGACTACTGCCACAACAGTGAAAGGGCAGTAGTAACTTCTTTCTGTTTCTTCCCATTTGTAGAAGCAAAACAGCTTAGTACATTGTCCCTTCAAGGTGGCATTTGTAGTCACTAGAGCATCCGGTAATAAAAGAATGTAAAAATATTTCTAAAAGTGAATTCAGGCAAAATCAGCGACAGGAATAGTTAGGTGCTGGGGAACTGCTGTAGCCGTTAACTCCAGAAAGCTGTAAATTCTCAGTATTTCCAGACAATCAGCAAGTACAGGACTTTCCCCAGGGCGTGAGCAGGGGAAACCAGCAAGCATCCAGTTTTTATTCAGAATTTCTGGATTTTGCATGCGTGTGACAGGTAGCGTTTTTTTAAAGTGCATTATAGCTTCCATGACCAGGCAAGTGACCATGAGCATAAACTTTCTGTTTGGCAACGACTTTTAGTGCTTTAATAGCACCATTTAATTTAACAAGTTTTTCTCTTTCCTGGATAATGAACTGAACTGGAGTACAAACCTTTAGGGGATCTTGCTAGCAAACAAAATGTTGACCCTGACTTTGTTGTTTGGAACAAATGGAAGACGACGTATGCATGGGATTTGATTTCATAACCAGTCCTTTGCAGTCTGATGTTTCACAGTGTCCGGTGGCTCTAGGGAAGTGATTGTGCCCCTGTACTCAGTGCTGGCGAGGCCGCAGCTTGAGAACTGCGTTCAGTTTTGGGCGCCACAGTATAGGAGGGACATTGAGGTGCTGGACCGTGTCCAGAGAAGGGCAACAAAGCTGGTGAGGGGTCTGGAGAACATGTCTTATGAGGAGCGGCTGAAGGAATTAGGATTGTTTAGTCTGGAGAAGAGAAGGCTGAGGGGAGACCTTATTGCTCTCTACAACTACCTGAAAGGAGGCTGTAGTGAGATGGGAGCTGATCTCTTCTCCCAAGTAACTAGCGATAGGACAAGAGGAAACGGGTTCAAGTTGCGCCAGGGGAGGTTTAGTCTGAGCATTAGGAAAAAAATTTTCACTGAAAGAGTTATCAAGCATTGGAACAGGCTGCCCAGGGAGGTGGTTGAGTCACCATCCCTAGATGTGTTTAAAAGTCATGTAGATGTGGTGCTTAGAGACATGGTTTAGTGGCAGACCTGGTAGAGTAGGGTCAATGGTTGGACTGGATGATCTTAAAAGTCTTTTCCAACCTAAACGATTCTATGATTCTGTGATTCTAAGTTACACCTACAAGTGTGTCCAGATGAGCAAGGATGAACACAGCCTGATCCCACCCATCCTGCATACAAGTTTAATGTGCATGCTCAGGACAGTACTCAGTTCTGAAGTAACTATCTAGAGGGAAAAAACAACCCTCTCCCATCCTGATTCAAGGGTGGACCAAAGGTATACACAGTGTTGTAAGCAGTACTCCCTGGAGAATACAAATTGGTGCACGGAAAGGATTTTTCTGCCTCCATAATATACCTTGCCATAGAGAACTGTGGAAAACACACTATGTTTGTGACCTTCAGCACATCTTTGAATTTAAAGTAACTGACTTTGATATTGCCATAGAAGGGGCAGAGCAGTAGAAAATTCAGTCTGTGTTTAGTACTGACCAAGCCAGGCAAACCATTATATGGTCTGTTCCTGGGGAATAAAAATACATATATCCTTTAAGCTCCATCCAGTTACTTTGCATTAAAATGAAATTAATAACAAGCTCTAAGATACTAGAGTAAATTGGATCTTATAATTGGAAAGTAAGACAGACATGTCAAACGAGTTGCCTGCAAGGAAACTAGACGACCTCTAACCTGTTAAAATGTATGTGAAAAAATGGGGCTATTTGGTCTGGATTTAATGAGAAAACTGAAATACCATAAGGAACTGTAGCAGAAG
Organism: Burhinus bistriatus; assembly: GCA_013397275.1. Taxonomy (NCBI): domain Eukaryota; kingdom Metazoa; phylum Chordata; class Aves; order Charadriiformes; family Burhinidae; genus Burhinus; species Burhinus bistriatus. The sequence continues at coordinate 444,084 of VYXH01004675.1, read as the reverse complement.
CATAGGGAATGGATATTATTGTAATAGTCTGAGCACAGGCAGGTCTGTGATTTGATGGAGATTTTAATTAAGGTTGTGCATTCACACCAAAGGCACTGCAGCTACAGCTTCAGTTTCTGCTTTCACCCTGAGCTGACACACCAGAAAACAGGGAGGGGTGGTGGTTAAATCCCAGCGTGGTGAGCTCAGATGATGGTACATATTAGCCCTGCATTCCTACCAGGACGGGACCGCTGCAGTGCTAGTGTCTGTCCCTCAATGCCTTTGGAAGTCACTGGACACATAAACCCTGATGATGCCAAGGTGTTTAAAAACTGGCTGGGTGGGAGGAAGAAGGACTCAAGTGAGGAAAGAGGAACATATAAAAACAAATCTCCACTGAACTTCAAGAATATTGAAAATTGCTGCGTTGGGAGGCTGAGCTTGCTACCCATTATCCCACCCAGCACCATCCCCAGAAGAGCAACTAAAAGCTGTTGTGGAACAGCAAGTACAGCTGGAAACCATGCATCTAAGGCATGAACAGATCAACAGCAGCAGAAGGGAACAGCTGCAGTTTTAAATCACTGCCACAGTAACCCCAGCACCCTGCTGTCTGGATGAAAGCAGCGTTAGCTCCTGACACGACATTTGGGGAGGGAGGAAAGACGAAAAGATGGTGAGGTATCAGGCGAGAAACATACACACCATCACTGCCTGATTTGCAGGTTTTACAAAAAATGCTGTATTATATTTTCATGTCATGAATACTGTGATCTTGAGCACCCTTCACTCATAGGATGAATTCAGCGAGGGGTGAAGGAATACATCCTCTGCTGGGTGTCCTAAGGGTTGTCCAGGTTGGATGTGGCTGTGGAGGTCTCATCTCCTGCTCCCTACTGCAGGCAGAGCTCCCTGCCAGGTTAGGGGGAGTTGCTCAGCACCATCCAGCTGCATTTTGAAAATAGTCAGGAAGGAGATCCTGGGCATCCGGCACTGCGCCTCTTCATGAAGAGATTTCTTATTTCCAGTAGGGATGTCCCCATTGCAGCTTGTGTCCATTGTATCTTGTTCTTTCATTGTGCACCTCCAAGGAGAGCCTAGCTCAGTCTTCTCTATAGCCCCACTTTTACTTGGCACCAGGATGTAGTATGTACCAATTCATCTGTCAGTATAAAAACTGACATTCAATTTTTGGAGTGTTGTTCTATAATGATTCTGGAGCACTGGTGATAAGTAGGTTGAAGAGCACCCTCAGTTCAAATCTCACTGATGTTGACCACTTGGGAAGATTACAAGAATGCCATCAGAGTAGGCAGGGATGAAACAAGAAAAGCCAAGGAATTAAATCTGGCAAAGGATGTCAAGGTCAACAGGAAGGGTTTCTTCAAGTACATCGAAGGCAAAAGGAAAACTAGAGAAAATGTGGGCCTGCTGTTGAATGAGACAGGGGCCATGGTGACAGATGATGCAGAGAAGGCGGAATTTGTGAATGCTTTCTTTGCTTCAGTCTTCACTGCTTAGGCCAGCCCTCTGGAGCCCCAGACTTTACAGGTAACAGAGAAAGTCTGGAGGAAGGAAGTCCATGGGTCCTGATGGGATGCACCCGTGAGTGCTGAAGGAGCTGGCAGAAGTCATTGCTGGGCTGCTCTCCATGATCTTTGAAAGGTCCTGGAAAACAGGCGAGGTGCCTGAGGACTAGAGGAAACCCAATGTCACTCTAGTCTTCAAAAAGGGCAAGAAGGAAGACCCAGGAAACTACAGGCCAGTCAGCCTCACCTCTATCCCTGGAAAGATGATGGAACAGCTCGTTCTGGGCGTCATCTCAAAGCATCTGGAGGAAAAGATGGTTATCAGAAGTAGCCAACATGTATTCACCAAGGGGAAGTCATGTCTGACTAATCTGACAGCCTTCTATGATGGCATGACTGGTTGGATAGATGAGGTGAGGGCAGTGGATGTTGTCTACCTTGACTTCAGCAAGGCTTTTGACACTGTCTCCCACAGCATCCTCATAGGCAAGCTTAGGAAGCGTGGGTTGGATGAACGGACAGTGGGGTGGATTGAAAACTGGCTGGCAGATAGAGCTCAGAGGGCTGTGATTAGTGGCAGAGATCCTAGTTGGAGGTCTGTGACAAGTGGTGTTCCCCAGGGGTCAGTACTGGGTCCAGTCCTGTTCAACATATCCATCAATGACCTGGATGAAGGG
>VYXH01004675.1:375717-441584 GCA_013397275.1 Burhinus bistriatus | reverse complement strand
ATTCTGTGATTCTGTCACACAAAAAAAAAAAAAAAAAAAAAAACAAAACCAAAAACGAAACAAAACCAAAACAAAAAACCCAACTGCTCAACTCCTCAACAGTCCTCCTTTTTTAGGATGAGGAAACTGGAGCTCTGGATGTGAATCATATAAAGGTGTTGGGGAGTGGGGGGATGAGCGGGGAGCTGAGGAGACCCCAGCACGGGGAAGTGCCCTCACCCCCCCTCCAGGCACTATCCCACAGCACTCAGGCAGGGCAGGGCTGCTGCTGGCAACAGGTCCCCCCACCATCCCAGCAAAGTGACCTACACTCAGGTCTGGGGTCCAGTGTAGGATTTGACTGTGATGTGCTGTGCACAGCGAGGGATTGGCCCTGGAACTGTTGACACCAGGGCCAGCCCAGAACCTGGCAGCCAGCGCTGTGCCTGAGCAAGCTCCATCAGCTTCTGCTCCTTTTTGAGAGGAACTCAAGTTGCTGGCTTTACCCTCCAAAAGCTGTATGTTTGGGTCAGAGTGACTGACTCTCTCCCCACTCAACAATTCTACTTGTTGAAGAGCACAGATTTGATTGCTGTTGATACGCAAGAATAAACTGCTTTTCTTTGCATTGCACATTTTTTTTAAGTCCTTTTCTCCAGCCTCCCTCAGGAGGGGGAATAAATTCCCCAGCCCGTCAGGCTGGGGAATAAAACTGCAGTGTGGCGTTTCGTTTCAATTAGTCCTAACATCCTTCCTCATTTTTCTCGTGCCCTCCAGTGATTTTCAATAGGCAAATCCCCATGTGTAGGCATTGTTCTGGTAATAGGTACAACAAACTCCCCATTTGCTGAGTTAGCAAATGAGCATTTCAGGTGGCACTGAGTTAGCAATTTCCAGTAACACATGTAAATTTTGAAGGCTAAGGTATCTTGATTCTTACAGTCAGTTATGTTTTCATTTTCAATAGTGCTTCCGTAACAGCCCTAAATACCCTCCATGGGTATGAAGCAAAGCTTAAAAAAAGTTCCAGAGTGGGAATATTTTAAAATATAGATGCAAATAGAGGGTGGGTTTTTTTTCAAATTGGATAGTAAAAACATTGAAACTAGTACTAAGATGTCTCCTCTTTTGTATAGCCGAAGCTAATATATGGTTTCATTTTAAAACTGGATACTAGGGTATTTTTTAGCATAAGCACAATTTGGAAATCTGATTTCCATTCACTTTCTGATTTATTTGTTGTAATTCTCCATTACTTCCTGCACAGCACAGATTTTCGTTAAGTCAAAAGAAGAACAGCATCATGCTGCTCAGATACTCCAGATCTTTGACAAGGGAGGCGCGTGAGTCATGGAGCACACAGGAAGCGTGGGCAGGGGAAGTTTGTGGAAAATGTGCAGAGACATGAAAGCAAATGGCCAGCACGAGGGACCATTTGTTCATTCCACGGTAGGCAATAAAGAGCAAAAAAGCCATCGGGCACCTCCTGGTACCGGGGTCAGATCTCAGCTGGGGAGTCAGGACATGCTCAGAGGATAAAACGTTTGAGCCCTTTGCAAGTATCCTACAACTACATCCCTGCCCTCGAGGGACAACCTGCATGGGTTTCTTCCCCACGGAGGGAAAGCCGTGCCTGTGCAGCTCATGGGGATGCACGGTCGGGGACAGCTCGGCACCGTCACCACGAGTGTGCCGATATGGGAGGTTTAACAGAGCAAGTATACAGATGTCGAGTGGCAGGTGGAGATCAAGCACTTTGGACTTTGCAGATCGGGGCACGTGTCACACGTGCACTTGCTTTGTTTGATCCACAGTGGGCTTGTAGGAGAGATAGGTAAAGATGCTGCTAGTGTAGGAACGCTGAAAATTAGCATATTGTCTCCAGTTAAACTATTTTTTATCAGCTCCTGAAAGCACCACATGCCATGTCATCTTTCTCATTTGAAGACTGTAGGCAAGTCTTTATATTTTTCTATTCTAATTCTGATTAACAATTTGCCCGTCTTAAATTGTACATTTTGATTGTCCACAAGGCACTTTCAGGGCTTGCCTATATATCCATATATTCACATAAATATACGTATAAATGTACACTAGGAAAACATCTTTTACTGCATTATATGCCCAGGCTGACTTAGATTCAAATCAGCATCATTTGGGAAAAGAAAAATTTGCTATTCTATACAAACTTTCAATTTTTTAAAAATTAAACTGTATTTGCTTCACATTAGTGGAAGAAAAGGGGTTGAGACCCAGTAAGAAACTTTCTATAAATCTGTAAGAAATACAGGCTTAAGTGATTTTCAGCATTTTGAATTACATTCTGTCTAAGCTGAGATCTCATGAACAAATTCTTAACCTTATCCTGTTTGAAATGGATGAAATATTAAACTGCAAATAGGAGGGATTATCTTGAAAGGCCCGTGTCACCCATAATAAATGACTAAAGTAAGTGTTGTGGATCAGTGACTTCCTGGCCAAATGGTGTCACATTTAAGGGAGCTGCTTCCTCATTAAGATTCTGCGTGTCTCTTCAGGAAACTTTTCCAGCCCGGACAGCCCTTTGGGGTCAACCAGCTCCTCTCTTTACTGTCAAGTTAACTTTGTATCTAATATTTAAAAACCTCACCATACATTAAAATTGGGAATCTTTTACAGGCTGCTTCTGCTAGGACTGTACTCACCAGTTCTCCCCTGCTACCACTCGTTTTAATGGCAAGGAGTTTCTGCAGAACTCATTCCAGCTCTGACTTGCAAGTTAGATGATTAAATATTGTTGATTGTGCTGCTTTCTGCATGATAAAATCTAGACCTGAAACTGGCAAACTAATTAATTTTGTTCTGCTACAATCACTCTCAACAAAAAAAATGCAGAATTTGGGCACAAAAGGAAAATAGATTGACCCCAGGCTGCTGTCATTTAAAATTTCCCCATTCTCTCGTGAGCAAAGCAAACACAGCCCGGAAATCATTAGGGTAAGATGACTCAGGAACTTTATGTCAGTATGCTTATTTTTCAGACTATCACTTTATGGAGATTTTGGTACTAGTTACGTGGTCGAGTTCATCTCCAGAGAGCTTCCTAGCTACACTGAGTGACACTATAGATGAGTTTCGTCTCTCGCAGGATTTGTATTATTTGTGCAAGGGATTTGGGCTCTCAGCTTATAGCACAATCAGGACTTCATTTTGCTACACTACAACACAGGAAAGCACGATCCCCATGCTGAGTGAGAGCTGTAATTTACATTCTTGTTTTTTCCCTTTTGCCTACAGAAATACGTGCCAATTATATGCTGAACAGCACTGAATGAAATTGCCACAAAACTGTCATTTGTTATAAAAAGCTTATTTAATTGAGATTTTTCTTGGGGTTTTTTTCAGAAGTGTGAATAAAGCTGCAACATTTGTGAGCACATGGGCAGCGCAGGCGGACTGGTAGAGCAGCCAGGATGCAAACCAGTTGGCAAAGAACTTTTTTGGTTGGGTCCTCAGCTCCTGACGCACTCCTGGACATTGCCCTTACACCTCCCTTTGCCAGGCAGCGTTGCACAGCAGTGCTGGGAGGGCTGCTGCCCTCCAGCTCGCCTCACCCGTGCAATGGCCCTTGCCCAGCTGGTACCTTTTTATAATCCCAAGTCCCTCCAGAGGCTGAGTCAGCCCAGCGTACAGCATCATGAAAATGCTGAAGCACCATCAGGCTTTTACCTCCTACCATCATCTCCGTAGGATGCAGCACAGTCTACAGGAAGGAAGAATCCAGCCCAGCATCTCATATTTAGAAGAGGTTAGGGACTTGTTTTCAACATTGATACTTCTCAGCAGTGCATCTACCAGTTTTCTAGGGTGTTTCAAACACCCCATCACCCTCGCAGTTGCTGCTATAATTTTCTTCTGTAATTCACTTGTATGCAGTCGGCACCTCTTCAGGTTTTGAGGTGGTATCCCTGTGGCAACTTTTATGAAACACCATGTGTCCATCTGAACAGTGAATTTAAAAACTAATGATGTCTCTCAGGACACAGGATGTCATGCTACATGAATGTTTATCTTATTACCCCTTATTATGTTGGAAAAATGGTTGTATTAGTAGGCGCTTGCCTGCCATATGGGAAAAATACTGGGCTGTGTTGAAGCTTATATACAAAATCTATGTCGCTTAATAGAAAGCTGGATGTTCCACTTGGATTTTGATTAAAAATAAGACATGCTGAGAAAACCTAAAGACTATTTATGTGTGATAGCAGGTAACAGAATGAAATGGCAGTAGAAAACAAAAGCAAAAGCCCGGAAGACTGTACAGTATATTAGTCAAGCAAGTCAGTGGCCCTACAGATTTCTAGGTGCAGCTCCGCTGCTACTTCTGTCTTGTGACCTGAAGAAAGTAATTTCTCTCTGCATGTGTCTTTCACCTTTTACATTTTCTGTCTTAGGTACTTACATTGTAAGTCCCCTGGGGTTCAGTATGCGTGGTTTAGCCTGCATTATAGCAAAATGGCAGAAAAGCAACAGCTAAGACTGCATCAGGAAATTGTATTTCTTATGGGTGAGGAATGAGAGTTCTGACATTTCTCTCCAAAAATCCAGAAGAAACTGAAGAAAAAGGGCACAAGGAGTTGCAACTTTCTGTGCCATTGCAACTGATAGTGGAGAATTATATCTAAAAATATACAAAAAATAAAAGCAATTTCTTTTACCAAGACTAGTAAGGTTGCATATTTCATAAAAAATATTTTACAAAAAGTGTATACACTGCAGAAGAATCCTAAATACTAGTAATAAAAATATAACTAATAAACCAAATATATTAATATAAAATTAGGGTGGTAAAAATGTAGTTATGCCTTTACAAAACCATTCAGTTTTATTTCATGCATATGATGGCTGGAGACTAGCCTGGACATCCCCTTTAATGACAGTAAATCATTCAGAAACCTATGTACATATCGCTATAATTACAGGAATTCTAGGAGGGGGGCTGCTTTTTCTCTACTCTGAGAACACTTCCCATCATAAAAGAGAATACATTCAGTCACTGAGCACCCAGTTGTTTTTAAGAGGTGACTTAGATAATGCATCTTGCTTTAAATCTTTCTTTTATACTGTAATTTGGAAAATAGATGTGCATGGGGTTACTGCAAGAGGTCTCAAAGTGCAGTAGGACACATCCCATGTGCAGGCTGTATGTCACATTTGGGAGCCACCATTTGGTCCCAGCACTGAAACTCTGAGAAGCAGAAGTTGACCACGACCTCAGCGTCAGGTGCTCCTTAGGTGACAATGATGAGACATGCAGGGCATGGGACTGTGGTGAACGAGCTGAGAAGCCTGCCTTGCTTTCTAGGGATTTGTGCCGTAACATCGTTTATTTAATATTTAGTTACAAGCGGCAAATATGCCACTAATGGGAAATTGTAATGCTAGAATCATTTCGGGTCAAACATTTAAATAATTAACAAAAGCAGCTTCTCAGACAACAGGACACCTCTTCCATCTGAAAGATGCACAGTCGTCCAGGGGCATGGTATTTATCTCTAGAAAATAGGAGTTTATAATACAATTGTGCTTTAGAAAGAGGTGCAGGTGAAGCTAATAAATGAAAATGCAATTAGGCTTTCTTTAGGAGAAGGAGCACTTCAGGAATAAGATGTTTTAAGGTCAACTCTCTATCCTTCTGTGCAAAAACAGGCTGTAAAATAAGTAAACTCCAAAACACGGTACTATTTTTCTCACTGGGAGAGTTCTGTTCTCCGAACACTTCTTATTAGTCTTCAAACTTCATGAAATGACATTAATGGATAAAAAACTCCAGAAAATGCTGATTACTGTATTGTAAGTCATGTTTCTTCAGAAGGTATAAGCCTTTTACGATTGTTTTGAGATACATAGTTGTAACGTCCTAATACCCCATCAGGAGGAGTGAGAAGGTTGATGTATGCTCAATCAATGTCAATCAATGTCAGTTCAGGCTATGACTGGTGCCTGATACAAGTAACCAACACAGAATACTTGTATTAACTGGAAAGTTCAGTTTGTAATAGTCCTTCAGCAACTTCCTTAGCAAATTCAGAATAACTAGAGCCACGTACCTAAGAGCTGGTAAGAAAGGAAAATAACTCCTCAAATGGCTATTTAAGAAATAAATTTAGAAAAATTGTGGAAAATGGACTGAATAAATTAAAAAGACTCTGAGAGATCTGAGCACATTAGAAAAGGCAATTGCATCTGCTCTACAGGTTTATTGAAATGGATTGTATGTTGAAGAGCTCTGTATGCCACCAAGATTAGCAATGCAAGGAAAGAGATCCCTTTGAATTTAACTGCTCCTGAAGGAGACGTTTTCCTCCCTTCATCACTCACTGTGGGACATTCTGTTCCTCTCTGCAGGAAGAAGCAGGCAGACAGCTAAGGAGTGAGAAGAACAGGAGAAATCAGAACAAATCATGCAGGAGCATCACTTCCCGCTTCTTGCTGTTTGGCCATGTGCTCTTGTCTCTCCTGTGCCATTACTTCCAGCATGGGCGCTTTCCTGTCCCCGTGACAATTTGCATCAGTGCTATTTTCCTTCCTCTCCATCTCACTGGAAACCTCTGCTACCTCTGGTTGTTTGCAGTGTCTCTCCTGGAGTGAGGCTGACACCTCAGGTCCCAATGGTGACTGCCTACGCCCCATGAAAACATCTTTTGCATCCTCCCCACTGGGTCAATGATACCCAGTAAAAGCAGCTATGTCAACAATTAGGAGAAGGGGCAAGCACAGTTCTGTTGGATGTTGGAAAGCCTTAGGAAATGGTCCTTAGAGACAATGGTTGATCTGTCATTATGAGCTACCTACCCATCTCACTGCTCCGAGTACCCGTGCCATGTCACAGGTAAAGCTTTCTCTGATACAGCCTTAAATACCAGCCTGGCCACCCCTACATTTCTGGGGTTGGATGTTCACTGGGGGACTGCAGACGTATTCCAGTATCAAAATGGTTCCCCACCCCAACATTTTCCACTTATTTTTGAAGCTGCGTCTTCAGTAGGGACGTTATTAAAATGCCTTATTAATGGACATAACTTAAAAATGAGACATTATTTAAAAACAGGATTCAAGTTATGAATATCCAATCCCTATTACTAACCTTAAACTGAATTCTGCACAGATGAGCACTGTCAGCAGGCACTGGCTCAAACTGACACCAGCAGTTTCCCTTTTGAGGGCAAGGTATGGATATGCAAAATGTACAGAGCGGCCAATTCTTTTATATATATATACACACACACGTGTGTGTGTGTTTATGACCTGATTTCCCCTGAAATTAACTTCAAGACATGACTCCCCCCATAGAAAAAGAAAGAGAAGAGTTGGCTTCACAGGTGAAGGCAAGACACTTCCTAACTTTGTGGCTTTTGCAGAACAAAACGGTAAGGCAACCCCAAAGTTGCAGACCTGCAGAAGTTAACTCTAACCTGTATTCTTCTCGGGTGAATGATATGTCTGGGGAAATAGAACTCAAGACACCAGGCCAAACTGACCACACCAATTTCCCTAAGTCTAGACAACCCGTGACCAGCAAATATGTATAGAGTACCTAAGGTTTCTGACACCTAAAAATCGGTTTGTGACTCATGCACACACTCGCACCAGGCACACACTGAAAGGGAGCAGTAAAAAAGACCTTCAAAAACACTCAAACCTCAGCCTTGTATGCATTTATTTGTAGATGCACAGGGAGGCTGCAACAGGCTTTCTTGTTTGCTTCATTCTGTACCAGCAATCAGGAGAGGGTTTTCCGGGGTTATTTAAAGATGATGTTTTAAGATGGGGACATGTCAACGGACTGAGGCTGTGTTCTGTGTCTGCCTAATTCCTCTCAAATTTATGGGTGGGCAGAGCTCTGCCTCCTAGAAAGCACTGGGAAATGCCTTCTAGAAAAACCCAGGCTTTGTCTGTTCACTGGAAAAGAGACATTGCAGGAAAAGAGCAGGACAGTGAGATTACCACTATAATACCCACCTTAATACGTGATCCATACATTGCCAGGGAAAACAGAACCAAGGTTAATATATTTATAACTCTGCCTATTGCTGCAAGCACAAAAGATGAGAGTCATCGTTACATGTTTGCCTTCTGGTGGGAAGACCATTCAGCTCAAGAAACGCATCTGAATTTGATGAGCTTTCCTGGATATGTACGTTGGACTGAAAACAGCTTTCACTCCCCAGCGTTATTTATAGCACAGTCACAGTAAATAGTGCGGCAAGTAGGATGGGAAAGGAAGGAGAACAACATCACTAAAATATACGGCTCTGCTAACTCCAGGAACAGGTCAGTTGCCCTCCTACCAGCAGAGCATCCTGGCTTGGCTTGTGTCCTCTGCCACCACATTTTCCTGCTCCCCTTGAAACCTTCTGCCAGCCTGTTAGCAACTAGTAACTACTTTTGGATGCTTTCTTCTCACATTTCTGTGCAATGGCCACCTGTCACAGCACAAATAAAAGCCGCCTAATTCCCCAAACCTGCCAATTAACATCCTTGAGGTTTATTGAGCTGTGAAAGACAAGCTGTACCCACTTGTCAAACAAGAGCAAGATGGGAAAGTTTTAGCTTGAGTTAGTTGCCTTCAACTTCCCAGCTCAAAGAATCCACCTGTGGGTTCCCTTGCGATAACATAGGTGTGAAACCACCCAAGAGAGGAGGGAGGCATGGATACAGGAAGCCAAAGGAGAGATTTGAAGAGATCAGGAGGGTCCTCCGGCAGCTGGACCAACCCAGACTGAGGTCTGCAAAGTATCAGACAGGTTGTGACCCACCGCTGCCAGCAGCAGGCATGGTCCCTGGCATGGTCCATGCTCCAGTAACATGCAAGACCTGCCCAGGTGAGCAGGAGGAGAGCAAAGAGGGCTTTCTGCTGGTTCCTGCAAATGAGCACCCAGCATACATGGGCATGCGTGGCTGATGTCTGACATAAGAGTGCAAGAATTTTTGGTGTATCCAGTCTGTGGCAACTGGCTGAATATTCCTGCCTATCGCCACTTAAAAATGGGCTGGAGGAGAAGCAACACTTACATGCCTTTTTCGCTGCAGTCTCTCAGAAGTAACATTTAACATCTCTGCTTTCTTTCACAGACTTTTGTCTTTCCTCATTTCAGTGTTCGCTTATTTAAAATAAGGGCTGTTAAGACTGAGAATGTGTTTGCTGACAAAGAAACAAGCAAGGTGTATTAAAAAAAGGTCTACCTGCATCAGAGGGGAAAAAATAATGTATTGCAGGATACACAGGTAAGGGCAGAAATCCAGGCTGCCTTCTTGCAGCGCTGAATCCAGCTGATGCTGATGGGACACACTAAGTGGAGTAAGAATGATACAGCAGCTTAGAAGGAGCAGAAAGTATGGAAGCCTTTCTCTGTACGGTAGCAGAATAAGGCCCGTACTGTGCCATTGCTATAGTTAATGAGACAATGTAAAGATAACTCCTTTACCACTTGTTTTCTCAGAAGACTTTGAGCCAAAGACAGGAAAAGTCCACCTCCCATTTATCTCAGTGTAATTACAGTAATTAAGATGACCTTAGCTATCTCTTTAAAAAACCTCACCTGCTCTCCATACACCTGCACTCTTGAAAGGCTTTGGTACATGTACACATCCAAGACCAAAACCAACTCACAGCCTTATCTTCTCTTTCAGAAGACAAGGAATTTGGCTATAAAGTCCTTCCCTGTTTTACTTGGTGCTCTAATCATGATATTCATACGCTGTTCTCTAAACAGCCTCTTGGAGATTTGTACTGTTTTGTAACGCTTCTGTAAGTAAGTGCCATTACACAGCCTGTTACTTCAGAGCACAAATTCACTGAAATACAGCTGAATGTGATTTTCAAAACAAGTCAATTCTTATTTGCTGACCTACTGAGAAGTCACGTGCAAGTTCTGTTTTTTCCTGTAAAATAATGGAGCTCCTACTCTGTCCAAAGGCCAAACTAGCTTCATCCATCCTAAAAATGTGATATAAGGCTTTCTATTCCGCCTTAAGTTCCCTCTAACCAGTATAAATTGATGTATCCAAAACCCCAAAGGCTCTTTCTGGAATACCTGTTCCATGTCTTTAACACACTTTTCCATTTTTCTTATTCTAATAATCATTGAAACTTTAAAACAACTTACTTAATCTTCTACTCAATATTTCTTAAAGGGACAATTATGGACAGAAGGCTTGTTTAGGATATTAGGATAACTTCTAATACCATCTATGAGGCTGAACTTTTCAACAATGCTTAGATGTTGTCAAGTCTGTCTTCTTTTGACTCTCTTAAGCTAAAATATTCACTAAACCTGTTCTTGAATCTCTTGTGTGTATTTCCTACTCTTCTCACAAGGGTACCTGCACTTTCTGTCAACTTGCCATTTCCTTCTTTTTCATTAAATCCAAGGTGGAAACCACAGCAGCAGAACGATCTGCGGGTTTGAAAGTGGCCTGAGGCAGTGGTATTATAACACAAGAAAATTCAGCCATCATTCAGCAGCCTTTGTTTTCATACCAACAATTAAAAAAAAAAAAAAAAAGTACTATTATGCATTCCAAATGGATAATGAATTCGCATTACAGAGTCGACACAGAGTCAGTTATTAGACCATGTAGATTATCTGTGGTGGCTTTTCCTATTAATGCATAAATCACCACCTTCACACAGAATAAATCCAATAAATCCATAAAGAAAGAAAACACAGTACTGAATGACCTGGGTGTCCCAAGCACCTAAGTACAATAAAGTGAGAGGTTTCCAGTCATGTGTACACACACTTGTCAAAATGAGCATCAGGGAATTCAGCCTTTGCGAAACCTTACTTCATAAATAAATGAATAAAATTAATTAAAGAAAATGAAATAAAGTGTCAGAAAGGTCAACACTGGACTCGCTGAGAAAAACTGATGAAGATGAGGGGACAAGCTGATATTAAAGGGGAATCAGTTTGCACAATGGCCAGCCAGGGCATAATTCACCTTCAAGGAAGGAGGATCCCGGTCTGCCTGGTTGGGGTCACAGTTTGAAAGAAGGCAAAATCTTTACCCTACTGTTATTAAGGTACCCTTGGTTTTAATGGAAACAAGGTTTTATACGCTGGTAAGTCGGGCTTCATTCTCCACTGCTATACCCATTTTATTCCAGAGGGATTCCCAACAATGAAAACCCTCTTAATGCAGTGGAGCATTTGATTTCGGTGTCTTGCATTGATAGGTGTCACATCCAAAAGCAAAGCAATGAACACAGGCAAATTACATGATTCACTTTTGGCTTCGGTTTCATGAGAGCATTGATTTGTTTGAAGTTATCCCTGTGCTTATAGGCTTTGTAATTTTGAAGCCAAATTTTTTGCACAAAAAGTGCATGCTTTTCTTATCTAAATTCCTGAACTATTTCTAAAGTCACTTGCAAAGTAGCTTTTCCTGCTGAAATACCTTGGCAGATATTACACATTTTCCTAACTTGATTGTCTCCCATCCATTTGAGAGTTTTCCTGAATAGCTGCATTTGTTGGTGCTTTTTTTAATATCCCTCAGAGCAGAAACTTAATTCTGAGGCTAGGCATATCCACAGAGATTTGTCATCAGCTCCCTGGTGCGCTCGCTCCGAGCAAGCAGTTCTGTTGCTGCTGACATGAGCAAAGAATAATGTCCCAAGCTAACACAGGTATTATATACTGTTTGTTAGCTCACTTCTGCATGTATAGTTCAGCCTAATGCATTACTTACAGTGGCAAGAGCAGCAGAAATTCTAAGATGGAATAAAGATCCATATTTACTGCAATGGTACAATACAAGGAAAAAGTAACGGGCCCTACACGATTTCTAAGGAAACAGGGCTGCTTTCGATAACCAAGTTATTCGAAGGCAGGCAGGGGCTTTGCAGGAAATCAGGGTGACCGCAAGCCTTTCCCTGCAGCAGCAGGGGAGTTGGGCAACTCGAGGAGAAAATGTTTTCACACGCCGCAGAAAGCTCTGGCTGCAATGAATATGTTTGCCCCAAATACTTACGTTTCATCAAATCACCATTTTTGTCTGTGAAAATCACTCTGAGGGAAACGTTATGCTTTTTCCATTTCATGCCATGCAACCAAATAGTTAAGGATCTTCACACTCAGGAATTATTTTAGTCCCTCACCATATGAAATGTTTCCTCTTTAAAACGAAGTGGGCTGATAAGAAGAAGGCAGTAGAGTATCGAACTGAGTATAAAGTAGTCGGTTAAGTGAGATACTAGCTAACAAAGGATAATTACAATTATCAGATGCCTAAGTTTTATGTAATTAAGAGGTAATGTGAAAGCGTGTCTCCAAAGCTAATATAGTAAAACACACAAGTTCCTTTTCAAACAAAATTTTGCTGCTTTTTTTCCTTGCACTTGTAACTTGCCGTACCCACAAAAAAATCTTCCAACTGTGACACAGGCTGAGCATACATCAAAGTCTGGTTTACAAAGCAGAGCAATTAAAAGTTGTGGTCCCCATTCGTATCTCACATGTCATGCCAACAAAAACAGAGTAACTCTCCCTTTCTGAAGAGAAATGTCAAATATCTGCCTGCTGCTTTGACTGCTAATGTCAGAGCGAGCCCTGAAAGCTCCATCTCTTCCCTTTCCATTTTTTATTTTTAATGCAGGAGAAGTGCAGTGCAGCTCTGGGAGAAGCATTCTTAAAAGCTGGGAAATTAAATAATGCCGAGGCTCTTCTCCATAAAAAGCAATCATGAATTCAGTGAAAAAAAGTTCCTTGAAATGCTGTAAAAATTTTATCTAGTATATCACCATTACAACAGTGTAATAGAAGTATGTTGACTGTTGCTGTGAAACTACTACAAAATGTTCACTGTTCTAATAAAACAGCGAAAGCTGTTGCAAAATTATCACTAGGAAGGCCTGTAAGATAGTAGAAATGTTTTCTTATTCTTCCCCAAACAGCTGCATATGCCAGTGCTATCATGAGCTATGTTTTGTGTAGAAAAATGAAATTCTGCGTGAGCTAGGTTTTGTGTAGCACTCCAGCAACCCAGGAGTCGCTCCTGAAGTACCAGCTTGCTTAGTCTGGGTCCCATTTCTCTGGCTGCATGCTGAGCATCCACAGCAACCATAACTTGGGTAGGTAAAAAAAAATTAAAGGTGAATCATGTACGTACTGAATACACTGTGTCTAACGCACAGAATGAACAAGAGCAGCATCAGAGTGATTCCCTTGTCGACATCTACACAAGAGAAGAGTCCTGAGGAGGAAAACAAGGACAGACATGAAAAGTTGGGGTGTCACCCACTCTCTTTTGCTCTGGGTTTTTATGCCACTGGTAATGATTACCAATACCTAAGCCCTTCAATACTGTATTGTCACTCATAGTTATTTCCTTCGTTAAAAACGCACACACAGTGTTTTTGTTGGTGATACACTGCATGGATATATTTTTTGCTGTGATGTATGTTTTTATTTGAAAAAAATCACCTTGAAGAGCACCTTGTGTTCTGAATAGAGCGTATAGAATTTCAGATGGTGCCTAGCTTTTGCACAAATCTGTTCTGCAGCCACAGAGCAGTCTCCAAGGAAATGCTCGATTCTGTACCAGTGAGTTTTGTACTTGCTGAAAAGCAATCCGCTGTGCCTGAGGAATGAAGTGGTCAAGCACGATGATCATCCTTCAGGTGATGTTTTATGTTTTTGGAGCTGGATCACTGATGATTTCAAAGATATGGAAGATAATCTAAAATATTCCGTGGTAGACAGCTTAATAAGGAACTCATAGTAGCTTATACAGCAGAATTCTGTGCTAGCTGCTATTTTCTTAGCTCTGGTGGCTTTGTGCCCAGATGTATTTTGGTGCTGCTAGGAGGCGACAAAGGCAAGCATTACCAAGTCCTTTCAAGTCTCAGCTAAACCACAAGCCCCCAGAGCCGAATTATGATTTAATTCCAGTATATGATAGCACTTAAGTCATGGGATTGGTGTTATATCTATGAATAATGCAAGTTTATTTAAAGGAATGGAAGCAGACCAGATTATTTAAAAGACACTGACTGCCAGGGCTGAATATAAATTTTTCCAAATGTCTTCATCTGTTAACAGAGCTGTTACCAGAAGCACAAGGAAATACTAGTTTTCTTCTCTATTATGAATGACAGACAAGTTGCTGTCTATCAGCATGGGAGCCGATCTCCTACCCCACAAGAAGCGGTAGGAGATGCTGCTGCAGACATCACGACCAGGCAGCTTGCTATAAATAAGGAATCCCATATTTATAAACTGCAGACCAGACTGACTACTTTAGGTGAGCATCTTCCACCAAAGGTAGCTGCAACTCTATGAGCTAAATGACTGCCCTTTCTTCCTTAGAGCAGCTACTCACCACCCAATAGCTGCTTTTGGTAAAGTGGCAAGTGGGACAGTAGGAGGCATTGAAGGAAGGTATTGTGCAAGCCTGTCCCAGCTGCCTGTCATCTTCAGGGTTTTGGGGTGAATGGAAATAGTCCTCGTGGTTGCATGAGTATGGGGTATCTGCTGAGAAAGGGCTGGTTCTTACTGGATTGGAATACTCGAATACTGTGTTCAATTTGAGGCCCGTCATTACAAGAAAGACATTGAGGTGCTGGACTGTGTCCAGAGAAGGGCAATGAAGCTGGTGAGGGGTCTAGAGAACAAGTCTTATGAGGAGCAGCTGATGCAACTGGGTTTGTTTAGTCTGGAGAAAAGGAGGCTGAGAGGAGACCTTATTGCTCTCTACAACTACCTGAGAGGCGGTTGTAGCGACGTGGGAGCTGGTCTCTTCTCCCAAGTAACAAGCGATAGGACAAGAGGAAACGGCCTCAGGTTGCACCAGGGGAGGTTTAGATTGGATATTAGGAAAAATTTCTTACTGAAAGGGTTGTCCAAACATTGGAACAGGCTACCCAGGGAAGTGGTTGAGTTGCCATCCCTGGAGATACTTAAAAGAAGTGTAGATACGGCGCTTATGGACACGGTTTAGTGGTGGACTTGACAGTGCTAGGTTAACAGTTGGACTTGATGATCTTAAAGGTCTTTTCCAACCTAAATGATTCTATGATTCTGCAAGTGAAAGACCTGCCTGGAGAGGTCCCTTTCTCAGGACCTTCATGAGCTTCTTTTGAGAAACCACTTGTTGCTCAAGGACACCTCCCAACTTTCTCACAATGGGGAGCAGCTCTGAAGAGAGGTCATGAGAGTGAAAACCATTGCCTCCTCTCTGCTAGTGTGTCAGCCACAGGCGACAGCCCCCATCTCTGCCGGTGTTCAGCCTATACTAGGTCCCAGGGGTGTAGTTCTGTAGGTGAGCTACGGGGCAGCTTTTGTTTTCTCTATCAAATTGCTGAGGAAGAAATAATTTGATACGCACTCACCACCAGATTTCTTCTCTGGTGTTTGCTTAACAGAGGAAGGAAAGGTTTTTCCTCTGATTGAAACTTTGGCAGTTTCTCTCTGGAAGACATTGATTGATCTTCTACTAAACAGAGGTGCACAGGTCAGATCTGCAGGTGTGGGTCAAGTGTCCCACCTGATACTGTATTTTGTAGACATGAGCTGAACCAAGGGAAAGAACAGGGACAACTGGCTGACCAGCAAGGCAAGCTGAATCCCTCTAATCCTAAAGTTTTCCTGCATTCAAGAAGACATTTTAAGTGGGGGATGGTAAAAGAGTTTGCTTTCCTTAGAGCAGGATATTTTGGCAATAACATATTATAGATCTTTGGGGATGTTTTGACATTACTATAGAGACCAAGAAGAATTGTCATGTGATATGTAACATAACATTTGCATATTTTTGTTCAATATATTTTATTTCAGCTGGTCATTTTGTCCTTTATTCCACTGCTGGTAGAAAATCAGTCACTGTGTATAAATACTTTCTTTTTACCCGGAAATTTGCTACAGTGAGCAAAACATTCCTATTGCTTCTCTCTCACTGTCTCTTTGCAGCTCTTCAGTATCTTTCCATCCTCTGTTTAGCTTTGTCCCACAGTTTTGAAGAAATGTTAGGGGTATTCTCATGCAGGTTTGTGCACTTTCTACTGATTTTTTTTGTTTTTTGTTGGTTTTTTTTTTTTTGTTATTATCATCATAGTGCTCTCCCAGACAGACCAAGGAATGAAAAGGCATGTCTTTCCCATGTCTTCTGCAGATAGTCAAAAGAGCTGCCACATGTGCTCCTCCTTCCTGCCCTGGGGAAGGAAATATTTGGACTGCAGGCAGGGGCAGCAACTGGGAGCACACTGTGCCCCTTTTTTGTGTGTGTGAAATCAAGTGGAGGGTTTGGAAAAAGGTAGGACAAAGTGGAGAAGAATTTAACAGCTGCCAGGGTGATACTACAGAGTTTGAGTGTGCCTTGTCACAGCTGCCAAATTCTTCACGGCACTGCTGCCAGCGTTGTGCTAACAGCTGCACACCAGTGATTTGTTATAAATGTTCCACTAAAGCAGTGTTTAACAGTGTTTTCTGCTTTGACTCAGTTGTTCTAATGAAAGATACTGCTGGAAAGTGTGTCATTCATATCCGTCGACTATCGTGTTTAACACAGCAGTGATACTCTACAAGATACCATCACTGCTTCACTACATCTAGTATCAGTGGCTGGTGCTGTTATCTCTACTGAAGGCATTTAATAACAGCTCCTGGGGGGAGAAAAAAGAAGTCCAGGCTTTATTGACTCAATTTCCCCCTTGAAAAACACTGGTAGTCCTGGAATTTTCAAGTTATTGCAAAAGAAGCTTTACTCATTCTTTATGAAGTTACTCAAAATGCTTTACTCATGACTTGCAAAAACCTCCATTAACCAAAAGTGTTTTAATCATGAGAGGGAACTCTTAAAAGAGCATCAACTTTTTTTCTGAAGGATATTGCCTTTGAATGAGAAAACCACCTTGCTTATTCAAGTCGACTCTTTACCAAGCTCTTCTATTCATTCCTGATATTTGATTACCAGACACAATTTAAGTGACTTCTGATTTTTTATTTATATAACTGCAATATAGACATATTCGACCAAACTGTTGGTTTGTCAACATTTTAGGATGTTCTCAGAATCCTGACACACCGTGTATGAATCGATTCTGATCAACTGGTCAGATTAATTTTCAACTTTCTTTTCTTTCTTAGTCAGTCTTTGAAAGATCTTTTATGAATGAAGCCCAGCTCAAGGGGAGATAAAACGTGATTTTTTTTCTCCAAGATTAACATGATTAATTGAAAATAAGGTAAAAAATTCCATTCTTGCTACTGATTCTTTAGTGCAAGTTCCTTTTTTTTTCTGATGAGATTATCTAATTCATCTTCCTCTGAGCAATACACTGTTTCTGATTCTTAAAATAAACCACCACTTTCTCAATGTTTATGTGGCGGTTGTGTTTGCTGGCTTGAAATTTCATTAACAGCTTATCAACTGATCCCTTGACAGAATTTTCCACCTGAAATACAAATTGATTATTTCTTTCCTAAAAAGGTGTATGCTTCAATGAAATGGACCCTTTAGTACATACTAAGTCTGGGTCTATGTCTAATGCAAATATCAGATCTGAGCTCCGGTTCTGCCTTTGGCTATGTGACACTGACATGAGAGCTAACCCCAGGTAGAGAGGACCAAATGTGGGCATTGCTCTTTCAGAAGCACAGTGCAGAATTCAGTAGAGGTGAGAAGACACTGTTGAAGCAACTGTGAGGTGAGACGTATGTTTTACAGAGAGGGGAACCTTACCGACTATAGCAGATTCTGAAAACATCGAGGGTAGACTTTGCCAACGCGTGACAAATAGTCCTGCCAGATAGGAACTGAGAATGCTGCAGAGAGAAAAACACACTGGTGTTCATCAGTCTATATTTCTACAACTAAAAGCCTGCATGTAGTAAAGATACCAGTGAATTACAAGGCTACAAATACTCCGAGTGTTTTTGATGGAGTCTTTGCAAACGCCAAGGTTGAGAAGCTGAAGTGACTGTGGATATCACCACTGGGCGTATTCATCTATTTTGCAGTTTATCTTATCATTTCTCACCTCTATGTTATTCCTTGTGGCCGTACTTGCAGCTGGCCCTTGCTGAGGTCAACTCACAACAGTAAAGTCATGCTAGTGCCAAGGCAGAGGCACAAAGGTCAATATCTGTATTATCAAGTGTCTATGAGCCTATTCACATCTTCATGGGAACAATACCCAAGATCTTTTGGAAATGTTAGAAAAGAAAAAGGGGAAATATTGGAAGTAGTTTATGCTGTGTCCTATAAATTTTGAACATATTGAGGAAAGGGGAAGTCAAAAAATGAGAAGATTCATTGAACGTCAATGCTCTTAATAGTATCTTACTTCTAATCCTATGGTCTCATGGCTAATTTAAGCTCCGCTCCTGGCGAACAGGCTGGTGCTGCCGTGCCTCTGGCTCTCGTGCCACCCGCTTACCTTTCCAGCCACTTGTCCTCTTCCCCACATGCTTCATGTTTGTGATGGTGGCCCTGTGGGGCCAGCAAAGCCCTTGGGGGGCTCAACCCCACATTCATCACATCAGGGTGAGGGAGAAAAGTGGCTCTGTTGGGGACACTGACTGCACTGGTTTGAAATGCATCTTTTATAAAGTTATATAAGAAGAGAGATCATGTAGGAGGAATAAAAATAATAAGCTGTTAGGATGATTTGCTGAAACTAGTCTTCCCCTCAGCTCCCACAAAAACACAGAAATAAAGTCCAATTTCCTTCATACATAGAGATCATCGAGGGCAGAAAAATTACAGAATGAAGAGAAACATTTCCATTGGGTGTCTGCTGTCAGCAAAAGTGATGCTAAAAAAAGATACGGAGTTATAACCACAAGGGTGTAAGGTCAAAATTGGGTGAAAACTCCAGTCAGCAAAAAGACAATGTAACACAAAAGGAACGATCTGTTTGCAGGCTGTGACAGAGGGAAGAGCACGCCTGGCTTGTATGAATAGGTGAAAAGGAAAAAGTTGAAAAGCCTCCTTCTCTTTAGACAACAGTTAAGTCAAGAACTATAAATTCAATAGAGCAGAAAGAATTTTAAAAGGTTATAAACAGCGAATATTTCCAGAATATCCATAGTATCTGTTCAGAGCTTCTAAACAGTCAATAACCACCAATTGCCCACATCTTAGGACAAGCTTAATATTTACATTCACATGCTCGTGTCCCTTAATTTTTTTAGAAAGACACATTGATCAATCCAATTTCTAGATAAAGAACAAAGGGCAACAGATAATGTCATACCACATTCCACATTTGCTGACCCATTTCATTCTGGGAGTCATATAGCAAAGAGATAAATAGTTACATTCTAAATTTTATTAACTGTAGAAGAGGCAGCGTAATGCAATTGTCAGTGATAATGA
The DNA here is from genome assembly GCA_013397275.1 of Burhinus bistriatus. Taxonomy (NCBI): domain Eukaryota; kingdom Metazoa; phylum Chordata; class Aves; order Charadriiformes; family Burhinidae; genus Burhinus; species Burhinus bistriatus. Next base: position 422,243 of record VYXH01004675.1, on the reverse strand, counting down.
TGTCTTAGAGAAACAACCTCATTGTTAGTATCTCCTGCTGCCATTTCCTTGGTGCAGACAGTGTTGCGGAAGGAGCGATACACTTTACTTGTAGAGAGAAGCAGCAGTACATTTATTGACATAAAAGAGGGATTTAACAAAGTTTGATGGCAAATTGCAACAGTGCTTTAACAAGATTCGAGATGGCAAGGCACACTTGGTTATTTACTGCGTAGAGGACAGGGTCAGACAGAGCTGTCAGGGAGACCCTCCCGTTGAGTCAGGGTTGCAGAAAGGACGCCCTTGCTTTCTAAACTCCTTCTCAGAGAGGAGTCGAGGTGCGGTTGGATCCAATCCTAGTCCCAGACTTGGTCAACGGTTTACATCTAAAGGATTATATATGCGCAATCAATGCTTTATATCACTTAGCTAAGGTTACAAAGTTCAGCATGCTATTAGTCACTTACCGAGGATCTGTTGCGGCAAGGAATCTCTGAAGCTCAAGGAGTAACCTTGAGGGCATCCCTACTCAAGGGGAGATCCTGGCATACAGCCCGCTGCAGTTCAGGAGAGCTTAAAGGGTTCTTGGGCTGTTCACTATTTATGGGAGTAAGATGATTGACCTATAGTCATATTTGTATATTACCACAGAACCAGCATTGCTGAAGTTAGCTTGGCTATTGTGCTGTTATTTGTCTTCCCAAAGCCACGTTGAGCCCCTGATGCTGCCATCACGACTACATGCATCCATTATGACCACCACGAGTGGTTATCGCTTGGTGTCGTTGTTTGGGCCGGATTGACCCAATCAGGCTGAATGACAGATGCTCTCTCTCTCCTGCTCCGCTTCAAAGGGGGGCAGGAGAGAGAGAAAAAGAGAGACTTAAGAGTTTAGAAGGAACTAAACTACTTTAATGAAATATTAATAATAAAATAATAAAAAGAAAAATAATGAAATATATACAAAACCGTATCAAGCTCCCAGGATGACAATCATGTCACCAGCAGGCGCTGGGGAAGTCCCAGACCAAACCCAGCAACGGATGGGAATTGGACTCCAAACCTGGACCCAGGATCAGGATCAAAGGCAGACAAACAGACAGAGTCCTCCTCAGATACCAGCCATTGAAGAAAAGAGGGCTGATCCTTTGATCCCTCAGCTTTTTTACTGAGCATGAGGCAGATGGGATGGAACTGACCCTGTTGGTCAGTTTTGGGTCACCTGTCAAGTAGCTACTCCCCGCAGGTGTGACCCCTCTATGCTTTTCTGCTTCCGACCCTCCAACGGGGCAAATAACACAGTTGGCTGGCCTTGGGTATTAATTGCAATAAGGATAAGCAAGAGCCTCTCTGCATCCCATTCCTTGGCATCAACTAGAAACATGGGTCCTATCACTCTGAGAGCCAACAGTTTCTGCACAACATGCTGCTAATTTCAGCAGTTAGAAGAGGTCTAGCTAAAAAGTGAAGTTACTGAACAATATTGGTCCTATTTTACTTCAAACCAGGACACTTGGGCAGGATTACAGGAGATAAATATCAGGTGGCACCTGGAGAGGGAGGAGCACACCATCACAGACAGGCATATTTGTGCAAAACCTCACAGAATTGGAATTTCTTCTGCCCTTACTCTGAATTAAGAGTTAATTTGGGTAATATTGCAAAATGCATTTACTGTGGTATACCCTGGGGACAGATAACAAAGTGAAGTGAATAGACATGCTGTGGATATTGAAAGGGTAGTGGGCTTAGTCTGCCCAGAAACTGAGCCAGGAGATGTCCCCCATCTAGACTTGACTCTTGCTTGAAACACAGCTACAGCATCCCAGCAATCTTCCTGTTTCTTATCAAGTTGTGTTTTAACTATGCATATTTTACCCTTACATACTTCATCCTTTAGACAGCCTGAGAAGAATGACACCCTAAAAAGTTGCCAAACTTGATATTGCAGTAATTTAGTTCAAAATCAGCTTGAACCATCTTAACGTGAGGTCAGTATTCTCCCCACACCCCCAGCTATGTGTGAGGTTTCCTCCACGCTGTGTGACCCTTACAAGGTCCAGCACCGTGTCTCATACAACTACAGATTCACTCCAAGCACCACTTACTCCTAGGTGTAGGACTATAATTTTCTAGTAGATTAACCGCTGAACAGCAGGGCAGCAGTGCCACTCACCTTAGCAGCTTCAGAAAATTAAGCATGTGACCAAAAATGCTTTGTTGTCTTCCTGGCAAACAACAGAAATACAGCAGTAAATTTGAAATCTACAAACCTTCCAGCCAAACAGCATTGCCACCAGACCGTTTTATCAGGACTGGGTATCACACATTAATTTCTCCTCCATAACTTGGTTAATTTGTCTCAAGTCATAAGTGTTTGCCAGTCATCCTTAGCTGATTAACAGTTAGGCAAAGCATCCCTATCAAATTGATGCAGAAGAATCTGCATTAATACCTGTTGTTATTACAGTGATAATACTGTCAGAGGTCATTTAACATTTGCGTTACTACCTCAGCTGCCTTGGGAGGGACTGGGAGGTGGCTCCAGGAGAGAAGGGGAGGTGATTATTGAGACTCCTATGTTGATTCAGCCAGAGTATGGTCACAGCACTACTGTACATAATTCAAGAATATCCCAGATACCTTGCACGTGACAGGCAGCGCTACCTAATTCCACAGACCTGCTTCAGCTCATAAGTTTACCCTTTCTTTCCTGGTTACCTACAAGGAACAAAGACCATGCTCTTAGACTGACTTAATTTTATTTTGGGAGGGGGAGGTGGAGGCAGGGGTTGAAAGCAGAATATTTTTGCTCGATGTTGCAAGGTCTTACAATTTTCTGCTGATTCCCGAGCTTTCTTCCTGATGTAGTTTTTCCACTTCTCAATGAATTACTTAGGATGTCTTTCACGGGCACTTTTATTGCTATGGAAGTAATTTTAAAACACACCAGCATATCCCTTAAAAGCCTTCTAAGCAAGGCTTAGCTGGAGAATTCTTAGGAAAAAGTTTGATTTCAGTGAATGTTTCAAGTTTTCAAATGGTAGTGAAAGATAAAGTATTCCCTTATTCTTCCATCATAATTCACATTTATTGTCACCTGGAACGCATCTCGTATTTCTGCAGTAGGAATTTATTCAGTAGTCTGTATGTAGCACGTGGCATTGCAGAGTTTCTCCTAACTGAGCTGATAGAAAAAGCCCTTGGATACACCTGTCAGCGTAGGGTGCTGCACCCTGTCAGACTACAAACCCAATGGTTTTACTGGGGAATATTATTTTCCCTTCATACAAACATATCAAGGTAAGCAACACAGCAAATCACTGTTTGCAGTTTCAGCCGAGACATTTCAGCAGTGCCAGCTCATGGTCCGTTCCTTATTCCACCCACACAGCTTTCATCTTGATAACCCTTCCCACACCTACCTAACTTTACCTAATTGCACATATTTAGGATAAGCACACAAGAATCGAGAAGTTCCTGGTCCCTCCCATGGGCTTCTAGAACTTGCTGTCCACTTCAGAAAGATGCAGAGCAGTGTGGTGCCCGTGGTTAGACTTCACTTCCAGAAGGGTTTGGGACTTGGCTTTGCAGAGAGGTGGTGGGACTCCACATGACAAATGCTTCCCAGCAGGAACATGGCAGGAATGCAGAAAAACCTGCTGCAGTCTTGAGGATTGAAAGAGCTCCAGAACTCGTCCCTGTAAAAGGAAATGGTGCGTGCTGAGTTAGCTGCTGCATTTAAAGTCCCACTCATCTTAGTGGCATCAAACCCCTAGTGATAAAATGCACCAACAGATAAAATCTGCAGTCAAGAGCAATAAAGTTCTGGGGCTTGTCCAACTGGTTGGCAAAATTTTTTCCCCCTTGTGCTCCTCAGTGAGTGGAAAAAAAAATACATTTACTGCAAGGGGTTTGTGCCCTTTCAACTTTCTCCATCTCTACCAGTTGATGATATCTCTGTAACATACTCTTCGAATTACTTTCTTCTGAATAATGATGTGATTTAAAAATAACACCCTTTCACTTCACAGAAATGCAGGTATGTTTGAGGTGGATAATGACTGTAAATAATACAAATATGCAGAAAAAAATTGCAGAGGTTTGTTTGGATTCCGCATTAAACTTGCACTTCACGTTTTCTGGAACCAACCTGTTATTGGCTTGGCTGGGCTGGAAAAACAGTGACTGCAGGTCATGTGGCAAGGAAAGGTGGGTTGTGTGACACATGAGGGCTGAAACACAGCCGGAGACACAAGTTCTGCTCTCGCCTCTGCCTGGACTTGCTTTAAACTGAAGAGATCTGCCCTCTCCGAGATGTTTGTTTACCTGGTTTCTTCACAGACAGCAATCACGTCTCCTCTCATCCCTGTTCTGCTAGACTAAGCAAACCACGCTTTTTATCTTTTCTTGTCTGATACGTTTTCACTTCCCTTCATCATCATTGCAGATCTTCTCTGAACCTGCTCCTGCAAGCAGATGAAGAGGATGCCCAGAGTAGTGCAAGGGAGGACTAGGTTTGCCAAAGTGCTAAAACAGGGATGAGACTACCCATCCCATTACGCAGAGGAATCCAGAGAGGGTTGACCTGCCTGGCTGTGTTCACCCAAGGGTGAGTGCATTTTCCCTGCAGTCTGAATGGATCAGAAACCATGCAGCCATATTAGTGCAATGCCAAGCCTGCACTGGTGTCCTCTACCTCTCAGCACGGATTCTGGGAAGGCACAGAGTTTTAGCTGAACCTCCTGTGGGTGTGGGGCACTGCTGCCTGCCTGCAGAAGGGTATGGAGACTCACAGTCTCAATGGAGAAACCCTCCATAAATATAGAAGCATATTAGCACTTCACAAAAGCTCCAGCTCTTTGGCATATAAATATCACAAGACAGATTTGAATATCACAGAAGTGTCACTTTTGCAAACAGGTTTTGGCTAATCCATCAGCAGTAGCTAGCACACCGAGATAACAGCTAAACCCTCTCAGATTACCATTAGCCATTAAAGTTGCGCTGGAATGAGAGAATAACTTGCACTGACTAGTTTTTAAAAATACTTGTCCATCACACACCCAGACTCTTGCTGGGTTTCCTTAGCACAGAGAAACTTGATGGAAGTTGGACCTGCTTCACAACAGTGCTGCTCTACTCTTTACTCATGCAATGAAAGCATCTGCTATGGTTGAATCCCCTTTTTATTTCCAGGTTCTTACACATGCATGGTCCAGAAGTAGCAACATAACTGAGTAATACCCCTAAGATGCCAGAAATGAATTTTTTTCACATCAGAATAATATTTAACATTATTAGAAGTGAGCAAATAAATCACAGAAAAGAACAGATTTTGTTGGGGTATTTTTTCCACATTTTTGTTAGCGTCATGCTACCACTCAGGTATCAGCCTTCCTGACCTGGTCTGTTGGATACATTGGTTTGTGCGTGTTTGCTGTCGATGACAGAGTTACTCTGCGAACTTAATACTCAGTGTTCAAAATTTGAGCTGTATCAATCCATTTGGCTTGATCACAGAAGCCATATAGTATTTTTTCAAATTAGTGTAATCTTCACAAACAAAGAACATGACCCAAATGTAAGGAGTTAGAAATCCTCAAGAATAGATAGACTAGAGAACAAACAAAGAGAAAAACCACCTACGAAAATATTTTTGCAAGTGTGAGCCTATTCTTTTCAGAGCCACATTTCTTACACAATACAAGGAAAGTCTGTTGCAACCTCAAACCCACAGACATCAGACCTGCAAGAGGAAAAGCTCCCAGGCTCTCCATGGGAGTGAACAGGAGAGATGACTGTGTGCTCCTACCTGCTGCTGTATTAGCGTCCACGTGCTGCTTTGCCCTGGTTTCCTCCCAAAATGTTAGAGGCTGGACCGGGTGTGCAACAGAGCTTCAGACCCAAGTCTTACTTTTTGAGAAACTACTTGTTTATCTTATTTTTTTCTTTTTTCAGTTGGTAAGGAAAGACACGAGCAGACACCTGTACAAGAGAGACACTATTAAATGCTAAATTTTGTCAGGGCAGGAAAAGGATAGAACTTGAGATAACTTTTTACTTCTAAAGAAATCCTGAGTCATCCCGAATTTGGCTTCTGGCACTACTTTCAACACCCGATTGAAAGACTAGGTCACAATTTTCTGCCTGAGTGAAGATGAATTTTCTCTTACCTTATGGCCACAAAACCCTTGTGTGTGCCTGCAGAGCCCTAGGTGTTCAGCGAGCCGCCCTGGCTCCAGGAGAAAGCGAGCCAGCGTAAGACCCTGCCCCACAGGCAGCATCTAAGCTGAACACGGTGCTCTGCACCCAGCAAAGCAGCTGCGCGGCACAACCGTAGCTAAAGACAGCCAGAGGTATGATAATATTTAGTGCCACTGAACGCTATGGCAGCATCAGAACTGAAAGTAGGAGCTAAGTGTCCCTCCCCAGTGCCCATGCTGTTTCACTGCTGTTTTTACTAGGGCAAACACATCGATGTTCTTTGAATCGCTGATGAGGTTCTTGTCAGCATTTTTGTACTCATGACATATTAATAAATAACGTACAAAACATTATTCTCTCCTTATATAAGCTATGTAGCAATAATAACATATATTGTGTTTAATTATACACATGAAAGATCTTTTCATTAAGACAACATCTAGAACATCCTTGTCTCCTGTGGTTGTAGAGTTCCAACAAGGGACCATCTCTCTCCCTTCTATAAAAACCCTGTGGGCTGTTTTCTTTAATCACGTATCATTGGTTTAACTGAAAACAGAATTTAATCCAGCAGGCTGAAGCTGAAGTTACTCCACAGAGTTAGGTAAACTGGGTCACTAATCACCAGTGTCACTTCTAGCTCAGCTAGCTGCAGCTCCCACAGCGCAGGCTCTCCTGAAGCCCGATGGATGCAGGTGACAACAAAGTGGCCTGCAGAGTTTCACATCTCAGTATAAGGCTACAGCCAAGAGACGGGGGTCAGCGGAGGAGGTGGCTTGGGGAAACGCTCATACAGGATGGGTCACCACCACAAGCAAGCTGCGCTCCCTGCTCCTTCCAACTCCCGTCCCAGCAGCCCTAGGAGAGCGAATACCTTCCTCTGGGATAATCCCATTAACAGCTGCACTTTGCACTGTTATGGAAATGGACTTACTGCCATTTCAGAAGCTGGTAAACACAACCTTTTCACACCAGCAATATTTGTTTTTTTCCCAGCAGCTTCCCAAGGGGACATGTGTGAACCTCTTGTTTTCACCTCTGACACAAATGAAGGAGAGGGCAATCGAGCACCAGTTCAAACATGGTTTTTCAAAGCTACTTGCTAATAAGTTAACTAACTAGGCGACAAGCCATCAACAGAAGTAATGAGGAGAAAGAAATAGGATGAAGGAAGTCATGACATACTGTCTGTATTCTGAAAAATAATTAAGGTAACTATGCTTCATCACAAGTACATACAATTTCTTTGTGAGATACCAGACACGACGGAAAGCCAATGACGTGTGCTCATAGGTGTCAACATGCATCTTATTTTGACACGGAATTCACTGAATTGATTGCATCATATTGAGCCAGGAAATAAACTTCTCTCTTTTCTTTGCAGTTGGCTCCGGTTTGGCTGGAGCCTTTTGGACTCTGCTTTCCGTAGCACTGAACAAGGTCTGCTGGAGAGCAGCCAGACTTGGTCCAGATTTCTGTTAGGTGCAGAAACTGGGATCCCAATGCATGCCAGCTGCAACTGGAAGGAATACAAAAAAGAGGCATGCTTTTGCTGAACGGCGTCACACTGCGGCAACACATGATCCTAGAGAACAACCCGACATCATGTTCAAGGTTTCAGAGCTCTTCCTCCCTTCCATCAAGGGATGCATAATAAAATCTGTATGTGGTGGTAGTAAGAAGAGCAGGCTAACACACCAAAACAAACAAACAAACAAACCAAACCACAAAATAAAACAAAAACAAAAAAAAAAGGGAGGGGGGGGAAGGTAAATCTCTTCAGCAGAAAAAGATGAGTATACAGTAACACAAAAAAAAAACCAACACAAAATATCAAAAAACTCCATATAGGATGTCAAAGTTAGTCACTTTGCTGCTGCTTGCTTCACCATTCAGAACTCTGTAGTTCACACAACGACACACTTAAAAAGAATAAAATAAAGAAATATATCACATGGTCTTATGAAACAATGTTGACCTGTGGCAGGTTGGCTGACAGGACAGGAGATGGAGGTGTAATTTCTCAGGGGACGTTTGCCGCTGCCCGTATGGTGCTACCACCTTACACTTAGTCCTTGTGAAATATATGAAGCAATCTCAGTTGGTTGCTGCTGCTAAAACCCTTGCGCATCTGACACCAACCGGAGCAGCAGAGTGTGAGGAACAGCATAGATGGGAGAAATGAGTCTTCTGCAACCACATCTGCCCGTGCGCCAGGGAAAAGCTCAGACTGTTGCCCTCCGTGCTACGCCTGCTCTGGATGTCAAGCTAAGATCAGACCTTCCCAGCCCACTTGTCTGTTGTGGTGCTTGAGTACTGAACATGTAACATATTAAAATTCAGAAGCAAAGAGAAATCCTACATGTGTGCCTTGGGTATATTCAGGAGTATTAATATTTTATCTAGGAAACTGATTACAATATGCAAAGAGAGTGCTTCTGCGAACTGATCGCTTGTGCCCACAGCAATGGGAAATACAACCAAAGTCAGATTAAACATTTACCAACTTTGGCAATCTTCAATCAGCCAAGGAACTAGGAAATGAAGTGAGTTGAGACATAAACATGCTCAATCTACTTGTAGCAACTCAAGCTAAATTCCTCTGGATTTCACGGCAGATTTCCTCTCTCTTGCTATTTAACAGGCATCCTTGATAAAACTCACTAATTTAGCATACACTGTACATATTATTGCCTGCTCTATAACCCTGCCACCACACTGAACTTGGTGCTAGAGTGGCAAACATAGGAATTTAGATACAGGTATGTAAGAAGAAGATCACATATCGAATATTAAAGTCATGAAGCTGTGAGTCCATCCTGTTGGTTTCATAGGATAGCACATTTCTCCAAGTTTCCTTTTAGGGTCTTGTGATTCACCACAAACAATGTTGAGCAATGTGTCCTTGTTACCTGTACGCGGTATGCATCACTAAAATTCAAGGCCTCTTACCATCCGTTTTAATTAAGAAACTCGTATATAGATTTGGTCACCTTGCCCAGTAAAATACTTTCCGAAAGAGAATTTTATAGTCTGAGAGTGGGCCAGATCTCCAGCTGGCATTAATTCTTATACTTGCAGTAGAGTCACTGGCGGTGTGTTGATTTACAGCAGCCAAGGAGTCAGGCAGGTAAAATCACAATACTAAATTCAAAATGTTATTCATCTCAGCAATCCTTTTTATTGCAACGCTACTGACTGATGCTTGCAGCAGATTACAAAGTAATCTTCAACTCTTCTTCATGTTGAAACTCATGATTTTAGTGAGACACTTGTGCAGCTGAAGCAAATAGTTTGGCTCTATTTACTTGACACAGAATGTGCAAATGATGGCTCCCATATATCAAATATACCTTTGCATTTTGCATGGATGTAAGTGATATGTCAATCACAGCTTTCTGGTAGCTTAAGGAAGGGCTTTTTGAGGTCATTCTGGTAGCAGCAGAGTATTCATGAAGTTAAAACAAATAAAACTAGAACAACTTAATATTTGACAGCCCTACAGATAATTGCAAACTCCTCTACCTCAATCAAAAGGCTATCACTTCAGCCAAGAGGGGATAAACACAGCTTGAAATCAATGACAGCTACATCACTAGTGCCACCTACAGCATCCAGTTCAGAGAAACCACCCAGACTATCAACTGGCTCAGGTGAGCATACATTTCTAGAGCACTCTTATTAGCATCCAAACAGTCAACAAAACATTTTAATAAAGACAATGTGCATTTATGCAACACAAGGGTTAGATTACCCATTTGGAACACGCAATTTAGGCACATAGCTCAAAAAATAGATGTTTCTGGAACTTGCCAGTGGCACATTAAGAAATCAGAAAACACATACGTTCAGCCCTGATAGATGGATGGCTTTTATTTGTTGCTTTTGTTTTGTTTTGTTTTTTGGGAGAACATAGCACTGAGACCTGGTGTCCACCACTGGACAAGTTTTTTAAATGGTACAGTTTTTCCTTCTCCTGCTTCTTGAGCGAATCCTGTGCTTCAGGCAGATCGGTGGAGTGGAAAGCCTGAGCTGGCTTGCAGCTATGATCCACAGCTAACAGCCATGGGTTGGCTCCTCCATCAGGTATCTACAGCTGTTGGCTCCCCCAGGTTCAGCAGCACTCAGGGCACTGTATACCTACAGTTCAGAAGTGCCACGCTGATGGTCTTTGGCACGTAAGCTCATGGAAAACACATTTATTACAGCCTGGCTAATAACGTACCACTGGGACTGGTTCCCACATCTCTGTCAGCATTAACCTTCAATGAGGATTTGTCATTTCCAAGATTATTTCTTGTTTTGGCTGCTACATTTTCTGCAGCGTTGACAATGCAATCTGCAAACATTTCTGTCTTTTCTGTGTCATTTTTACAAGGATCCCAGGGGAAACATCATGTCATCTCTTCTCTGTGGATTTGATGCAATATCAATTCCCGGTCACTGCACACCTGCAGAAGGCTTTGATGGCTATTCCCCTGAAAGACTGACTGCAGCTATAAATCCTGGCGAGGTGAAGAGAAATGGATTTGTCTGTGCAGCTCTAAGTCTTGACAAACAGAGATTATCAAAAATAGAAACTCTTCTTGTTTTAAAACACCCACCAAACAAGAGCTTGTAGACAGGTTCATGTTGATTCTTAGGTGCTCAAGGAATTGTTTTATTTCTTTTAATAAAGAATACCTCTGTGCCTCACATTTAACCACTTCCTTTAAAAAAGGACCACTTCTTATTTACCTTTCCCTGACTGCTTCTCTTTCTTTCGGCACCTTAAAGGAATGGACGCAAATGATGCTAGGAAAGAGCTCTCTCCCACCCTTACTTTTTAAACACAGGATACTGCTGAATTAGCTCAAGCTTTTACAAGCCTTCATGCGATTTGAAGCAGAGAAGCAGCAGGAATCCTTGGTAGGACTGTGTCCCCAAGACCTGTGTCCCTGCTTTTCTACCCTTGCTCGAGGAGTGCCCCAGCCCTAAGAGGCTCTGGCTGCGGCCAGGGCCATCCCCCAAGCCTGGCTTCTCCTGAGTAAGGATTATTAGTGCAGATAAAGACTGCAGGACCAGATCTCCTTCACCAAAGGAATGTAGGTGATTGGCAATTCGTTTAAAGAACAGTCTGCTGAAGGGTGTTGTCACAGTACAAGTGGCTGAGCATAAAATGTTCATCGCCCTGACAAGTATTTTCTCCTGCCTGGCTCGGGATCTGACTGCTGCACCACAGGTAAAATGAATCCACTTTGAATTACAAGCAGGGGGCTAGTCTACCTCTTTCTGCATAACCCCATGCTACTCGAAAGTGTCTCCGTGCCACACCACCACCCGTGTGAGCCCTCTGACGGGCAGGAGGCTTTCCTCCACCGCTGATCTCGGCATGCTGCACAGCCTGAATTCAGGACCGCATTTCTTCAGCAGCTGTCATGGACTTTGTTCGCTCCCTGCATGAACTAGTCCCACTGCTGACAGAAAACCCCGCTCTCTCTTTTTTAAAGGGGATGTGAAACCAAGGACCTTGTTACCTTCTCCCCACATTCAATTTTTTGCATTCCCTGCATTCCCTTAGTGATTCCTCCATTTCAGGCAGACATACTTTCTGAGCTCTTATCATGGCTGGGCAACTTCAAATAAGGAACTGCCTCAGCTGGATGAAACTCAGATTACTAATTTTCTCCTTCTGCTCCCACAGCAGGAGCAATGCACAAACACACGGCCCAGCCCCGCTGCCAGGAAAGCCCACTACTAGTGACACCGTGTCACTTCTGTGTGTGATACGTGACAATGGCTTTGAGGCCCTTCTCTGAACTATTTCTAAATTAGGGGAAATTTTACATCATCTCTCTCTTTCTCTCCCTCCCCTTTCTTCCTAAGCAGTAGAGATAAAACCTCTCCCTGCCTTTGTTAGAAGAATTGCTTGTTATTAATGGCTCATGTTCTGCTGTCAGCTCAAGGCTGTCTGCTCCTCCCACCACAGACAGCTCTCAGGACATTGCTTCCTTGGGTTTTTGTCTGAATCTTATAACCCAAAGTGGAATCTGAGCCTGACACTCCTTTGCCCTAGGTCATGCAAGCTGTCCTTGCCCCGTACCAGCCACTACCAACCCATGGGATTGTTGCCCCAGCTGTGCCCCAAGTCTCAGAACAGCATCCAGCAGACGTGGTACCAAAATGGTAGGAAGCAGCTGGATCCTTCCAAGGCATGGCATACCTGCCAGGACACTGTGGGGTTGAAGCTAGGAAGCAGCAAGACACAGATGGTTTCCAAACAGCTGGAGACTACAGCAGAATTCTCCATGGGCAGGATGAGAGGTTTCTAGCATGAAAAGGCCAGAGGCCTCCTCAAAGCCATCTCTGTCAGTAGAGACATAGGGTAGGTTTCAAAGTCTGTCCTTTTCCCATCCCCTTGGCATTTACAGCACCATTTACTGGCTGGAACCTGCATGGGTAATGCAGATCCATCACATACCTGTATGCTTTTGTCCCACCTTAGTGTGGGACTTGCATGATGTTCAGTTATTATCAGAAGGACCAATGCTTTCCAAAGGCTTTTAAAATATCTCTTCAGTGTGTTTTTGCTTTCCATGCACAGCCATACATTTTATAGGGTCCTTAGGATAAGTGGCATGAAAGCTGGCAAGACCTACACATTGAGAGCGCACACTAGGCAATTTTTCCTTATGGAGGCTATCCTCAACACCATACTGCAATCCAAACCCAGTTTTACATGGACAGTGATGGGCAGAAAGACCTTGACTTCCTAGACTTATTACTGTCTGTTTGACTCCCTTTTGCACAGCAACCCACATGTGTCCAAACCTCACCTTGAAAAGTGTCAAAACCTTTCAAAATATCTTCAGTTCAAAACCTGTCTTGAGTAGAAACACTAAAAATGCCCATGGCGGTGATCTACATTGTATAGTAGTATCTGGTAAACAGCAATGGAGCTATCAGCTGTCAAGCTGAAAAACAATGTCAAAGTCACCAGTATATCTAACCGTAAAGCTGGCTCATGTGATTAGCACTGAGCATTTGGCTAGCTGAGCCCATTACGTGCCAGAATGAAATTTTTTTTCTTTTCAATAAGTACTGCAGCGTTTCCCTAAGAACATCTCTAGGAACATCTGTGGTTCATGGGTAGCCCTCTGAGCTATAATGCCTTGAAAGACAGTTTTGCTCTGTGGCAAAGAGCAAATGACAGAAAGTTACATGTAATTTTCTAATTTTAGCACAAACATTTCTACTGTAGCCACTGTACCAGCTCCAGGCTCCCAAGGCAAGAAAGTGCTTCACATCTTCTGAGCATGTACTGCTCAGAAATGCACAACCTGGTGACCCACATGTTCTCATTGGGTTTATAGTCTCTACACTTCTCTTTAACACAGCTTTGGTCATTTCTATCTGTCTTCTAATCAAGAAAAAAATTGCAAAATTATATGTGTAGGCTGCACACATCATTTTGTAACTTTCTAATTTTAGCAAGTCCTCAAAACAAGTCCCGAGCCACACTCCAATTTGTTCCCAATACGAGATCAGACTGGCTTAACCCAAAACTCAGTTCTGCCCATACCTAGAAATGGCATTAAAAAAAGCAAAAGTCAGACATGACCACAATTAGATACTGGTTTGGAATTTAAAACCAGACAAATGCAAACTTGAGAGAGCTGGTAAACTGGTGTGTTCTTGAAACCTGAGCCTGGGATTTCGCAAGAGATCTACTTGCAGCTGCGTCAGCTGCAGAAGCTCCTCCAACAGCCCTGCGCTTGGGCCGGCTGGCTGGCTGGCCGAGAAGCTCTGCTGTAGCCTCCTGTCGCAAGGGTTGACTCTCCCAGCTTCAAGAGTATGAACAGAATAATGTGAGGCACATGGACAGCTGAAACAGGGCTCCTGGCTGTTGCTAAAATACCAAATTAACATTGCACACTACAGCTGATCCAGTGGCATGATGATCCTACAGCAGCGAAGGGACACAATGCTGATGGATACTGTTTGTAAGGGAAATTTGTGTGCAAAGCCACAAGAGGACCCTTAATTAAAACCCTTCATGCAAATATATGAATGCTCAATCATCAGTGGGCACGTGGGTGTTCAAAGCAAAACTTAGTGTGAGGCAACACTTGGAGAGGGAAACAGAAAGTGGGGTAAACGTGTCAAGCTCTGACTTTGTACCAGGGAACTGTCTTCCACGTTCTTCTGTCCCCTTAGTAATCAAAACAATTCTGGGTGCTGGGCTGACGCCTGGCTGACTGTCTTCCCTTATGCCTTCCTCTGCCTCTCCCGTTTGTTGAGAAGGTTCAAAACACCTCAGGCTGCTCCTTCATTTATCGCAGACCAACACGTTCCTTTCTTACTAATCAAGGTGCGAGCTAGACTGATTGCTCCTCTTTCAAACTGCCTTCCTCCTCCACTGCCAGCAAGTTTGCTAGGAAATCTCTTGTTGTCCCCTGAGTACGCATTCACCACTCAGCTGCTCCTAAAAGTTTTTGTGCTCGGAACGATTTTCTAAATTGTAGCGATTAGTTCAGATTCCCTCATGGCCCGTTAATGGTGACTCTAATGGATGTTGGCAGATTCAGTGAGAAAACCAAATATATTCAGATTGAGAGCAGAAGGCTCTCGGGCTTCGTGGGAAATGTTCATTCCCCTGCAGTTTCAGGAGGTTTGTGTGGTGAAGAGGAGCAAGTTCATGGCAAAGCAGAGCTAATGCAGTCCATAACTGACAGTTCACAGCATTGATTTTAATATGATAATCACTACGACTATTTCCAATCTAAAAAAAAAAGAAGTTTCATTCGGCTGCCTTGGGTCTTACTGAAACCTGCAAAGGCTTCCCATCCTGACCTGCCGCTGCTCAGCATTTACCAGGAGTTAACTGTGCCCAGGGGTACAGGGCTGGGGAGAATCAGACGGGGTGTTTGCGCCCACTCTGTTTGGGATCTCAAAGCACTTTGCAGTCAATGTAGCTCAGGGTGGAAATCCATAAAAAGCAACAGAGCCGATGTGTATCAATGCAGAAAACAAGTAGTGCAAAAGCAAATATTTGGAGATGATGAGAAGACCTGCAGAGGACTGGGTGTACCTCTGCAGCTGTGGGGCTAGATACTTCTCTGGTCTGGGGTTACGCACAGCCTAAGGGGTACGTAGGGAATAAGTGGTAACGCTTAGGACCAAGGAACCACGGCTGGCACGCTTCTCCCTTCTGGCTGTTCTGACTGTTTGAGTTATACCGCTCTTCATTTTAGTGACCTCATGTTAACGTGAGAGATGTTTAAGGAAATTAACAGCTCTAATAAAAAGGACAAGACCAACCATTTAAAAGTGAGTAACTATATCTAATTTAAAATAGCATTTTGATCTCAGTTTGCTGAAATAAAGAATATTTATTTCCACTGGGACTGCATGTAATAGAATTACCAAGAGTATATGCATTATACAAATAAATAGATTTAGAAATTCTGAACAGGTAGGAGCACTTTCACATCCCCCTCGAGGCCATCACAACCACTACATCAACAAGCCTCCTATGAAGCACCTCCTCAGGTATGTTAAACTAAAAAACTGTAAAAAACGATTGAAAGGTGCATTCTGACAATTATTTTTAACACTTCAAAATTACACATTACCATAAGGTATTGTATTTTATCCATTGCATATCGAAAGAATCCTTAAATGAGCACACAGAACAATTAAAGCCCTTCTCCCTCTCTCCTCATTGCAGATGACTTGTTAAAAGGTGTAGTAACACCGATGATTATCACGTCTCCCAAAGGCCAATACATTGCAAATCTTCACATCAGTCATTTTTAGGTGCTGGCCTTTTCCAGTTACTTTGCAGTGTCTCACAGGAGCGTAAAGCCAAGAAATTAAGTTGTTTTCATAGACCATTTATTGCACACCGTCCTGTTAACAACGTAAGGCTTGACTACTCACTTTAAATCAAGATAAGACTGTATCAGTCTCAAAAACCTAACAGAGATAAATCTTAAATGCAATGGCACAATCAACACTATGGCGTTCCTATGAACTGAGGCTCTTTTTTATATTGCTGGAACTTTTTCGCCTGCTGAAGTGAGGAATATTTATGATTCTTCCTCCAAGTGCAAATCAAAAAATACAAAGAGCTGCTAGTCAGCCCTGAATTTCAGCTGTTCCCAAATACATGGAGGGAGGACTCATAGCTGCAGTTCCACATGATTTTTAAACCCCCGAGCTTGGAAAGCAGTAAATCTAAATTAGAAATATTAATATTGAAAAATAAAAGGGTTTTCCTGACACAAGCAGAAATCCTTCTCCAGCTTTTGTGTTTCAGATTCATAGATTTTTCAAGGTCAGGAGGGAGGATGAGGCCAACTGGGTGGAAAAATGCTGTTATTTATTCTGAAAAAATGTGTAAAAATCAGATGCTGAGTCAGCAGGAGTTGAGCATCATTGGAAATTTTTTTCTGCAGAGGTAAAGTAAGAGCAGCTGCAGGTTGTCCTGGCTATGCCTAGCGCTAGTCTAGTTACCAGCTACAACCAGGGCATGGAGAAGAATGGCAGTAGCTCAGTCTACGTGTACCCCTAACCATATAGATTGTAAATCATATGTAAATTATGTAGCCCAGGGGCCTGTCACCTCAAAAACCGCAGTGGGGCCACCAATTTCTTTTTTAAACCCAAAGACTGCAGTACTCTCAGGTAGACCCAAACACAGACCTCAAAACCACAAGGCTACACAAACCCTCCAGTTGGTCTTTTCCCTACAGCATAATAAACAGGGATTGCTTTTCCTGCACGCAAGCCATGCTTTAACAACAGAAATGAACTGTACCTCAGCAGCAAGCGGAGGAGCCAGCTGAACCCTGCTCTCCCAGCTCTCCCGGTGGAGCTCTCACCACCCCTCTGGTACCCTGGGGCAGACACTGATGCTACCAAACATACACCTGGGTAAGACTGCAGAGATACTACCTTCTGACATGATTTCTACCACTTTAAATACTGTTGAAAACCTAAGTAGTTTGGAAACAAATGGACTGTGCGAAACTGGAAAGAAAGGCAGAATTCACCGTCCTGAATTATGGATGGATAAGCAGCCACAAAATAGCATTGTCTGCAGCTGCACTGGAAGCATGTCTGATCACTCCCTCTTCCAAAATCTAAAAGCCAGGTCCTGTTCAGATTAGAGGGATCATTAGGAATATTGAATATATTTCTATTATTCTGCATTAAAATACACTTTTTTTTTCTCTGTGATTTGTAATTATTATAAAATGTGTTTTCCTGTTCTAGCATCTCACAGGTATTTTGCAGCAACTCTGAGTGACAACACTGTGCAATGTGTAAGACTAGAAAAATCAGGATCCTAATGTGCTACCTTACAGCCCACACATATACTCACCAGAATAAAATTCACATTCTTACATTTTATATGGAGAAGTCCTGCCCCTGCTCCTACTATGGTGCTCAGGACAACCATAGTAATATTATTTGCACAATAATGATGCAAATGCCTCTTGAAGGGAGGAAAGGTGTGAAAGGCTTTACCCAGGAAATTCCCACCAAGCCATCCCACCTTTCTGAAATGAGGATGCTGCATTGCGAAATGCAAGGGAGTCACTAAGGTTCTGGAAACTCTCTAGCAACCTTGTTCTTCTATATTTACTTTCTACAGCTGTGGTTGTGATGGGTCCTAAAAAACTGTT
Source organism: Burhinus bistriatus (assembly GCA_013397275.1). Taxonomy (NCBI): domain Eukaryota; kingdom Metazoa; phylum Chordata; class Aves; order Charadriiformes; family Burhinidae; genus Burhinus; species Burhinus bistriatus. Next base: position 404,385 of record VYXH01004675.1, on the reverse strand, counting down.
GTCCGTTACAGAAGAAAGTGCCCCGTGTCATCTCTAAACCAATGAGATGACTTGGGAAGTCATCCGTCTTCTGATCTGAAAACAACTGGCCATTCATCACCACACTTGGTGATACATTGACACTTAAGGAAATAAGCCAATTAGGAGCTCCCGTTTTGCAATATGCATGAGCTAATTATAACAAAGCATAAAGACGAATGTATCACTTAATAAACGAAGCTTGCTGATCACTCATATTGAGTGCACTTGTTTTCCCTCTGTCGCAACAAAACATGTTGTTTAAGGGATATAGTCAGAACATCAGAGGGATGGATGACATTGTCACCAAGATGTCTAAGGCATCTACATCTCATCTTGAAAATAGCACACAGCTTTAGCTTCCCTCTTGATGAAAAGCTATATCCTCCACTGATACTTTAAAAGCCATTTGCCACCATCTGAATTACAAGACTGAGACAAGGGAGGTCCTTAGGTCTAACCCCCTCTTTTGCTGATACATATTTTTGGGCAGCTTCATTAAGTGCTTTATCTGAGTTTCCATATTCTTGCAACAGCCCTATTCTGCGCATGTAATGTAGACTGATTATTTGTACAGGGACACGTAGTGCTTAATGTCACCTTCCTAACTTCAGCTGAGAGCTTCTTACATAGTAATAGCTACACTGGATCAGACCAAAGATCCCTCCGGCACCAGTTGGTGGCAAGTGCTTTAGGGGATGCAATAAGGACCAGGAGCATGTACAGCAATACTTCCACCAAAACACCAGCTCTGTGGCTCCCGAACGTGTCTGTGTGTGAACATCTCTGTGTGCTAACAGGCCCTGGCAGACCTCCCTTCCCTGAATGAGCTAATTTCCTTTCGAAGCCATTTGAGTGATGGGTCTCCAGTGGCCGGCGGCAATGAGCTCTGTGACTGAATTATGAACCATATGAAGTAATACTTCATTATTTTCATTTTAAACCTGCCACCCAGCAATTTTGTTGGGTGCCTCATAACACTGCTGTAGGAGGATCAGCGAATAAACCTTCCCCATCTTACTGACCTCTATCTCATTTTGTTCCAGCCATCTCCTCCTGATGCTGAGGACCCATAGCCTGTTTAATCTCTCCTGGCTGGGACATCGTTGCATATCTTTGATCATTCATCTGCCCTTCTCTGCACCTTTTCTAGCTTTATTATTATGCTACTGACAATATTTTAAGTTGTAGGGGAACTTGGGAAATCATGCATTGGAAAACAGCATTTCCCTTTGAAAGGACATTTAAAACTGAGTAACACCACCTGGAGTTAATCACCTTCTGCTTCTAATAAACTATGCTAAAGAAAAAATGCTTGAAAATGAATGGGTTGTGACAACCGAGGCACAGTGTCAGCTGTGCCCGATGTTTTGTGCTTGGATTCCCACATTGCCTTCACACCAGCAGAGGCAGGAGCTCTGAGCTGCAGTTCCTGTAGGCTCCTGCTCCACCCAAAATCATGATTAGGCATATCATTCATCAAATCACTCTCAATTTAGTGGCAGGGCAGTTGGGAGTATGGCAATGACTTCACCTTCTCTTTGCTTACAGTTCAAGTTTATTTGAGTCTGGAAAACTAACTGTGACTGCAACTAGCATTTGGGTAGACTTCTACTCAAAATGGGATTGGTTTCTTCTCCCCTCCCCTTCCTTCAGTGACACTAATATACCTGATGTGGTCACAGAAATCTCCAGAGGTCTCACACCTTGCTCCTGTATTTTTTGGTTTTTCAGGGATGATGCCGGGCTGTCAAACCAGGCTCAGCTGCAGACACCAAAACACGACTCTTGTCTGAGCCCCCTGAAGATGCAGTAAACAGGAATTAGTTGCAATAATCATGGGAGAAGACTGGCATCAGATATAACTCTTGCTTTCTCTCTACTTCTTGTAGTCTTCATTAAAAACACAAGACTTTGGAGGCTTTCAAAGTGTTCAGTGCTTGAAGGACAAAGAGGCTGTGGTTCCTGCACAGGGGCAGTGCCACCACTGAGGCTGCTCCTGGCATGACAGCAGGGCAAGACCATGCTGCAGTGGGGCCGCTGGACCACCCCAGTGCCAACCCACTGGAAAGGAGGCAGCAGGAGCTGCTGAGGTCCCGCTCAGGTTTTGGAGACCCTCCTTCCCCCAGCTCTTTGAGAGACGTGGCTCACACCTTGCAGCACTGAGCTCTGTGGAGATGCTGGTAGGAAGCGCGCAGGGTGAAGAGGGTTGGCTCACAACCTTTCCCACTGTGTTTTGTAGTCAACTTGCACAGATGTAAATGGCTAATCAGTGCCAAATTATTTTTCCCTCTAATGCTAGGGCTGGGTTTATTTCTGCCATGCCATGCTGTTTGTACAATGTACTGCGCTACAACTGCATTTGTAGCAGACTGCCAGAGCTTTGGATGGCATAACATTTTATAAAAGACAGGCCAATAACATACAAATGGCAGAGTAATTTTCTTCTTGCTAAAAAGAAGGGTTGATTTTACTTATCAGTGCAAAGAAAATTGATGTTGTCACTTACAAATACATCCCTCTTTTCATTTCAAATCTCTGGGAATGACAAAGATAGAAAAGCTGGAGATGCAAGATAGACGCCAGTGATCAAAGTGGAAAAATACAGTTGGTCCTGATGCATGAGAGCATGATGAAGACAGTCTGTGTGCTACCAAGTATTTTGAATCCTATGAGGCTTGGTGTTTCATCCATCATAAAGAAGGACTGGCCACTCTTTTTCACGTTAAACAGCTGCTGTGCTGCACAGTAAGTATGAGAAATGGAGACAGAAACGAAAACTGAGACTTCCTCTGCTTTTAGTGATGCATGCCAGGTTCCACTGTAGGCAAAGGTACTGGTTATTTAATTATTAGTATTCACTATTAATAACTGGAACTGTATATAACTCTTCTGTAGGCCAGTCTCATGGTCCCCACTGCAGAGGCTCACTTAACGAACGAGCGAAGACTGCAGAGACAGTAACACTCCTCCGAGTCCTCGTGTTGTGGTTTGCACCAGTGGTTGCACCTTAGAGGGCTCCTCTAGACTCCGTTATGGATATGCAGTAAGGGACAGCCCCCAAGGAGGTTTTATTAAAAAAATAAAACAATAAAGTACACAATATTATCACCTTCAACCTACAATCTGTGCCGCCTCACCAGCCAGGAAGGTGTGAACTGCTCTGGCCTGGGGGCTCCCTGCCAGCACCTCGCCTTCTCCTCCCCAACCCTTCCACTCAAGGACTATGAGTGAATATGATGTTTTCTCCCTATTTAATGCCCAATTAGACAATAACAAATGCATCTCCATTAAGAAGTGTTGGCTGCTGTTTGATAAAGCAGCGTGCGTTAGCATACACTAAGACCAGTCACTGGACCAAACCAAGTCCATTTCTCCACCAGAACAAGCTTTACTGTACTTCTAAACACAGAGCGTTAACATTGGTTAGTCTTTGGCTGGCTTCAGAGAAGCAGCAAAACTTAAAAACTATACTAGAGGAGATCCACAGGGTGTGAAATACACTGTATTTTGGTTAATTAGTTAATGTTTGTAAAGCATTTTCTGGAGGAAAAAAGTGCCAAGTACGATCATTATTATCAACAGTCTTTTCTTTCTTCAGGTCCTTGCCAATAATGGTTTCTGTTTTGTTTTCAGGGCTAAATTAAACACTTTTGTATTTCTGTCAGGGAAATGTTAAGTGCAGCCAAACAATCTTGCTTGTCAGCTTAATCCTTCCAGGTTTGGTATGATTTTACCTGGGCTTTGCTTCACAGCTGGCTCCATTCTGGTTAGCTTGGCAGCTAATGACCTTCTCCTGGATTACCCACGTTTAAGATAGTGGAAAGAAGTGACCAAGAAAGGCATTTAATTAATTGGACTTTAACAATATGCAAGATTGAAAACAAAGCTGGAATGCAAGAATAAGTACAAACCTAGGCACAAAGGAAAGAGGGATGAGGTATAGAATAAACTTGCTAAAGATAAATGTGGTCTCTTGCCTAGAGAAGAAATTGGGTTTTTTTCTGAAACACGATGCACAACACCTCACTGTGTGTTTGATGAAGAGCTTCATGAAAAAATATTAGTCAAGGCAGAGAAGAGGAGGCTCAGTGTGAGACTAGTTATTAGAGAGGGGACCTACTTAAAGAGTAAATGTTAACAGACTGGGCTAAAAGAGGAACTTTCAGGATGGAGAAAGGATCTGCTGAAGTTTCTTGTGGCTCAAGCTTAGAAATATTTATTTCATACTTTGTTTTTATTCAATACTGTGGCTCAATAAAAAAAAAAAATGCTGGTGAGGAAGAACTTGCTTCAGTGCCTGACAAGAATCAGAATATGTTACAGGAAGAAACATAATTTTGAGAAATATGGTCTAAGAAATTAGTTTAATTGTACAATGCAGCCCAAAGAGGAAGATAATACACTTAGGAACTGCTAACAAAATTTTCTGCTTTAATTAAGGTTATCATCTGCTGGAACTCATGAAAAAGAGAAAGACATGAACATTATGAAAGCATCAATGAGCAAGCGTAAGCTACCTTTATGAAGTTTCTTTTAAGTATATTTCTAGCCTTCAAATTACTTAGAATGTATGAAAATGTGACTTTCCAAGGCTTATAAGTCAGAATATCTTTTTTTTTTTTATGTCTCATTATCTTTTTGGTGCTTCATTCCTGTGTCACAACCTTTATATGTTCGTTGGGTACTTAATACATCCTTCCCTTTGTAGCTTCAATTTGGAAACTGAGATAAATATACTCTTAAGCAACTGAAGGGAGAGGATTAAGAAAAATGGGAAAAGGGAGCCGGGAAGAAGAGAGTAGCTAGCAGATCAGGTCTGCATTTTCACTCAACCTGTGTGAATCACATAAGAGTGATTCAAAAGAGTGAACGGCTCAAAAGAGTGCAGGGCACTGCATTGTGATATCGCCTTCCTATGTGCTCTGAATGTAAAACGCTTTTGGTTGCTGTGAGCTTGGAAGGTTAAGACCGCTCCTCTGAGTTTTGAATTTTGCTTACAGAAGGGATTTGAGCCTATTTATTACCTTCCTTGTTCTGAGTGTTGTAAAAAAGCAGTACTTGTTGTTCTGGTAACTAAAATGCTCTGGAAATTGTTATTAAAGCTGCCCCCACAGCCAGTCAAGAGGCTGTCCAAGTCATAATAAATATGAAGTAATAGAATTGAAGTGGCTGTCAGATCAGTTCTCCAGTTTGATAAGAGTAATTCACGGGTAATTAATCTGTTTTTACTGGGTTTGGCAGTTTGTATGTGAGGCGAGCTGGATGCTTTCAGCTGGAGGGGGTCAGCGATGCTGGACTAGCAGCAGCCACAAGAGGTGGCGGCAGCACGTTCCCCCAAAGCACAGCTGCTAGATGTGCTAAAAGGAGCTGGATGATTTTGTACACGTGTGAGTCAGAAGAGCGGGGGTGAGAGGTAGACAAGACACTTTTCAGAGCGGCGTTTCATGACTCTGGGTTGAAGGACCCAGACCCAGTTCAGGCATAGCAAATGTAGCCCTCCTCCCAGAAGAAGCTATGGTCGGACTGCCATTTCTTCCAAGTCACTGGGTGTTCGTCCTACACTAACGGAGGGTGATGCAGGAGCAAATAAAGACAGCCGGAAGGCTAATCAATGGGAAGAGATTTTATCTGCATTTATTTTGAGGATTGTTTGGGCTCCCATAAAGCATGAGGTTTCTCTACATCTCTGACAGATAGTTATAAAACTGTCTTATGCACAGTCAACACCATCATAGAAGGAAACACACACGATTTAAGAGCCCTTTATATTTGGCTCGTAACTTTATTTTTGGAACAAAATTAGAACTTTGTCAACCTGAAGACAGCACAATAAAAACAGGATCATTACTCTTCCCCTGCTTGGTGAAAGCTTTATGGCTCAAACAGCATTTCTAATCCTTTATGTCCTGTGTCTATGATGCATCTAATGAATAATCTCCCTTTCTCCCCTATAATTCACTTAACAGCAAAATAATGTCTTTTAAAAACCACTCAATTTTTTAAGCAGTATCTTATCTCCCTCATTCCCATCCTAATTTTGCAGTTAATGCCTCTTCTACATTTCCTTACCTTCTTTCCCCCCCAAATGGCCCCTTGCCCCCCCAACACTGCCAATCAGCCACCTGTCTGTCCCAACAAAGCACTTTTGCCAGCCGTCTTGCTCCAGCTTTTGCTCCTGGGGTGGGAACATGCCTTCTCCAGAAACACTGTCCGCAGACAGTGTCCACATTGAGAAAAAATCAAATTAATTCTCGGTCTTCTTCTGCAGCCCAGGTGTTCAGCAGAACTGAATACCTGCAGAGTATAGTGGCCAGGAGTGAAGGGTAGTGCTGGAAGTTTAAAAACAGGATATTCAAGTCTTCTCAGAGAACTGACAGTTTTCTTCTACTAAAGGTACTGAAGTAACAAGGAAAAGGGGAATATGCTTGTGTTTTTAGGGGCCAGTTGAAGAGAGAATGATTTCCATGAAGATCATTTTTAATCAGTCACTTGGCAAAGTGTCCCAAGGACAAGCAAGATTTATTACCTTCACCTTGAGGCTGATACGTAGCTAGTATTAGTTACTGACATCATGCAGATTTGCAATCGTGGGATTAAAAGGTTTATATGACCCACTTCCTATCATCTCTACTAATGAGCTAGAGATCAGCAAGAAAATTCCAAAAATAAGTAAAGACTGAAATATACTGGGGACATGGGGTGTCCTAAATTCACTGAAATAGAGAGAGAAATTACAGAAAGCTGTATAAAAAGCAGGTTGAAGTACAGGGAAGACGTAATCTTGCCCACAAACTGTACACACAAGACTGTACACACATCAGTTTGGCAGGTTAATAGCAATATAAGAGGGAACATGGTAACTACTTACAAATAATTCTAAATTGTCTAAGATTAAATTTTTAAAATGCAGAATTATTCAGGGTAGTTTTGGGTGGGAAAGGAAAGAAGGTAAAAAATAGAGACAAATGGATCAAATTTAGAAAGGAAATGTTTGGCTTTGGGAAGATTTCTTGACATTGAAATATCCAAGTCTGAGGCCTTACTCAGTTTTGAATATATTTAAACAAGCAGCTATGAAGCAATTTCAAGCCCAAGCATCCAATACCATTTGCAGATGCATTAAGATATCTACTGGGAGCCAAGCTGCAGAGGGTCACAACTCTGGGACTGGGGATCGAGGGTTACAGCTGACTCCTACTGTCTGTGCAAGCATAGCTTTAGTTGCACCAAACAGTACATTTTTAATGTCTTAAATTAATTTTTTAAATTTTTACTTCTTCTCCAGCTGGAGAGCCAGTCTCTCACTACAACAAATTCAAATAATAACTTTTACACAGATTCCTGACAGCACTGAGAGTTTTATCAAGTCCGTGCAACTTCCAAGGCAACCACAGGTTCAGCTCTCCACAGGTCCTTGGCAAGAGCTCGATGGCCCATCATACCCATCACGGCTGCAAGAGACAGTGCTGTACTGAAGAGCAACGCACCTGAGAGACCTAATGATCCTTCATACCTTCTAAATGTGATTCATCAGCTCTGTCCAATAAATAGAAAAACCTGACATTCTCACCCCACATGAAAAAGAATACAAGAGAACCAAAGGAAAATGTATTAGAAGTTTACTGTCGAGCATCTACCCTATTGTTATTTGTAATACACAAATGTATAGCACCCACTTTCACAATCAGGCCCATTTAATAAAGCCATATAAATTGGTTTTTTTCAGTTGATGTTCAAAGAGAGTAAGAAATTAACACCCAGCCATCTGCAATCCAGGCATGCCGCTGGGAGCCTGCAAAGCTTTTCCCCTGTCAGTACAACTGCTGACATGCAGTTCCCCCATCTTGGGCTCAAAAACATACACCTGGCTCTCCCAGCACATTTTAATCTTAGCTCTCCACATCTTAGCCATAGGTTTGTTGAGCAGAAACAAGATTTTTCATCTTGATTTGTGCTGAAGGAAATCATGTAAGTAGGTTTTCACCATCAACTAATGGCAGCCAAGCTGCTTTTTCCTACTGTGTCACCTTTCCCTCTTTCTGTCCATCTGTCTGTCATTCATGGAGAGAGGTTGGGAGACACATGTAGGCAGTAACCTTGGAGTGAAGGGTAAAGAGTACTTCAACAAATCCTGGAGTTACACGAGTGCCATTGCAATGCTATGAGACCCCATGTCCTGCTATGTCCATTAGATGCAGGTGTATGCCAGCAGGCCAAGGAGAAGGCTTCTGTGAGCATGTTCAAAGCAACTGTCACCAAAGGCTCCTTACTCCTGAAGGACACATCCACTAAATAAACATTTTCTTTTTTCTTATACTATACCTAGAAGCTAAATAGAGTTTTATCACAAATCTGGTGACAGCTGATACTCCTCTTAAGGCCCTATTTTGGTTTTTAAGTATGTTTCCATTTTTATATGTTGCAGAGAAACATCAGTAAAATGCGATCCCACAATGCTCAGAAAAAGCAGGTAGAGAAAGGAAACCTTTTTAGCCCCCTTAATGAGTCTGGGGTGGGGGGCTTCACTTACATTTCTTGAACGTCTGAAAATGGCAAAGATTAATAAGGAAGGGAAACCAAATCAATCATAAGTCTTGCTTTTCATAAATAGATGGTAAAATTTTGAAGAACTTTTCCATTCCTCATTTCAGCAACAAGATTAATTCCCAGCTCCTTCTGCAGGACTGTCCCCCTTGAGGTGCATGGTGATTTTTTTTCTGCAGGGAAGATGGGACAGAAGGAAGAAAGGGAGGAGAAGAGAAAGTAGGAGGGGCTGAAATAAATTGATTCCAAGTTTAATTTCCAAATTAACCTTGACAAAAAACTGCGGGAATGAGAAGGCACTATCAGCAAATTTCTGTTCCATCCCACTGCTTGAAAGGCTTCCTTGAAGCATGAAAAGCCAGTCACTGCTCTGTGAACATATTATGTCCAAAAAGGAAGCAGCAGTAGCTTCTACTAATAGCTCCTCAGAGCTGTGGACAAGGGACGTGCCTCCCTACCATGGACTGCACTGCAGAGATGCCTCCCAAGTTCCAACTCAACGTACCACATCCACCCTGCACAGTGCAGCACTGCAAACTGGTATGGGCTGAGGCTCACCTAGCCACCTCGATGCAAAACAACGTGCCTGGGGAGTGCAGCTACGTGGCGCTGAGTTCCCAGCACCAGCTTAGAGATGGACACCCCAGAGCTGCCTCTGTGCTGCTGCTCTGAGCACAACGCCACCTTGGCTTTGCATTATAGGCAGAGAGCTGGTTCTAAGGTGGGGCTCACAAAGCCCACCTCACTGAGCACCTAAGGAAACCAGCAAGAACAGCCTTACGTTTCAGGTATCTCCAAGAATGACAGACTGGGAAAACCACTTTGTTTCCATTTTTAAATTTCAGAGGTTTTTCCCGTGGACAGCTCTCCTTTCCCCTACCCCAGTGCTCTGCAAGAGAAATATGGAACAGGGCACAGGATGGCACTGGTGAGAAAAGGCGCCTGCTGCGAGCCTTGTGAAAACTAGACAGCTTTATTTAGGTTATTAGCATCCAAAATACTACAGCAACATGCGTTCAGTCTGAAGGTCTCCTCAAGGTTCATGCAACCCTCTTGGAGCTGCGATCAGGCTCTCCGCTTAAACAGAGCCACATAGAGCCACCCCCACCCCCGCAAAACTTGACAGAGAGACAGAGTTTCCAAGTGTATGAAGTTCCTGCAGGTCTGTGACCGTCCTCACGTGTGCAATAGGAAGAGGGCCACTCACCATCTCCTCCAGGAAACCGCTGCAAGGGGAGCTCCACAACCACATTTACGGCTGCACCTCCCAACAGATGCTGTTTCTTTAACAACAATTTTCCTTTTCATTTCTGAATGGCTGCAGGTCACCATGTAAGCTGAGACCAGTTTGCCAGTCTATGTCCTTAGGTTGTCTCCTGGCTTTCTCCCTCATTTTCAGCATCTTTTATTCCTTCTCCCAGTTTAAGCATCTTACATGTAGTAATTTACATATTGGACAGCAAGGCACGGAAGAGTTTCCCTTCTTCTCCACTGTTTCCTTATTTATAAAACTGGCTTTTCTGTGTGGTTGCAATGCGATTTATGTCTCTCTTCTTTTTTACTTCAAGTATTTGACAGAGCCAGAATGCATTATTGTACCTACTGCTGTTTTTTAACCAGGATGCAAATCACTGGTAAAATAGATGATGTAATACTGAAATTCATCTTTCATTCCCTTTCTTGAAGAGGAGGCAGGGGGAGAAAAACAGGAATGATTTTGCACTTGGAAAACAGGGTCGCCCAGAGGATTTTCTAAAGATTTTCCATGCCTCCCTTGTAATCCCTGGCAGCACCCCTATTTCCTTCTGAAAGCTCTGCTCCAGTTCAAGGTGAAACCACGTCTGTGCCCCAGCCCTACCATGGACAGCCTGGCAAGCATTCAGCACGGGGCATCAGCCAGCACCAAGGATTTCATGCTTCTGAGATCTCCCCCCATGTACCCCATGTCCTCTCTTTATTTGATCCCGTTTCCACTCTTTATTTCTTAGACACAGGTCAAGACTGAACTGGGGAAGATCTCCACTCTACAAATGTAAGGTCACAGTATGGAGGACTCCAGTGTGAGATTCAGCTCAAGCAGGCTGAGGACTGCTCTAAATACCAGGGTAGATAGGCCGTCACAGTCAAAAAGAAAACCAAAAAGTGTCTGGATTATCAACGCTTTCACAAAGAACAAATAATAAGTACTAAACAAGAACTCAAATCGTAAGTATAAAACAAGAACTAATGTCTGGAAACTAGAGCCAGGCAAATCAAATCAGAAACTACATGCACATTTTTAAACTTCAAGCATGATTAATCACTGCAACTTACTGAAGTATTGAAAACAAGACTAAATGTCTTTCCAAAAGATGTGATTGAGTTCGACACAATGTCTTGGGCTCCCCCGAAAAATAATGGGATGATATTTTACTTTGAGCTGATGCTGTTGTGGTTTCAGTTGGGGATAGAGTTAACTTTTGAACTAGCAGCTGGTAGAGTGCTATGTTTTGGATTTGGGATGACAAATAGTGTTGATAGTGCACTGTTTTTAGTTGTTGCTTGGCAGTTAAGGCCTTTTCTCCTCTTTATACCACCCCACCAGAGAGTAGACTGCGGGGGGTACAAGAGGTTGGGAAGGGACATAGCTGGGACAGCTGACCCCAACAGACCAAAGGGATATTCCATGCCATGTGACATCATGCTCAGCATATAAAGCTGGGGGAAGAAGAAGGAGGGGGTAGGTGTTTGGAGCGATGGTGTTTGTCTTCCCAAGTAACCATTAGGTGTGGTGGAGCTCTGCTTTCCTGGAGATGGCTGAACATCTGCCTGCCGATGGGAAGCAGTGAGTGAATTCTTTGTTTTGCTTTGCTTGCATGCATGGCTTTTGCTTTACTTATTAAACTGTCTTTATCTCAGCCCACAAGTTCTTTCACTAACTGGGGAGAGTTGAAAGAGCGACTGCGTGGTCCTGATTACTGATTGGGATTAAACCACAATAGATGGTCAGACTGTCCCCTCTGGTCCTAAGAGACAATGTCTCCATTAATTAAAAGAGTCAGATAAGAACAGAGCTTTCATCAAGACAACTTTAACATTTCATTGTTATATTAAACCATCAGGGGTTTTGCTTGCCTTTTCTGCCAGCTGCATGTTGACTGTTTTAGGACCTGGGTTCCTACAGCAGGCAGTGTATCTTCTTTCACAAAGCTGTCCAAGTTGTGTTTGAATATCCATCTTCCTCAGGGCCACAAGTACTGCTCTAAATCAGAAAAAAGTTTCAACTGAGATTCTGAACTTCCAGTCCTTTGGGAAAAATCATGTGACTTTTATATTGCATATTGGTCATTAGGAAAAGTGTTTCCAGTTCATTCCGCAAGCATTCTCTAGCAAAATGCTGTAGTTGCTCAAAACGTTTTTGCAGAATCACTGACATAGGCTTTTTCGTTGTATTTCATGACATTTTAATGGTCTTCTTGTTACACTGGGGCTTACTACTCTTTACAGTGCACAACAGGCAGTTTTCACTCAGTAATGGGTATTTTCTTGATACCGTCTACAACTAAGTAAAATGAAATTCCCATAGTTTTATTTCCCATGTTCTGTACAAGCAGGTCAGTTTACAACTCAACTGAAGCCAACCTAGTTGCTTAGTTCCACTATCAATGTTTATCAAGAAATTCTTTCCTCTAAAGTCAGCATTATTCATTAGGAACATGTTTATTCTGTTTCTGAAAGGTCAACACAAGTCTTTTGTCCTTAAAATATTCTCCAAACTAGGGGGATTCTTAGATGACCAGATATCTGCCAGGCAGATAAGAACTTCTGTTATTCTCTCTGAAAAAATAATAGCGATGCAAGACTCCATGCTGTGTTCTCCGGTACTGAGTATCCTTGGGGTTTCTGTTCAGCATAAAAACCTGGCCTTATTTTAAGACTTGGTGTAACAGGCAGGCACTCAGCAGCCATTAAAGTCTTCTGTTAACTACCAGCTTGTCCAGGAAGTCAGATGTGCTCAGTGAAGATGGAGAAGAAAGCTCTGATCCTGCTTACTGTCACACCATTTCACTGATTTTGGTGGAGTTGCTTTTAGTTAATTAAGTGAAAGGAGGCCCTTTGAGGTTCCCACCATAAAATCTTACTTGATTCCTCATAAATAATGTCTCTAGAGCTCATTCATAGTAATAAAAATATATAGCGCACTGATTAAAACTGCTGTAATTTATATGCATTAAAACATCAATTTAAAGATGTATTATGGGGCGTGATTCCTTAACCATGACACTCTAGTTTGCATTTCATGACAAACTAAAAATTCAGGAGCTGGGATTGCCATGTAGTGGCAAAGAACAATAGGACTGAATTAGCTGCAAATTGCTGGAAGCAATCCTTTCCCTGAGCAAATGGTAGTAATAATATTTTCCAAAGATATGGAAAGAAATTGTCAAGGCAAGGTTCAGGAGAGCAAATAATCAGCCTCAGTGTCCATGACGATGATTCAGATGGTCACCACAGTTATTTTTAAAATAAAAGGTCACTTTTCAGGTTCATGTCAGAAGATGGAAGGGGAAGGAAATTGCAAACTCCACAACCAGTCCCATGCCCAGCCCTACATCCCATCAAGCTCCTCCTGTCCTACTAATGATAATGAGCACAAGGATGCTCAACACCTTCAGAGAGGGTATCCGATGTGTTAGAAGAACAAGCTTTTTGCAATGTATCTTTCAAAATTATCACTTTGAAATCATTTGAAGGAGCATTTTGCATTTTTTTGCTGGTTCTGGCAGCTGACAAGTACCTCACAGCATGCAGGAGCAAAAACCCCAATTAAAAATATTTGAGCCAAAGGTGGTATTTCATATGTCAGGGGCTGAAGTGGCCAACTTTCTGAGTGGCAAAAGCAGCACAAAATTCTGGGTAAGGTTTTGCGGCTAATTTTCCCCCTGGCATTATTTAGTTTATTATACTAGTTTATTTAACTGACGGACCTTGACCTGTGGCTTTCCTGCTTCCCATGTGCACAGGTTAAGGATATCTTTTCTGTCAGAATTACTCTGGGTTGGAACAAGCCATGCTGAGAAAGAACAGAAATAAGATTTCAAAGCAAGAGTTTGGACAAACACAGGACTCCTGTGTTACTGCCTGTAGCTGGGAGTAAAATGATGGTTATTTCTGTACACAAGCAGAATCCTCAGAGGCTTAAAGGTGTTGCACACAGAAACGTGTTTTTAATGTGTTCAGTAGCTGCAAACAGCGTTATCTGTTAAGTTTAATCATTAACTATTTCCTTCTCATTTGTTTAAACCAAGACAAATGCAGAAACTGAAACTGCAGAAAGTCCATTCCGTCAGAGAACACTTCATACTGCCAGCACTGTCAATGCACTCCACGTTAGCTGAAAGCTCATCTCTGGAAGGCCACTAAAAGCAGCAGTAAGCTCTCATAAAACAGAACAAACAAACAAAAAAAAAAAAAACCAAACCACCATATTTTATGTCATTACAGAACATTCCTGGTGGGCCTCATTCTGAACTCCTGAACATTAAGGCTTTCAGCTGCACAAGCTGATTTTCACCCTGCAGTCCCTTCCTGTATTCCTACAGCCAGAGGACGTCCTGTGCATGACCAAAGCTATCCACATACCCATGCACATGAAGTCACCGCTTCATTTGCTGTGAGCAAGATGGTTCAGACTGACCTGCCTTCAACCCACCTGAGTCAGAGTCCTCTTCACGTTAGTAAGGATCGGATGAGTGTGTTTGGTATGTTTCTCACTATCCACAAAGCTATTAGCTTCATGTTTTATAGTGATTTTGAAATGAAACTTTTTCCATGCCAGTAACAGTTCCTGTCAACACAAGGACATACTATCCATTTATCTCCTGTGCACCTGCCCTCATAAACTCTCCCTTTCTACAGAAAAATTGATGCCTACAGGCGAAGATCTACCAGGCTTTCTTCCCAAACAGGCATAGAAATGACAGAAACCATTGCATGGCCAAAGCGGTAGAGAGGGGAAGTTACTAAAATCCAGTTATAATTAGGGATGGAAACATTTCTATTCAAAAGGATCGATTGTCACTCCTGATGTCAGTCGAGAGCAATGCCATTTGAATAAAGAAGGCTCCGTCAGATTAAAAGCACTCAGTGCAGCGGAGTGATGCCTGAGCTAGGTTTTAGTCTGTAGCACAGGAGCCTCCTTCACCAGCACCCATTTACACCTCTGAGGGCTGAGCAAGGCTCTGCCATTTCATCCTCCACCTCTGCAGTGCTTCACCCACCGGGCAGAGGTCTGCAGGGGACCCACCACCCCCCTGAAACCCGCAGAAATTCCCAAAGCCTGTGGGAGCCTGATGTTCTGAAACCAAATCTTTGGGATGAAGCGGAATAGAAATTTTAAGGCACGAAGACAAGTCACCTGTCCCTCCCAAATGCCATTGCCCGCTAAAGGTGGTCCCCCCTCCCCTGACCCACTTGCCTGTACAAAACACCATGGCCAACAACTCCACAGCTACCCTCTACTGACAGACATTTTTTTGAAGTGTTCTGCTCTGAACAACATTGAAACAAATCCCTCTGGTCCAGGAGGACGTGTGTGCTTAACCAAAGCTGTTGAAGGTGACTTACTTGGCAGATGTCACCAGGAATTGTTCATGTGTTTCAACATTAAGCCCCATGATGAAAAGCTTTGCTGGATAAGGGACTGAGTTCTTCGTACTTTTAGGATGAAGTCTGAAATTCGGCAGACTTCTACTGTTGCAAATAAACAATGCAAATAGCAAGAGCAGTTTTTCAAACTCTTTGGCTCAGAATTGATTTAAAATAGACTTCTTCCTACATTCAGTAGGACTGAGAAAGCACTGCATCGGCAGCCATTTGGGACAGTATTGCTTTGTAAACACATATAGGAAGATATCAAAGTTCTGATTATTCAATTCTGAAATTTTAGCCCAAAAATTCAGTTCCATTTTGAATTAAATTAGTGTGGGGTTTTTGTGTTTGGTTTTTTTTCTAATTCAAAGTTAACTGTCATCATAAAACAGGAACAAGATTTTGCTTTAGAATTCCCCAGGGATCATTGCCTTTAGTCAGCTGTGCTGAAAACAAGAGAGTACAGGAGTTTTCACTGCACGTGTGGAAACAGGCAGAAATCCATTGGGAAGCAGAAATACAAATCGCAGCTGGGCAATCCTTAGCCCCAGGTCCCCCAAAAGATGCACCCAAACCTGCTGTGAAACCAACCCACTTGCCTTTGAGAAATAGCTGAACTGCTAGTGCATTACGCAGATGGAAGCAGGAAGAATTTCTTAAGAAATGACACCATATATATCCCCTTTTCTTCTGCCAGCATCTTTATTTATCTTCTTTTCTAATTATCTGCTTTCCTTTTGCGGGTAAAGGGAAAACAAGGACTGTCAATCATTACTTGGTGTCTTTTATGTCTGAGATCTTTTCATGGATCTGGGATATTTGTTTCCTTTTGGGCTGCCAAGGGAAAAGCCCTTTAACAATTACTGTAAAAGGTGAGGGTTGATTGAGTTTCCAATGTAACAGTATTGTTCTTAATAGTATTGATGAAGCTGAAGGCCATAATCCATTAGTATCAGGGAATTTAGTATCAGAGACAAGGAGATAGCTTATAGCTATCACCTGACTGTTGGGAAACGATTGTGAAAGGTGCTTTATTGCAGAGGATTCGAGACTTACTGAAGTGATGGAACAGGCTGAATGCAACTTGGTACTGCAAGCGCTGGAGGAAGGACTGAGACACCACAGCGTTACTCATCCTCTTTGCTCTTCTAGCAAAGCTTTGCTGCTATATAGAAAAAGACAGGTTTGTAAATGAGTACTAGATAGCAACGCAGGAGATACGGACATAGTTTCATTTTACCAGATAGGAAGCATAGCAGTAAACATTAAACCTGTTTTCTGTGACTGTATCTGCCAGCAGCAGCAATTCAAAGGGTAACTGATAAAGACTCAAACTCTTCCTAGCAGAACCTAATCTTCTAATTACTAGTCATCTTCTCATCAAGAAGATACGGATTGAAAAGGCTGGGAAAAAGAGCACAAAAGAGGAGATCAATCTACAGCAATAAGAAACTAAAGGTCAATATGGCTGAGTGTGACAGTGCCTCTCCTAAAAATGGCGATATGGCTGTTTGGCAAACAGCTATTGTATGTGACCATCATTCCCCCATTTCTGGACATTCCCATCATGCTTCATTGAACTAGGTGCAGCCCCATGGAGGGAATTTGGCAGCTTCCCTACTCAAGAACATTTGCACTTACTTTCCAGACTTCAAAGTGCAGAGGTGCCAGATCTGGCCTATTTTAGAAAGATTGCATGTATTCTGGTGAAATTTTTAAGTGTTAGTGCAGCCATGTAGCATACCTGTGATGCCAAGAGGAGCAGGATAAGTTTGCAAAATTTTAGGCCCATCTGATGTTTAGAATTAGGGGTTTGACTGGGGTCTCCCCCCAGATTTTTGCCTTCCTTGTTCAGGAAGGAGCTAGAGTTGCATTTAACTAAAACCCTACTAATATCCATTTTTTCTCCTTCGCGGTATTTCTTATGCTTATTAAGCAAGCAGAAAAAAAAAAAAAACAACAACAACCCAGTGGGTCTGAAAGACAAATCATTGCTTTAAATGTACAGAGCAGTTTCTGCCTTAAAATGAACATTCAAGACAATTGCTGTGTTGTAAAAGATTCCTGGGTTACAGGCTTAATATGAAGCAGTTCTCAGCAGAACGTATTTTACTGGCTTTCCAAATCTAAACACGAGTATAGATCTCCTGAATATTCCCAGTGTAAAAGATCAGTTAAAGAACAGGCAGCTTGATGTTTGCAATCTGTCTTTTAGCTAACATTTCTCTTTCTTCTCCTCAGTTGGAAAATTCCTGCTGGGTTCTGAATGGCAGAGACCTTGAGGAGCCTTCATGTTGGTAAAATATAACAGACGTATTTCTTTTTTATTTTGTTTACGCTGATAAGGATCTTCTAGCAAAATCATGCTAAGCCTTTCTTCCTAAATGCATTCCCCAGCCAGTCTACAACAGTTATTTGACTTCCAAAAGTCAACATTTATTGCAGTGAAAAGAGAGTAGAAATGGGACACCCATTTTAGCAGTGATCAGGAAGAAATACCATATAAGACTGAGATCTGTATGTTATCCACTTTAGTCATTACATTCAATTTTCTGCTGCCGCAGACATCACTTCATATAAAACACTTTGGACTCCACCTTACAGGCATTCCAGCTTTTTGTTCCCATTCTTCCTACTGGAAGACTGTTCAAATCGATTGTTTTAATAGCTAGGAACGTCTACAAATATTCATTCTCAGTGTATTCATAGGCAATATACACTCATTTGCTCTTGGGCCAACACTACTCCTTAGCTTAAATGTAGCTTTTCTTTCCCTGATCTTCATCCCTCTGATCCATGTACAGAGACAAGTCCTAAGGAATCCAGTCTCACCTACTTAAATATGATGCAGCCTAGAAGTAGCATCCTAAGATCAGGAAGTCCCTGGGATTCATAACTCCCATAGCTATCAAATAATGAACTCCTGAGCTACATGTCTATCAGCTACACACTTGCAGTGTGTGTGAGACCTGGGCATCCACACTGCCAGCTCGTAATTATTCAATACTCAACTGATAAAATAGACACTTGTCTTCTCAGTCATTTCCAGCTGATTACCTCTCTCTGTTTATAGATTTGTTTTGTTGTTAGGCTGAAACCCATGACACAAGTTTCCACAAACTGCAGTTAAGGTGACAATTTCTGTTCCATTGTATTGCACTGGCCCCCTTAAACTTTAGCGCTTGATCATCAGTGGGAGAATTTGCTTCATGGAATTAATACACACAATATCAATGACTAGTGTAGTGCTCCATCTTCTTCATGACCAGAAATGCAGAAATCCAGGGACGCTCTATGCTTGCCAAATGGGAAGTATTCGCTCATTTAAATTCAGAGCAAAAAGAATGTTTTGTAATCTCAAACAAGGGAAAACTGTGACTGGGTCACCATGAGTCCAACCCTTGTGAAGTGCCATCAGAATAAGCTGCATTTTGTTTATCTAATTCACGAGGTGAATCAAGAAACCCTAATTTCATGAAGACTAAACTTTGACAAATGTAACAGTTTCCTACTTGAGGGTAAGCGCAATAGAGGTGTGATCCCATAGATAGTTCCTACAAAGTGCACAGCGTGCTGCAGGTTCAGCCAGCTGGTTCATCCTGCAGCACAGACCCTGTTCTGGTAAGGGTCCTCTCCAAGCTGAGCTCAAATAGCACATCTTGTTATGTCCAAGACCCACCGACAGTCCTCAGGTGATGTTGACAGGTCTTTCCTTCTGCTGGAAAATACTCAAAATCATCCAGGATTATCGCCAGATTGTTCCATTCTCCTGGATAGTGACAAGATGAACAATGAGTGTTTAAGATGTGAATTTTGTCTTTCAGTAGTGGGAGGCACAGGAGAGACAAATTTAATGGTTGAGATGAAAGTCAGAATGCACGGTTTGTAAGGACAATGAAAGAATAAAGTTCATATCTTTTGCTTCAAAAACATGTCCTTTCTTCCCTATTCTCATTCTCAACATTAGTTTGATCATTTTAATTCATATGTGAGAAAGGAAGCAAACCCAGAAAATTTCATCTAGAAACGTGAACATTCCTTTTCTAATAGTATTTCACACAGGAGAAGTATCCCTAACTTAGTGCATACCAATTCTTTAAAGCAAAAAAATCAAAAGGCAGCACATTGAAATTACATAAAATAAATAATAATCTGTGATTTCTTGCCCGAGATTGTTCTGTTACTTTCCCCAACCCAGCCCACAAAAAAGCAGCTATTTGATTTCTATGTTATACACTGCCTGTTGTTTGTCAGCAGGAAAAATTCAGAGTACTAAAAATGTTTATTGCTTGACAGCAATAATAAAATGTATGCTTGCCTTCAGATTAGCTATCACTGTTTTTTTCCTGTAGAGGCTGAGAGAAACATAGAAAGGTGAAATTCCATGTTGTTACGTATAAAATAGCATTTAAAGAAGGGCATGGGGAGTTAGCTGTATTGATATTAATGGGTCTCATGCTGCTAAATCCCTGCTCCCTACCTATAAAATATAAAAGATATGAAATTTAGAATCTTGATCATAAAACACAAACTAAATCAACACCATCTACTTCAGAGAGCACAAATATATTTTATTTCATTAGAATATAATAAGCCACACTGGCATTTGGACAGAAATGAAGCCTGCTTGCTAAAGCACACATCTTCTTCATAGCAGAGTTCTGCACCCTTCTATCATTATCAGCATGACAAGGTCTCCCCAGTGCAATGGTTCGCACACCAGCAGGATGCTCTTTATTTCCTTCGTGGATGGTGGGAAGCTTACCATAATCCCAGCCATGATTTCATTGCATCTCCAGTGGAGCTATGATAATGCATTAAAAGGAAAGAAACTCTATTCTGGAACATTTCTCAACCCAAGGAGAGAAACAGGACCAAGGTCGGAAGGGTAAGGCAAACGGAAGAGAAATTGATGTAATATATCAGCACAGAGCTGGTGAGAAACCCCACATTTTCTAAGGCTGAATCAGACAACCTGGCTGTTAGACCAGGAGTCAGTAGCTGACAGCACAGTGGCAGCGGATGGCACGTGGGATGAGCTTGGATGACATAGGCACAGCAAAAACACAATGGTTGCATCTTGAGACGCAGCTGAGAGTCCAAGAGAAGCCAGCAGCCCCTGTCTTCCGGATGGTAACGATACTCAGCTGCCCAGCAGCAGCTTGCTTTCATGAGGGACAGATCTGATGTCTCCAAAATGTTGTCTATGAGCCCACTGAACCTCTGATTTAGAAAAGCAAAATATAGTTTGGCCAGCAATGCTTGAAAACTTTCCAACCTCTGCATCAGACCATGCTGACTAGCTAATTTAACTGGGAGTTAATCAACCCCAAGGGAGACTATGCAGTTGGGAGGAAATCTTTTGAGAGGACTGTAAGGCTGATGGAGCTTTCAGAAACCTTTTTAAGAAAGCCTGTGCTCCTTTCTATTTTCCATCCCTCTCTGCTGTGCTTCTCACAGATGCAGAGCTACAGAGGTGATCTCTCAGAGTTACCGTTATTTACTTTGCATCTGAAGAGCCCAGTTTTAGGTATCTTTCACCCTGCCATTCTTTTACATTCACGTCATTCCTTACCTAAGGTCTTTCTTACTTGAAGCACATCATGGAGCTAGGTTCCAATATTGTACGTTCTTCGCTGTACATTTTTATTTTTTATGTTTCCACTGATGCATTTTCACCAAGTAAGTGCCTGTTACAGGCTACATCATACCCCAGTGCTCTAAAACCAAAGTGACAGCATTGGTCACAGTACACCTACAATGGATTAAGTCCCCTGTAAAAAGATTATTCGCTTTCCCTTTCCACCACTTTGACTGCTCATTTGTAAAATGACTGCAAAATGCTGCCAAACAACTTCACGCGATTTTCCCCTAGTGCCCAGGTGAATATGGGCAGCGGCCAACTCTAAAAATAGGAAAACTAGGGAGGCTGAAGTTCATTTCCAGGCTAAGGAAGAGCCCAGATAAAACTGAACCTGGTCCTGAATGCAGGTTTGTCCATTTTCCCTGACACATTTTTGTGTGCTCAGTGGCACAGCAGTTGTCTTGTCTTTCATTACAGGCACAAAGAATGTATTGGTATTACACATAAAACATCTTTTATGTGGCTATAAATAATGGAAAATCTTAATCTGGAAAGTCCTTTAAAAACCTATAAATAGCAAACTGGAAAAAAAAAATTCTGAAAGATTGATACATTCCTCTGTTTGCTCACCATGTTTGAAGCAGGAATGGGCAGCTGTAAAAGGGAGCCCTCCTGACCACCATGTTCTTTATTCACCTCCTGCTTCCTAGCAGAAGTTTAGCGTTTGTTCAAAAGATGATATGTTGCTTTCCTCGTCCTCCCAGATACACAATCTACCATATATGCCCCCCTTTCCCATTATTTATTCCTCTCTTCCACAGCGAATCACAGTCTCAACAGGCAGCGTCTGCGTGAGGCTTGGCTAACGCTGTGGAAGTCAGCAATCTCTCTGCCAGATGCAAGGTGAGCAGGTGAGGGGCTGGGCTGCTCATCTGCTGCAAGTCAGAAGGTGAACTGGAGCCAGGAAGCGACTTGGAAAATGATCCATGCTTCTACTTCCTAGCAATGTTTGACAAAAGCAAGAGAGGCATGGATGAAAATGAGACCTTGTCTAAAGTTGGTCACTTAACGGAGTGAGATGAATCTTCAATGCCACAGGGACAAGTTGTACACACAGTGAGACTGGTACCACAGCGGTCCTCCGTGACCTTTCAGATGATGAACTTACCCATGTTTCTAACAACACTGCCGTAATGTGGGATACATTGATGATCAACCAACTCTAGGGTCAGCTTTTTCTTTCATTTCAAGAGAAATTATTCCCTTGGTTTGTATCTACATGCACACACATGCACACGCACACAGATGTCTTGGCTGGGCTTGGTCCACTGCCTGAGAAACCCACCAGCCAGTCACTCCCAGGGGCCTTGGGTCAGACACTGTGGTGAGAGAATCATAGAATCATTTAGGTTGGAATAACACTAATGCTTCCCAAAACCATCACCAGTGAGCCATCCCGATACCTGCGTGGGAACCAGGGCATAGTCTTCAGCCATACACTTTGACTCTGTGTGTCCTCGAGAGCAAACCAAACTGTAGGAAGTTGCTTACTCACAAGTGGAACTTGTTTATGAAAAGCTTAGCAGGGTAAATGGCCTCAGAGGACCATCACCCAGCACCTACCTGAATGAAACAAGAGGGACAAATCCAGAGTGGAAGGGACATTTTTAACCTGTTTGTTGATAACTGACAGGTGTTAATCAGCACAGGATCGCTACCTGCAGCTTCTCACCCTGGAAAGCAAATCTGGCAGGCCAAAGGGGTTGCCAACATTTTCTTTGGTGCTGGGATCAAACGCTGCCTGTCCTGCACTTCTGTAAAGCCTCAGCCCGATGGAGGGGCTGTCAGCTTAGCGGGTTTCATTTCAATGCCACCAGCTGGAGAGATTTGTGAGAGATGCAGCCGCAGGGTCTGTAAAATACAGAACAGTACGTCTTCAGATGGCATGAAAAAGGTGTTTGTTTGCCACTTCATAACTTTGCTTGATAAATTCCTCAAGCTGTCCTTGGCTTTTATGTCAACAGGATAAAGAAGGCTTTCCTGACTCGAAATTTTGTCTGCCCAGCAGCCCCATTTCCAGATAGATGTGCCTGCTCCTCCCGCTGAGGATGGTGAACCCCTAGGGAGGGTGGGCAGTTACCTTTGTCGTGTCCATCAAGCTACCTAGGTTAAAGCACCTGCCAAATGCAGGATGGGACGTGAAACAGGAGAAGGACCCATTCCCATGAATTGCCTTCTCCGGGCCAGCATGAGGTTCAGGGTTCCTAGCTCCCAGACAGACATTTCTCCTCCGCCCTGCACCACAGTCTGCTCCAGCAAGGCAAGTACTTCTGGGAACATGCTGAGGACTGGATCCCAGCTGAAAGTAGCCCTTCAAAAATAGCAATTTTTAAACTGAATCATTTTCCAAATCACACTCTAAAATTACTTCCCTTCCTGGCAAGCTCCCTGCAGCTCTTTGGTACACAGGCAAGCATGGATTTGGAGGATGCAGGTTTCTCAAGAAACCAATCCCATCCTGCCGGTTCCTGCATCCATCCATCCATCCGTGCATCTGTCCATTCCTTCCTCCCCTCTGCAGCACTGTGAACCTCAACCCTTCTTTGAATACAGGGGCCACCTCTCACACCTTAACAGAGAGCTTTACAAAGAGCTTTTCCTCTTTCCTCCAAATTATTGTCAAGAGAAATGGCAGGCTGCAGAACACTCTTGCTGCCTAATTGGCCATTCAGTCCTTTCAAAAATTCAGCCGTTCACCTGGAGAGCTGAAGGATGCTGATCTCTTCTGAAAGGCCTGGCCCTGGTTGTGCTGAACAAAGTGAGATCAAAAAAAAAAAAAACCAAGGTGGTGACTGGTTTGTTGCCTAACAGTCTACATGAACCTGACAGTGGGTTGTGTATTCAGAAATTATCCTTTGTAGGGTCTCAGAAATATTACAGAGCTGCTTCTCCCTGAGTTGTAGAATACTATCTTTCCATTATTAAAATGTATTAAAAATCCTTTGCATGCCGAGACACTGACTGAGATTTCCCTGTGCAAGGCAATGACACAAAACAAATTAGCAAAACTAACGCAGGAAGAACATAACCCACCAGAGTGGAAGGTTTGCCCATAAAATGTGAAGTTTCATACCACCAAAGGCTGACATGAACATAAGTCATCTGAATACAGAACAAACTGCATAAGATGCTGGGTGCCTTCAGCTTCCATTGACGTTACCAGCAAGTGAGAACACATTAATGTGCTCAGGATGCTCAGAGCACTATACAGGATCAGGCCTTTTGAAATTGGCTATTCATCACATTTAAATTGAATATAATTGTCAGGGCTGGATAGCTAATTAGATTATTCTCTCTCTGAGTGAGAACAGTGGAAGCGAGAAAGCATAGTTAGATAATCACCAGGCCTCAGGAAAAATAAAAAAAAAAGTTGGTTGCATAACTATTCATAAATTAGCAGGAAGTATGCAGGAATCTCTTGATTTAAACAGCAATTGTTTTCTGTTTCTCTTAAACCCGTGGAAATACCCTCCTCGTAAAACCACCTCTTTAGTTAACAGAACTCCTGTTTCAATACAGCTTAGCATCCCCTAGCAGTTAGACCTAGCAAGTCAAAACTTGCACATGGCTGACTCCTACCTCTCACCTTGACTTGATTTTCAGTTTGGGAGTACAGGAAAGAGTTCCCAAAGGATTCTCAAGTTTATCTCATCAGCTTCTTTGGCTCTGCTCTCATGAAAGCCAGAGTGCTACTGACAGAGTAACTATGGCTCATACAGCTCAGCTACCTGGTAACACTTTCAGCCCGAGACTCAAGATGGATGACCTGCTAGCCAACCCATAAAATGACTTGGTTTTCAACCCAGCTGGCTGCAGTAGGCAACTCGTGGTTTCAAGACTAGCTACAAGCCTGCCTGTTTTCTCTCTCCCCTCTCCAAAAGGTCACCCTGACACAGAGAGGTGACAAGAGAGTATAAATAGCCATTTGGGTTACTCAGCTGCTCTTTTGCTTCAAAACCCACAAAAGTACTCTGAGAGGGTGAGGAGACATTAGTAACATCTAAAGCTCCATGGAAACATACTTTCCCCCTAATACTTTGTAGTTAGTATACTTTTCACTGTCTCAATCTGTCATAGCACTAAGTAGGGTACCAGGAAGAACTCGCCCTCTGTCCCAAAGCATCCAGACTCCTAACTTAGAAACCTGGCATACTCACTTACGTTATGCACTATGACTGAAGCCCTTGCTTACAACGCTACTAACGCTCTGATTGCATAGACTACCAAGCACCTCACCCATTTCTTTTAATTACAAAGTAATACCAAAGCAAAGACTGTCCCCTTAAATCCAGTAGGAGGTACAAGTGAAGAAGATGACCATCTCATTGCCTGCGCAGTTTGTTGAGCATCCAGACCAACCGTAAGGCCACGCATAGAAAAGTAATTCCCTTGGCAGGCATTACAGATCAAAAACTAAACCATATTGGGCTGTATGAAGAGCAGCACAAAAAACATCTGCACATTAATCCCACCTGCAGTAACAGTTACAAATCTGTCTTCCATCACTGTCAAGGTAGAAAATACGCCCAGCTACTCCAAACCAGGTGTACATTTCAGGTCAGAGACCATATGGCATGTTTACATTCAAATTGCATGAGACACTTTCAAGTAATTACTTGAGACATTCCCGTGCCAATATAGTGGTAATGAGCTCCTAAATTTTGTACTTGATTTTTTTCCTCAGCAGATATTCACTGCGAAGTCAGTTGGGGATATGTATCCGTGATTCCGTGAAGCTTGTATTGAAACCTTGGTATCCCTGAAGTCAAAAGAAGTGGTCTTGCTAACTTGCTTGTGAGTCACACGGTCAAACCACAGTTGAGAATTTAGGGATTTTACCCACAAAAGAAAAAAAAGAACTGTTCCCTTGAAAGGAATAACAGTCAGTGGCTGCTGAAGTTTTAAAATACCACATTAAACTTTATTCTTTAGTAATGAGACGTGATGTTCAGTGTTACGACCTATTTTCAGACAATGGTTTAATTAAACATTTAATGAATGCATCTCATTTCTTTGCACGAGCTTAGCTCTAAACAACTAAGCTAATAATGTAAACACCACTGTTTGATTATTAAAATAATTGCTTTCACAAACAGCGGCCTCCTGGCAAACAAAATGGCTGGTGCCGTGCATACAATGTGACCACAGTGCAGGGGTCCAATTTTAGCATAAAACCCAATTTACAGTTGACCATCATCTTTTAAAAAAATCCTAGGCAAACGGTTTTAAAGGCAGAGATACCTTCACCAAATGCCTGGAGATTTGATTCAATTAATCAAGCAAATTGATAAAAACATCATTCGTTTAACCAAACGACTGCCTTTAGGAGTTTTCCCCAAGCAGAGACGCAGCAGCAGCTTCAGGACGTTTCCACAAACAAACTCTGGTATCTGGATCAGATTAACCAAAACCGTGACCTTCCTTTACGCCAAAGTCCTGTAGCTGTGGTGGATGTGTATCCAGCTAATGGAGCTCTTCCAAGAGTTAGTTACTTTGGAAAGGACCATACATTTTCAGCAAGACTATAATGAAAAATAGATGGACATTTTTTTTTCCCCCCCTAGCTTTGTAACCAAAAAGATGGAGTATTTTTGCAAAACAGTGACAAATTTTCAAGACTCGAAGTAAAAAACTCTTAGTGAAATGAGATGTCAAAACATTTTGAAAATCTGTCAACAGCTCTAATTCTTAGAAACCATGATTTGGTGATGCTTGAAATATTGTCTTGTCCATGCTGAAGCAGCTAAACCATGTTCCTTGCTGCTTAAGCTTAGCTTTTTTTCTTCATGGAAAGTTACCAGTATGTTTTAATATCTGTTATGTGGTTCTTCAAGCTAATCAGCATCCCACCAGCGCCATCCTTTCACAGGCAGGACATCTCCAGAAAGGTCACTGCAGACTGCCGAGTCAGTCAGCTTCTACTGCTTGAAAAAGATTCAGTCCTGTCACCCACGGAAATAGCCAATTTTTCAGTCTCCATCTATGGCCCAGCCACCACCCAAGAGGGGACAATGCATGGCATGGTGAGAGTATAAATTACACAAACTTTTCTAACTGTCTTCCCACCAAAAACGTCACTGGCCTTTCTCACTAGCTGAAATTGCTGAGCACTCCAGAGAACTGGACACTCGGTTTTTAATGTTTTCAGTGGGGGGGGGGGAAGGATCAGAATTATTTCCTCTACAAACACAAAAATAACAGGAATCCAAACCCAATATCCAGCTGCAGCAGCATAATTCCTGTGTATTCAGGTAAATTAGTTTAGATTTACAGCAATTGACACAGTGGATTGCACATAATCACTCCTGGATTACCAGAGTGGAAATTATTTCTAACTATAGGCATTGGCGCTAAATGGTCCATATCTGACCTGTTACATTAAGGCCTTGACTATCCATGGGAGACTTTCCACTCGTTTCGATGGGCTTTTGATTAGGTCTGATATACTTTCCTGGGTTTTTTCCACTTCTTTTGTCCTTGAGATCTGCTATTACTTCCCACAGCTATTGAGTTTGTGATGTATTGGTTTAATTATTTTATTTTTATTTGGGTTTAGTATTTATAATGGGACACAACTGACACTTTGAAGTAGGAGCCACTTTTTCTCTTAAGGGTTGCATGTGATATTGGTTGCCTTGAGCAGAACAGGAGACTGGAAACCTATGATACTTCTGGACACTTTCTTTCTACCTTTACTGAACAAAATGCTTTAGCACAAAAGCAGTAATGGCAAAAAGCGAAGTTTAAACATGTCAGTGGTACCAAAACATGGTATTAAAGTATTTTGTAAACTAAGTTGTTGCATTTTATCTGTGGTCTTTTCCTGGGAAAGCCCTCTTACTTGGCAGCATAGGTGCAAACCCAAGCCATTTTCGTCACCTGGCGAGAATGACCAGTCAGTTAGGAACGGAGGAAATCCTCCCGTTAACGACTGTGGCCAGAGGGTAACTGACTGTAACACGAAATCTCAGGGCAGAGCAAAATCGCTCAGATCCAAAATAAGAAATAAATGTGTGAAGAACAGCTGTGGAGCAGTCCTAGCGACAGTAAATATCCATTTGCTAAAATGCATCAAATAGCTACCTAGAGCCAGCAAGGATTTTCCTGTACGAAAAATATAAAACCTAGGTTAAAAAACCCACAAAAACCAGGGAACAAACTCCCATCCAGGCGAGACTGACATTAACAGTTGCAAATTGTGGGGAGTATTTGCTCTTCCAAGCCCAGATCTTTCCTACGCATGTTATCGTCCCCTGCACACAACGTTTGCAGGACTGGCATCACTCCCATCCTCTTTGCAGTACTTTATCAGCGTGAATTATCTTTTTTTAAAAAAATAAATACAAATGTTATTATTTACTACAAGTCTCTCAGGAAAGGACTGCAGTTCTTACTGCAGCCTAACGGATACGAAAGGATATAGTATTTATTCCAAGCCAAACAGCGAAGAAAGAATTCACTGGCTTAGGAAAAAAAAAAAAATCACCGTTCAGGCTCTAGCTAAGATTGAATGGGCATTTGGCACCGAAACCAAAATGTATCATTTTCTTGGGTCTAACTTTGTGCAGCCCAGAAACTGGACTCAGATCAGAAACAACAATTCGTGCCCCTAGCAATGACTGAAATTAATTAAATTAGTGCCCCACCGACCACCACCAGCTCCCTCAAAACCATTGCTCTTGGCACCGGGCGTAGAGAAAAGGTTTTTAAGGCTAAAAAAACCTCCGCCGCGGCAAGGCGCATCGCACACATGGCGAGGGGGGCAGCCGCGTTTGCCGTCTCCCTCCCTCCCTCCCCGGGTGTGCCGGGGGGGCCAGCAGCCGCCCGGT